>CM070102.1:21984123-22066623 GCA_036178185.1 Liparis tanakae
TCTTCTTCTTCTTCTTCTTCTTCTTCTTCTTGTTGTTGTTGTTGTTGTTGTTGTTGTTGTTGTTGTTGTTGTTGTTCTTCTTCTTGCTGATTAACAGAAAGGTGTCTCTCTTGCCTTTCTTTCCCCCTCCTTTCACCCCTTAAACTTGAGCTAAAGGAGAAGCTGAGCTGGCTTCTCTCCCAGTGTCCCTGGCTGCTGGCTGCAGACTGCAGGCTGTTGTCTGCAGGCTGCTGTCTGCAGGCTGCTGTCTGCAGGCTGCAGGCTGCAGCCTGCACCCTCAGGGAGAGCCCGGATGAAGGCACGCTGAGACTAGCTCTCCTCCGGGCCCGGACTCACACCCGGCTCGGCACAAAACGGACCAAACGACCGTTAAAGTTCTCCGCGGCCGCAGCTCCAGAGTCCCAGCGCTGCGTCTTCATCCCATCCAAAAGGAGTTACGCCCGATGAGGCGTAAACCTTCATCCAGCACATTTATTCTCTGGATGCGAGCGTACGCTTTTCCTCATTACACGGGCAGTTGAACAGGGCGCCGCGGGAGCGCTATTCCACATCTTAGTCGACACCTAAGCACGACACCAAGGCCCTTATGTTAATGGGCACATTCATCCGCCACAAAACCAATGCATGGAAAAATGTCCGATTCTTCTATCTCTGGTGGATTTCTTTTTTTTGGTACGCGTTGCACAGAAGCCGGTTGGGAAGAAGCACGTCGTGTTCCTCACACTGCGACGGTGTGTCTAAGCCTCCACCAGGTTCATTAAATCCTTTTCTTAGCATTAAAGTGAAAATCAATCCACCAGTTTTTTTTTTTCAATTTGCACATGGAAAACTCCTCAAGAGAAACTCTTGACGATGTGGAACACGTGATGTGGAAAAAAAGCTTTTATGCTTTTGAGGTGATTTTTATATATATATATATATACTTATTTATATTCAATTTAGTTTGTATAGCCCTTTTTCACAAATTTGAAATTTGTCTGATTTGTCTGATTTTCATCATAGGTAGACCTCAACTATGAGAGACAACATGAGGAAAAGAAATCCAGAAAATCACTTTGTCTGATTTTTAAAGAATTAATTGGTAAATTCCTGGGTACAATTTTGTCTTTCAGAGATGAAGTCTACATATGATGAACATTACAGGCCTCTCTCATCTTTTTAAGTGGGAGAACTTGCACAATTGGTGGCTGACTAAATACTTTTTTTTCCCACTGTGTATATATATATATATATATATATATATATATATATATATAATAAATCTAAATAATGTTTTAACACTTCAAATCTATTTCTGACACGTTTAGCAACGTGCAAGTCGGTTTAGATCACAGAAATATCACAGGATATGCATTTTGGTTTATTTGGTTTATTAACCCCATCCGCTCAATGAAGTCTCTCTCTCTCTCTCTCTCTCTCTCTGGATGGGGGGGGTTTGAACTCTGAACTCGGATGTATTTCCCCCGCGGCCCTCGTTCTCTCCTCTGGTGTCCTGTGACCTGCAGCTTCATGAAGGTCTCGTTTGCCCCCCCCCCCCAGGTCTGCAGGGAGCAGTTCGTGGCCCTGCACAGCCAGCCCATCCTCCAGGAGCTGTCCAACTACCTGCTGCAGAAATACTGCACCGCGCCCCCGTGAGTCCACACACACACACACACACACGCGCGCGCACACACACGCACACGGCGGTCAGTTGTCGATTGTGTTTACGATGATGTTTTTTTCCCGTCTCATCTCCTTTTCAGGCTCACGATCGCCGTAGAAACGCTGTCACGCTATGATGTGGTCGTGGGGCGGTCGTGCGTTCGCTCTTTCAGTTTCCTGTGCATCTGTTTCCGTTTTGAATTGTTCTCGCCAAACAGCCGCCGCCCTCCTCTTCGTCTCGCTCGGCCGTGTTTACGCCACGCCGGCGGGTCTTTATGGCAAACTCCCAACATGTGCCTCCAAACAGAAGAGGCACGCACACGTTAGACAGATACTTCACCCTCCTCCCCTCACCTCAACCATTTGATACGAGATAATCTCTCTCTCTCTCTGTCTCTCTGTCTCTCTGTCTCTCTCTGTCTCTCTCTCTCTCTCGCCTCAGGCCGCGTTACGCTCGTCTGACCGTTTCTCTCTCTCTCGGATAACTGGACACTTTCCCTCTCCGGCCTTTACTCCACAGCAGCCGGCAATAATCTATTATTGTTGAACGGGATTATAATTCAACCTCCTTTCCGTAGAACGATTATTTCTGCTTATTAGATCTCACGATGTGGTTAAAATGTCAATGAAACACAGAGTCAGTCAATCGGGGAAATATCTAACATGTCAGATGTACTGCTGTTGAATTGTGTTGAAACGCTCCTGGTCCTTTGACCTTTGACCTTTTCTCTCACGCTACCATGAGGTTGACGTTCGTAGTTAAGAGTGAAAGTTTCTTACAACTATTTTATGGATCGCCGTAAAATCTGGTTCCAACATTTTTAACGTAGCACAATATTTAACACAATCATTTGATTTATGACCATGACAAAATAGCTCTCAGAACTAACAGAGCCGTTCTTTGTGTTTACGCTGACTAAGCGTGATGGATCACGGTCTCCGTGGCGACGTCAGCAGGTTTTTTTATTGTCGGTGGGATTTATTTTTTGTTTTTTTTGTTTTTCTAAGCTCAACTTTTTGAAGGAACCAGCAAAAGAAAACGGTTAAAAAAAAAGAAAAAGTTCGGCATCTCGTCACCGTCACGCGGGCGCCACGCCGGTTGGTGAAATCGGAAAATTGGCTATTTTCGGAGCGCGCCAGTCGCATCCCGTGCCGCGCCTCACACCAGACGCACTAACGAGCGTGACGCCCGAGTGTGAGCATCGCGCCGAGGAGTCAGCAGACGAAGCCACTCGGACGAGGGCTGGAAGGCGGAAGGCGTCGCCTTTTGACACACACACACACACACACACACACACACGCGCGCTGCTCTTTTAAACTTTTCCTTGTCGTCGTTCTCTCCGTTTGTGGCAGGATGGAGGGCAAGAACAAGAAGTACCTGGAGTACAGGAGGATGATGCTGCTGCTGGCCAAAGTGCCCCAGCCAGGTCAGTCTGCCTCCCGAGACGAGTGGCCCCTCCAACAATGGGGCATTGTTTGAGAGGGCCAACATGCTGCATGCTGGGTATTTCTTCCCCCGTAATTGGTTCCTCGTGGACTCTGGTTGGTCCTGACGCTCCGTCTGAGCTTTTGGAGGAAACGCCAGTGAATTGGGTTCTTGCACAATCCGTCTCTATGCTGGTTTATAATTAGTAATTGTCGTTGCCTATTGTCTCTTTATAGTTGCTCCATTGTCTCGCGGTCCGTTGCCCACATGGAGTCAGGCCGGCCTATTGTTCAGCTCCTGTCATGGGGGGGTTGGGGGGGGGGGGGGTGGAGGTGGAGAGGTGGAGAGGTGGAGAGGTGGAGAGGCGGAGAGGCGGCGTGTCCCTCCGCCCGTCAGGTGGACGGAGGCTTTTCGGTTGCGTAAACCCACTTTCGCTCAAACCTCCATCTGTCCACGCGCCGTCAGCCCAGTGGTGCAAATCAATTACTGATAATTGTGTCCCTCTGTATAATCAGCTTAGGGGGGGGGGGCTCGTGGAATAGTTTGTTCCACTTTGTTATCGTCCGACAGCAATGAGGTCGAGCAGAAGGTCAGAGAGACGTCGCACATCCCAGGACGTTATGTAATCAGATTATATCGGATTAGAAAACTTTCTAATATCCCCAGATGTGGAAAACTCATCCAGAAGATCATGGAACCGGAGCGTGTGATCACATGATTACGTAATACTCTAAACACGGAAACTTAAGACCGAAAGTACAACATCGTACTGTGTGGAGTAGATTAAAGTGTGGAGCTCCTCGCCTGTAAATCTATATCTATATATTTATTTATTTATTTATTTATTTATTTAGATATATATATATATATATAAATATATATATATATATATATATGTGTATGTGTATGTATATATATATATATATATATATATATATATATATATATATATATATGTGTATGTATATGAATAAATATATATATTTATATATAATATATGCGTTCACTTGTTATGTTTTATGAATACTGTCCTTCCCGTCAGGTTGTACTTTGTGTGTTTTGCAAATTAAAACGTGCAAACACGGTGAACATAAAATCGGCTAAACACCTGTTAGCATTTAGCATAAACACTTGTTAGCGTTTAGCATAAACACCTGTTAGCGTTTAGCATAAACACCTGTTAGCGTTTAGCATAAACACCTGTTAGCGTTTAGCATAAACACCTGTTAGCGTTTAGCATAAACACCTGTTAGCGTTTAGCATAAACACTTGTTAGCATTTAGCATAAACACCTGTTAGCGTTTAGCATAAACACCTGTTAGCATTCATCATAACGCACCGTGCCGCCTCGGAGACGCTCGCATGCTTCATCGTTTGTGTGTTGGACCTGTTGGTATTTGTTAAAGTGTCTAATTAAAGCTACAGTGCATGTAATTAATTAATTAACTACCCCCCCCCCCCCCCCCCCCCCCTCTTGCCCCTGCAGGTGATCTTGACCTCCAGCGGGTGAAAGAGTCGACGTACTTCTTCAGCTGAGAGAGACCGGCGAGGTCCGAGCCAGCGGAGGGAGATGAGTGGAACTGACAGTGCGGGGGGGGGGGGGGGGGGGCTCTCGGCCGGCTTCGTCTCCCTCGGACGTCGGGGCCATTGATCGGGCCCCCCCCACCACCTGCCTCCTGGCGCGCGAGGCTGCTGCAGCTGCTGGAGCGGCCGGGGGTGTTAACGCTCGGCGAAGCCGCCGCCTGATGAAGTGGCGAGGAGGAGCGGCGCCGATGGAGGGGAGGACGGGACGCTCATCCAGGCGGAATGATGAGGGAATCAGCACCGGATGGGAACGTTAAGACTTCAATCAGGGGAAAGCACCTCTCATAATGGGTGCTTGGGGCGTGTGTGTGCGTGTGTGTGTGTGTGTGTGTGTGGGTGTGTGGGTGTGGGTGTGTGTGTTCTCACGCTGTGAAGAGCTCCACAGACCGATGACTCTCTGCGACTCCCCCCCCCCCCCCTCCCCCCCCGATCCATCGATCCCTTCACCCAATGGATGACGGGATGACGTTTGACACGATATTTAAACAAGGAGACGGTCGAGAGACGTTCACTGACATCGGGAGATACGGGACTCACAGGGAAGTGAAAGGGCGAGCGGCGCCCTGAAATAAAAGTCTCCGATAACGTCTCCGTGTTCCTTCAGTGGTTCTCTCCGCTCCTCCTGATGAACGAGTCTGTTCCCTGATCGACGACAAACGGTTGAAAGACGTTCCAGGATTCATATTCCAGGTTCATCTAAACACGCATCGCGTCATGATTTGATCCTATAACTATTTCCTGTTCCTGTTTACAGACATTTCAAATTTAAGATCTTTAACGGGATCATTTAAAAGATTCTACTTTTTCATACCTTTTTTTTTTTTTTTTTTTTTTTTTTTTTTTTTAAATCCGCAAACCTCGGAGTTTGTCCTTAAAGGAGAAGATTCACGTACATTTGGGGCCTTTTGATGCTAAGCTAACATCGCTAGCTTCACATTTACTGATCGATCTTCTCGCGTAATCAAGAAGAAACCAAAAGCGACGGTAGATTACATTTTTACTTCACCTTCATTTTCTAACCTCAGCTTAAAAAGAAAAATCTTACATTTTTTTAAATGTCAAATTTCGACTTTCTTGTGAAGTTTACACCGTCTTAAAAAAGCCGAGGTCGTCTCCTCTGCCCTCGTCTCCTTGAGGCCGGTTGTCTCCTGCAAAGTGCTCTCGGGAGCTCACATGCTTCACACACACACACACACACACACACACACACACACAGACAACCGCTAACGTTCCACAACTGCCTCTGTGACGCACGACGAAGAGGAAGAGGAAGAGGAGCGCTCCGCTCTGAAGGGCCTGAGCGTCTCAATCAGTCGCCGTAACTCTGAATCGGCTTTAAAAATACCGACAGCACCTCGTGTGAAATGGCAGAACATGTGACCACACACACACACACACACACACACACAC
This sequence comes from Liparis tanakae, assembly GCA_036178185.1. Classification (NCBI taxonomy): domain Eukaryota; kingdom Metazoa; phylum Chordata; class Actinopteri; order Perciformes; family Liparidae; genus Liparis; species Liparis tanakae. The sequence goes on from CM070102.1 coordinate 21,990,185, forward strand.
ACACACACACACACACACACATTTTAGACAGTCTAATATTTGAGGTGACGAGTGTTTTGAGGCCTAAACTGACGTAATCCGGATATTGAAGATGACTCCTCCCCACCCGGATCACCACGCCGATGCTTTCCTCCTCTCTCCTCCTCTCTCTCCACTTCCTCCTCTCTCCACCTCCTCCTCTATCTCTCTCTCTCTCCACCTCCTCTCTCCACCTCCTCCTAACTCTCCTCCTCTCCACCTCCTCCTCTCTCCATCCTCCTCTCTCCTCTCTCCACCTCCTCCTCCTCTCTCTCTCCACCTCCTCCTCTCTCCTCTCTCCACCTCCTCCTCCTCTCTCTCTCTCCACCTCCTCCTCTCTCTCCACCTCCTCTCTCTCCTCTCTCTCTCTCCACCTCCAGCTCCTCTCTCTCTCCACCTCCTCCTCCTCTCTCCTACTCTCTCTCTCCCCCTCCTCCTCTCTCCTCTCTCTCCTCTCTCTCCTCTCTCTCCTCTCTCCCTCTCCCTCCTCCCTCTCTCCACCACCCTCCTCTCTCCTACTCTCTCTCTCCTCCTCCTCCTCTCTCCTCTCTCTCCTCCCTCCTCCCCTCCCTCTCTCCCTCTCTCTCCACCTCTCTCTCCTCCTCTCTCTCTCTCTCCTCCTCCTCCTCTCCTCTCCTCTCTCCTCTCTCCACCTCCTCTCTCTCTCCTCTCTCTCCTCTCTCTCTCTCTCCACCTCCTCCTCTCTCTCACCTCCTCTCTCTCCTCTCTCCTCCTCCTCCTCCTCTCTCTCCACCTCCTCTCTCCTCTCCACCACCTCCTTTCTCCTCTCTCTCCTCCTCCTCCCCCTCCTCCTCTCTCTCCCTCTCTCTCTTCTCCTCTCTCCTCCTCCTCCTCCTCCACCTCTCTCTCTCCACCACCTCCTCCTCTCTCCTCCCCCCCCCCCGGTGGCGATGCCCCTCTGAGGTGAACCTCTCCCCCTCGCCGCTCTGAGTTTTATCTCGGCCTTGTTGTGTTTGAGATTCATTTGTAAGCGAGCGTTGGTGAGATGCCCTTCGCCGTAAATGTGCGTTTTGACCGATCGTTAAAAACGATGATATAAATTCCGTCTCTCGTGTTTACGGCGTCCGGATTTACGGCCGACGCGAGGTTCGAGTTCTTCGCCGCCTCTCTGACGGACATTTTGTTTATTTTAAGAAGCGTGCTCTGTCGAATGTAATGCTACGGTAAAAAAAAGTACCGTTTTTGTTTATTAGACCCTCTCGCTGTCTGATGAAGATGATGATGAAGAGGGGGGGGGGGGTACTGATGGCCTTCCTCCTTAAGTGGAACTTGAGTTTGGGTTTAAACGAGCTGTTCAAGAAGCTTCAAGCTCAGATTTTCCAAACCTAACTTTAACCCGTCTCACAAGTGGATCTCACCAACCACCAAATCTGACATACACACACACACACACACACACACACACACACACACACACACGTTGGTATATGTGGAATATGTCTCTCTCTCCATAGTAATGAAGTGTGTCCTGACGTCTCTGGATGACATCATCACCAGGAACAGAGTGATGTAACACTCTTCCTGGAGCTGTTGACTCCCACCGAGAGCACTTTGATCTTGACCCCCCCCCCCCAGTTTCCCGGGAGCCTATCTCCTCGAGTGGCGGAGTGTGCCACAGCTCCCTGTCGGGGGGGGGGGGGGGGGTCTTGATTAACAAACATCAAACACGCATCTGGACGGAGCAGCAGACAGGTGGCGAGTTTAAAGAAAAAAAAGGTTTAAAGAGGTTTTATTTAGACGTTTGAATAATAAATATGCGTCTCCTCGTTTTGAAGTCGACATGTTTCTTTAGGATATTTATTCCGAGCAGATGTTTCTCTCTGTGGAGGTTTGGACATAAAACAATGTTTTTAAGGGCATTTTATTTATTGTTATTTATTGTTTATAATAAATAGCTTTATGATTTAAGCCACACTATACACTTACTTTAAATTAAACGTTTATTGTGACTTATTTTTTTAAGTAATTGTGGGAAACTATCTATTTGTTCAGACTTTTTTATGCCATACTATACTATGACTTTTAATATCATTTTTTTTATGGAATACTATGATTTTTAATTTTGACATAGTATACTTTGACTTTTCAAGGAATACTCTACTATATGTATTTCTGACTATTTAATGCTTAATGTTGAACTTTTTGTGTTGAACTATTCCAGGACTTTTTATACTTTAGACTTTAATACAAACTAAAACATACATTTTCTATATCTATTTCTATGACATTAAATGGCATTATATATTATGAGTAATATATTTTGGAGTTTCTTTGACATTTTTATGCCATACAAAACAATAACATCAAGACATTTTTATTGGCTTTTTTTATTAAGAGATTAAGTTGCATTCTAAAATATTGACAACTACCCGTAAACAAAGGCTTAGAGAAATGTCACATTTCATAATAAAAGCATGAATCCACTATACCACACAGGTAATATTAAAATATTATACTCAGTTTGAAGGGTATTTTTTGCTCGTTATGTCGGAGGTTCTGTGAAGCCAGAAAACAGCTCTGGTTGCAAATGGAGATTATTAATAAATAAATAATACACAACAGATGCAGACAGGATCAGACAAATGGCGACAGTAGAAAAAACTGATTTCTTTCTTCGGCTTTATTATGTTCAAGAATTATCAGTTCATACCAGGTTATAATACGCACTTTTGTAAAAAGATATTCCATTTTTCAAACATTTTTATTTTTCATGTATGTCTACAGTTACAGTAAACTAGGCTAAATAAATGAATAAATAGTCTGGTTTACATGACGTTCACACACAGAAATAACAAAGTTATTGTCATCAAAGGGGGAAAACGTACATTTAATATCTGCTTCCTCCGAAAACAGACAAAATGAATCCGAAGGGGGGAAATATTGCATCTCCATCAACACTTTTATGAATATGTTCAGTGCGAGTTATCCTCTGATTGTTGAGCTTGTGAGGATGAATCTGTCTTCCATATCTTAACATGTTGAAACATACAAAAAATAAATATGTGACTTTGGTTTCACTCGATCGTTCGGCAGCTTTTATTGAAATTGTGGTTTTAGAGATCTTTGCGCTTCAGTTATTAATATCTGCTCCTGTCTCTCTATCGAAGTCAAAATAAACATGTCTATGAACTTATTTAATCAATAAATACATTTCCAGTTCAGTGGAACAATATTTCTCACCACGATTCTCTTTATGAATTATTTCCGAGGTTCCGAGGGGCATAATCTAGGCATTAAACAAAAAAATAATCTCTATTAAATACCTACATTGCCTTAAACTGTGTCCCATGTGGACCTCTCCCGGTACTGAAGGTAAAACAAAAATAAATAAATATGTAAAATGATCATATAGAGAAGAAGAGGAGGAGGAGGAGGAAGAAGAACTCGTCCACCGGCGATGAATAATGAAATCATATCGAAGAGAATATTAATAGTCCCGAACCGACCGGAGGGGATTCCAATTCCCTCTCTCATTACCCGGTAATGGTCTGGGCATCGGAGAGGCGGGATGAAGGGAGCGACACGTCCAGGAGAGAGAGACAAGGTTTCCGCCTTTTTTTTTTTTTTTTTTTTTACGACGCTTTTAGACACAAATCTGTGAAATCCTGACGATCTCTCGTCGAAAATAATCCGTATTTACGATTATTTACGCTTCTGATTTACATGGCGAGTCGTACAATCTTTGTAATTACCCGGCAGTGAGTTATAATCTCTGGGAGACAATAGAAGAGCAAAGTGTGGGATGTTATAGCGCCTCGCATGACTACATCCCATAAACCCCTCGACTCAGACGCAGAGGCCGCCGCCCCTTTTAGGAGGTGTGCTTTATTTAATTGGATCCTGTTAACTCGAGGATCTGGAAGCTGCATTAATCTGTGTTTTGTTGGCCACTTGGGGGGACGTAAACAAAACACAAGCTGACAGCTATGAAATATAATTACTTTATCAACTTGTTATGGCACACACACACGCAAAGAAAACACACACACACACGGGCAACTCGACAATCCATCTGGACTTGTGTCTCTGGACACTTATTTCTATAAATCTACTCGTCATTTAGATTTAGTTTCTTGTCTCGCCTGTTAATAATCTTGCTGTTTACGGGGGGGGTTTGCTTCTGGGAAACCGGGATCACGAGTTACGAGTACTGAACTTTTACCGAGAGAATCGGTGGACTTTCAAAAACCGAAACATTGAGCTATAAATAAAAGAAGAGGGATCAGCTGACTCCCTTCACGTTAACCGTAGTCGTTTGATTCCCCGTCAGGATGAAAGATATGAATTGATTCTTCTTCGTCTGATATCGACGACGTCATCGTCATCGTCACATATTCACCAGAGGAAGGGACGACTAGGCCAACGAGACTCGGGTATCCATCAAGTCTGGGGTTCGAATATGGCAAAACATATGAGGATCATAAATACTTATTCAATTTGGGTCGATAGGGATTATCAAAGGAACACGAGATGAACGACAATTATGACGCTATTGTAGAGAAGTTCTCGTTTCGCGTGGTTCGTTAAAACCCGGCGGCTGAGATGGGTTCGGCATCGCCTGGTGAACGAGAGGACGGTGGAGCAGATGTGACCGGGAGTGGTTGCCTAGGATACAGTCAATAAAGGAGCTGGAGACGGGGAAGATGCTGCTACACAGCATCGACGCTGCAGTTCCAGAAGTGGCCACAAGGACGTCGGAGCTCAGCCAACGCTCATACATTCGGAAAGTCCAACTAGAGAGGAGCAGAACCCCCCCCCCCCCCCCCCTCGTTGAGTCACTCCCCCACAAGAGTGTCACGTAGATCACAAGTTTGAGGACAGCCTGGATCTGATCACGATGTGCTCCGTGTCCGGGAGGCTCGCCATGGAGTCCTTCTTGGGGAGTCCCGAGTCCCCCAGACCTGTCCCCCCCACCCCCACCCCCGCCCCGGCCCCGGCCCCAAAGCTCTGCACAGACCCCGGCAGGGACCCGACGGGGTACCCCCCCACGGACATCTGATGGGGCAGCGCCGCCCTCTGCGGCAGGGCGCCGCGGGGGGGACCCGCCGGGGCCAGAGGGGGTCCGATGGAGGCGGAGGAGACCCGGGTGGACTGAGGGGGACTCGGGGCCCCCGGCGGCGCCGCCCCCGCCTCGTGAGGCAGCGAGGGCTGAGAGGCCGACAGCGCCCGGGCGTCCTGGTTCAAACCGCCCATCTGCAGGGAGTGAGTACTCTTGTGCGCGCCGGGCCGGAGCGCCGCGCCGCCGGCGGCGTGCTGCTGCTGCTGCTGGCCGAGGGACAGCTGGGAGCCGGAGGCGGGGGAGCCGTACTGGAACGACCGGCCGCCGAACGCCAGCGGACTCTGCACCGGAGGGCCGGCGAAGGCGGCGCCGTACGCGAGGAACTGAGACAGCGGCGGCGGCGAGGCGGCGGCGGCGGCGGGGCTGGCGCTCACGCTCTCCATCACCTGGAAGCGCCGCACCACGCGGGGCGACTGCAGCAGGCTCGCCACGGAGTTCCCCTGCAGGGGCGCGCAGAAGTTCATGGCGACGGCCTGCTGCAGCGTGCCGATGGCCGAACTCTGGCCGTGGGCCGGGGAGGGGAAGAGCCCGTCGTGGAAGAGCCCGTCGTGGAGGAGCGGCGGCGGCGGCGGCGGCGTGGACAGGGCGCGCGGCCGCGGCACAACGTCCACCTGCTGCACCATCTCGCGGTCGTACTTCACGATCTCCTGGATCATCTCGTTCTCGTGGTTGTTGAACGCCCCCGAGTTCAGGTCGCGCTGCACCTTGTGCATCAGGATGGAGTTCTTCTTGCCTGCGGCGACACGGAGGGACAATAAGTTTAAAGTTTAAAGTTTAAAGTTTCCTCCTCCTCCTCCGGCTTCATCCCCCCGTCTTTCACTCTCGCTCCGTTTCGTTTTACCAGACAGAGAATAGCTGTGTCACTGTTTACCGGCAGCCTTTAGTCTATTCCGGGATAGTCGAGCTTATATAGGAACTATCTGACGTTTCCTCCAGACACAACATCCGTCACTGACACACACACACACACACACACACACACACACACACACACACACACACACACACACACATAGATAGAGATAGAGATACAGAGCCTTATATTTTACGGGTTCCCTGATATTGGGATAAGGGGGAAGTGTTTTTGCCGAGTCACCTCAGTCCTGACGTCTGTATTTGTTTCTTCATGCCTCTGTGCACCACCTCTGTGCACCACCTCTGTGCACCACCTCTGTGGATGCACCACCTCTGTGCACCACCTCTGTGCACCACCTCTGTGGATGCACCACCTCTGTGGTCACATGATGCTCTCTCCGATAGGAAGTTCTCCCCCACCAGGGATCCTTCCTACAGTTGCTCACCCTGAGGTGTCTTCAATCTGTTCCTCCCACTACATTTTTTTTTTTTTATCCGGTGAGTTTTTTTCAGACTGCGAGGCCGATGTGTCGTGATATCGGGCAATAGTCGGATTGCCGCTAAATATCGACTGTAGTGGATTCGATATTTTCTATGCTATTGATATTGCAGTTGGGGGGGCTGAGGTTCAGGTCGGACGGGGTCGACGCGCCAACTTAAACCGCCAAGCTGCACGGGGGCTGGAGGGGCGGCCCGGAGCAGCCGGAGAGGTCAAGGAGGAGGAGGAGGGCGGAGGGGAGGAGGCGGATATCCAGCCTGTGGCGCCCCACCTCCCTCCATCTGTGGCGACCGCATGCAACCGGTGATGTCACCCACTCGGGGGTTTAGAGCGAGGAAAAGGCCCGGGAATATAAATAAGGAAAGAGTTCTTCCTCCAGCAGCAGCCTCGGGGTCAGCGGGGGGGTACAATCCTCCCTCTCTGCACTGGGATTTTTAAAAACTCGCTTTTTAAAGCGACGGCCTCCTCCGTCTCTCCACCTGAACACGGCTTCATCGTCATATTCTATATTTCACATTCTCAGCGTGGGAACCGCCCGTCCTCAGCGGGAAGGATCCGGGGGGCTTTTTTTCTTCTTCTTTTAACCGACAAAGGAGCACATTACTATAATACGTGGCCGGTGGTTTGTTTCCTGAAGCAGGCATGTGACCCCCCCCCCCCTCTCTCACCCTCCCAAATATGTGAGCCTGCTGACTGAACGCTGCTCATGTGTGGAATCTGGCTGCTATGGCAACAGCTGGCAGGTGGCAGATGCAGGGCTTCTTTTTTTTTTTTTTGGCGAACACGTGAAGTGTGTCCGTGTGACAGGAGGCCGTGACACCAGTGACCTCGCGGGGGGGGGGGGGTGCATTGTGAAGAACAACAACGTGTTTGTGCTCAAATGCACATCTAAAGGTACTAAAAAACACTCTTGTGTGTGTTTTTTTTGCCACGATATTAATAGGCGTCGCACTTATTTAATAACTGTTTTCGAGTCGTGCCCTGGAAGCGACAGATTAACACTCCAGAAAGCGGCATTCTAAGAAGGATGAAATAAACGATTTTCGCAGCCGTGAATAATCGTCGCCGCGGAAACGCGCCGTCCTCGATTCGGAGGAGCGCAGCTGTCAGAGAAGCGCCGCGGAGTTTGGACAGAGACGTCAAGTCGGACGACTTAATCGGTTTTCCCGCCTCGCGCCTCGACTCCTCTCCTGAACGACTCCTCCGCTCGCGGAGACGGGACGCCGTGCCCGCGGGGCGCCGCCGCCACTTATCCGTGACTGAATCACACATAAATTAGACCTGGGTGTAAAAAGATGATTCGGTTATTATGATTTATGAAACGTTAAAAAAAGACAAAAAAAAACGGTGACAGAAACTAAATAGAAGTGTTTTTTTCAGCGTGTTTTTAAGGATGAACGAGACAAGGCAGAACACAGGGTTCTTACACATGTTGACCAGTGGATTTCCAGGACTTTTCCATGACTTTTCCATGACTTTAAACCAAATTTCCATGACCAAACTGAAATTTCTGTTTATACGTGAAAAAGTGAGAACATTTAGTATTTAAACAATGTGGATTCCAAAGCATACAGTATACATTTAATCAAACAAATGAATAAGAGACAATATTTTATTTAAAGAATAAACATTTGCTTCCCGAGCTATGGCCAGCAAACTTTCCAGTTAAGGTGCGTTCACTTGCAACTCGAAAAAAAAAGTGTGCGATAAATAATGTAGTGCACTTTCTTTAAAAAAACTATTCATTATTTCAAACTCGGCGTGAATGAACGTGTGATTATATCAAATTTCCATGACTTTTCCAAAACTTTTGTGATTTAATTTTTTTCCATGACTTTTCCAGATCTGGAAATGACCATTTTAAAATTCCATGACTTTTCCAGGTTTTCCACGACCATAAGAACCCTGAGAACAAATATGAGGAAGAAGAGTTCCTCGTCTCCTAGGAATGAGATATTTTCACATTTTAAAACCTTTGCACACCGCCCGTCGTGCTTTCCGGTCATCGTAAAGCACGACGGTCATCGTGAAGTGGACCCGGCTTTACCGATCCGGTCCAGCCGGTCGATGGCGACCGTCTCGAAGGCCCTCCTCATCATCGGGTACTCCTCCAGCACCTCGTTGAAGTTGTCCACGGAGAGCGAGTACAGGCGGCAGTACGTGTCGGCCCGGACGCTGGCCGTCCGCCGGCCGCGGGTCAGCAGACAGATCTCTGGAGAGGGGGAGGAGAGAGAGAGAGAGAGACAGTCAGATCACAGACAGACAGACAGACAGGTCTCTGGTGAGGAGTGAGAGAGAGATGGAGAGATCACAGACAGACAGGTCTCTGGTGAGGAGAGAGAGAGAGATGGAGAGATCACAGACAGACAGACACCCGGGTGTCAGACAGGTCTCTGGAGAGGAGAGGAGAGAGAGAGAGAGAGAGAGAGAGAGAGAGAGAGACGGTCAGATCACAGACAGACATTTAGGTTTCTGGTGAGGAGGAGAGAGAGATGGAGAGATCACAGACAGACAGACAGACAGACAGGTCTCTAGGAAGGAGGAGGAGAGAGATGGAGAGATCACAGACAGACAGACAGACAGACAGACACCCGGGTGTCAGACAGGTCTCTGGGTGTCAGACGGGAGTTGAGGAAAGAGAAAGATCAGCGGGTGCCGCGTGAAAGAGGTTTGTCGAGCCCCCCCCCCACACACACACACACACACACATACATACACACACACACACACACCTCCCCTAGACAGGAGTCTTTCCTCCCGGCGGTGTGAAGGAAGCCCGCTCTACGCTCTATATTTAGAGATGTGCAGCCCCCCCCCCCCCCAGTATCTTCATCCCTCGAGCGCTCCTCTTCCTCGACGGGCTGTGGGGGCCCGACCGTTGTCTTGACAACCGTATGCCCTCTTTTTTTCTTCTTCTTCTCCTGCCCGAAAGGTTCGGCGACCTCCTCTGCGAGAGGAGAGGACAAAACAAAGGAAACGGAGGAGACGGGGAGCTGCAGCGGAGACTCCTTGGCTCTGATTGGTTGTTTGTTTACCTTGTGGAAATCGTGCAAACGCCACGTGGCGGGAGAAATTAGAGAGCCGTCACAGGTGTGCTGTCTAAAGAAATACGATAACAAGTTGTGTTTTTTACTAACGGTATCAAATTCAGCTTTAAGGCAACAAAAGAAAAATAGGAAGGATCGAAGACACAACCGCTAAACACGACACTGTCTCTTTAAAACAGATACTGTACATCAGGGGTGTCAATGGCCGCCTCTTAAAGGGCCGGTGTAACTGAAACACTGTTTACACTGGAGCTACAATCTGGTACAGAGCATCAAACGGGGATATTTATGTTTTAAATGTACATGGTTCCTTTTCAATAAAGATATTATTAATAATAATAATAATAATAATAATAATTAATCGCGAACATGTTGTTAAATAACCCTATTTGTATTTAATTATTGTTTATTCGAATGTAGGAATATTGTACATAAGAACATTTCTCTATTTTTATAATATAAATAAATTTAATTTGAAACCTTCAAAATAAAAGCACAGGATTTGTTTTTTTTACATTTCCTGAAGAAAAGGTGATTTTTTTCAAGCCGTTAGGGGCCGACGTGGCGGGCCACATTCGGCCCGCGGGCCTTGTGTTTGACACCTGTGCTGTACATTCACACACACACACGCACACACACACACACACACACACACACACACACACACACACACACACTCATTATTTGACCAGTCAGGACACAGCTGATTTTTATTCAGAGATTACTTCGCTGACCTTGAGTGTGTCCATGTTTTCTGCCGATCTGATTAAGGATTTATGGTCCCTCCGTAGATGAATGATTAATAAACCTCGCTTATAGACGGAGGGACGCTCTGCTGCAGGATCCTCGTGGTCAGACGCTTCTTCCTTCCACATGTTTGAGGACGGAAGTTTTAAGCTTTATGCTCCAGTTCAGTAAGAATGGTGGAACGGCTCCACAGGAAGCTCCAGACGTCCTTCTTTTATTTTGTATTCTCCCCTGGGATCGTTCTGCTTATACAGTACACGACACCAGCATTTACATGCTGCTATCGCATCATTAGTGGGATGTGCGGGGAGAGAATAATATTCCCGGGCTGAATAATATTCAGAATAATATGCATCAAAAAGCTTTTTAAACCACTGTGTGGCCAGAGAGCCACAGCCAGCCGCTAATATGATGAGAAATACTGAATATTAGCATTATTAGTATGAAACTCCATCCCCTGTTTCTGGGATCCATATAAACATTATTCACTTTATCATTTAGATTATAAATATGTATGCCATGCAATGTAATTAACTAATACAACTAACAAAAGTGTTGGCAGTTCAGACTTATAATCACAGCAGTAAAACATTTTTTTTTAAATAACTCAGTTTCCTATATTTCAAAAAATTCCATCTGGCTTCATGCCGTTATTTTCTGAGTGAATGAAGGACGTCTGGACGAGGGTGGCGTGCATTGTTCTCCCAACGATGTGTTGTGCTAATTAGCTGTTCCTAATTGGATGTTTGTGTGTGTGTGTGTGTGTGTGTGTGTGTGTGTGTGTGTGTGTAGCCTGTGTGGAGACCAGTGTGTGTTCCAATGTAGTCAAAACCATCAACATGACTGCCAGTGACCTGTGGCCTGCTGTGTGTGTGTGTGTGTGTGTGTGTGTGTGTGTGTGTGTGTGTGTGTGTGTGTGTGTGTGTGTGTGTGTGTGTGTGTGTGTGTGTGTGTGTGTGTGTGTGTGCATGCCTATGTGTAGTTGCATGTTTCCACACAGCCAGAGACGGACTACATATTGACAACATAAAGTATAATACAGTATACTAGAGTATAATATAGAATATAGTAGAGTATATTAGAGTAGACTAGAGTAGAATAGAGTATAATATAGTAGAATAGAGCAGAATATATTATGATAGAGTAGAATATAGTAGGATAGAGTATACTATATTATTATATTATAGTATAATATAACATAATAGCATATTTTAGAGTATAGTAGAGTAGAATATAGTATAATAGTGTAGAATAGAGCAGAATAGAGTATGATAGAGTATAATATAATAGAGTATAGCAGAGTATGATATAATATAGTAGAATAGAGTATACTATATTATAATATAGTATAATATAACAGTAGAGTATAGTAGAGTATGATAGAGTAGAATAGAGTAGAATATAACATAACAGAGTATAGCGGAGTATGATATAGTATAACAGAGTATAAAAGAGTATACTATATTATAATCTAGTATAATGTAACATTATAGAGTATAATAGAATATAATAGAGTATAATAGAGTATAATTGAGTATAATTGAGCATAATAGAGTATAATAGAGTATAATAGAGTATAATTGAGCATAATAGAGTATAATAGAGTATAATTGAGCATAATAGAGTATAATAGAGTATAATTGAGCATAATAGAGTGTAATAGAGCGGTGCCACACCTCCGAAGTAGGACCCGTCCATGAGCTTCATGCCCAGGCTGCCCTTGGTGAGCACGCTGACCACGCCGTGCTGGATGAAGTACATCTTCTTGCCGATGGTCCCCTCTCGGATGATGTAGTCGGCCGGCTGGAAAACCTCGAAGCGCAGCTTGGTGAGCATCGCCGTCACGAAGTTAGGGTCGGCGTTGGCGAACAGCGGCATGGTGGCCACCAGCTTACGGCAGTTGAAGTTGACGATTTCCTAGAGTTGGAGAGGAAGCAGGAAGTGGGAGCAGGAAGTGGATCAAGAAGTGGATCAGGAAGTGGAAGCAGGAAGTGGATGGGGAAGCGGAGCAGGAAGTGGATCCGGAAGTGGACCAGGAAGTGGATCAGGAAGTGGATCAGGAAGTGAAAGCAGGAAGTGGATCAGGAAGTGGATCAGGAAGTGGAAGCAGGAAGTGGATGGGGAAGTGGATCAGGAAGTGGATCCGGAAGTGGACCAGGAAGTGGGTCAGGAAGTGGGTCAGGAAGTGGAAGCAGGAAGTGGATCAGGAAGTGGAAGCAAGAAGTGGATCAGGAAGTGGATCAGGCACCACGGTAACCGCCTCAGTCTGCAGTCCAGAAGTTCACGAGGAACACTCAGGTGTGTGAAGAAGATTCAACGTAATTTTTGTTGTAAATTGACTTTGTAAAACTAGAATTTTATGATCATTAATTAATTAATCAATTAAGAGGAACTGGTCTACATTGACCATTGTATCAGTAATATTTAGAGTACAACTTCAATGTTTGGTATTATATTAGTATATATTTTGGGGTGACTGTGGTCAGTGGGTAGCAGGTCCGTCTTCCAATCAGGGGGTTGGTAGTTCAATCCCCGCCTCCATCTATGTGTCCTTGAGCAAGACGCTTAACACTGATTTTCTCCCTGCAGCTGCGTCTACGGTGCATTAATGTAACATAAAGTGTCTTTAAAAAGCACTATATCAATTAAATGGATTATTATTATAAAAGGGTTACATAATCAGATGATAGAACTTCCTTCTAGTAGCCGTGAGGCGCCCGGCCGCTGCTCATCGGAGGATCCTCCGTATGTTTCCCCTTTTTCTGCTGACTGTGCACTTTAGTAAACGGCTATCAGCGGGAAAAACGTCTCTCAGGTGAGCGGCGGGAACACGGAGTCCACGAAGGAGATTACTCCAAACACATTTGTTCCCCTCTAGTTTGTGACAAAGAGAAGACGGTCGAATTACAGGCAACTCGGAATTGGCCTCGTGAGATTTGGTTTTATAAATGTGGAAGAAGAATGAAGACCGGAGAGTTCTGTCATCACATCCACAGCTTCAGAGAAACATGTTGGAGGGGACAGCTCCTCTTTAAGAACAGCAAATCAATACGGAGGTGTGTGTGTGTGTGTGTGTGTGTGTGTGTGTGTGTGTGTGTGTGTGTGTGTGTGTGTGTGTGTGTGTGTACCTCGCGCAGCGGCTCGTTGAGCTCCTCCAGGATGCTCTCCTCGTCGAACATCTTGCCCTGGTAGCGATGCTCGTAGTAGTCGTGGATCTTCTGACGGAAGTCCGCCGGGAGTTTGTGGAACGACATGTACTGCTCCACTTGTTTATACTGGAGAGGGGGAGAGGGAGGAGAGGAGGAGAGGAAGGAGAGGAAGGAGAGGAGGAGAGGAAGGAGAAGATGATGAGGATGGAGAGGATGGAAAGGAGGTGAGGGGAAGATGAAAGGAGAAGATGGAGGAAGGGATGGAGAGGAAGGGGCGGAAGGAGATGAGGAGAGGAAGGAGAGGAAAATGGAGAGGAAGGAGACGGGGAGAGGAGGAGAGGAAAATGGAAGGAGAAGAAGATGAAGAGGATGGAAAGAGAAGAGCGGAATGAGAGGATGATGGAAGGAGGGGATGGAGTGGGGGAGAGGGGGAGAGGATAGAGAGGAGGTGAGGGGGAGAGGAAAGAGAGGAAGGAGAAGATGGAGGAGAGGATGGAGAGGAAGGAGAGGAGGTGAGGGTGAGAGAAAAGAGCAGAATGAGAGGATGATGGAAGGAGAGGGTGGAGAGGGGGCGAGGAAGGAGAGGAAGGATGGGAAGATGGAAGGAGAAGATGGAGGAGATGTTGGAGAGGAAAGAGGAAGGAATGGAGGAAAGGAAGGGTGGAAAGAGATGAGGAGAGGAAGGAGAGGAACATAGAGAAGATAGAGAGGAAGGAGGTGAAGAGAGGAAGATGGAAAGGAAGGAGAGGAAGTGGAGGACGAAGAAGAAGATGGAGAAGAAGGAGAAGAAGATGAAGAGGGAGGAGAGGATGGAGGATGGAGAGGAAGGATATAAAGGAGAGGATGGAGATAAAGGAGAGGAAGTGGAGGATGAAGAAGATGATGGAGATGAGGAGAGGAAGGAGAGGATGGAGAAGAAGGAGATGTTAAATCCATGTATTCTTGCTCTGTGACCTCTTCCTTGACCTTTGAAATAAAAAAAAAGAATAAATACGTCGGGTAACCATCCTGAGACGGGAAGATGTTTGTTGTTTACGTTACATTTGATACAAATGTAACGACGTGGCGACAAATAATAAAAAAAACATTCAAAAGCTGAAACGGCCGGAGCAGATTGAGTCTGCTCACGCGTGTGATTCACGTGTTCGCGGTGTGTTCATCGCATGGCGAGCGTTCCACGACGCATTTCACGCCCGGACTCCCTTTTGGAAATAGCGCCCGCCGCATCGGCGCCGCAGAGAAACAAATCCCTCGCTTTTCATCCCCCGTTCACCGGACACACGCGGAACGACTTTTGGGGCGTTTGTTTTATTCGTAACGGGAAGATGGAGCGTCGTGTGTTGGATTCACACATCGCCACCTTCCTCTAAACACGTAATACACACTTGACCTACACACACACACACACACATATAAGGAAAGCCTCCTGAGGGGGGAAATGGCCACGAGATGACGAGCACACAGGGCTTTACTTCCTGTTGTGTGAACAGCAAACGCACCTCAGAAAATATGCAACAAGCGGTATCTGATAAAATAATATAAAGTTACATCCTCGACGTCGTACGCCTCTTTATCCATGTCTATCGGAAATGTCATCACTTCATCATTTCCTCTAATTGGACATGTGTCATGATTAGCGTATGAATTCCCTCCCGAGGTTCCTGACTTCTTGACCTTTGATCTTTGACCCCAAAAAACAAACCAGTTCCTCCTTTAGTGAAAAGTGGACGATGGTCAGCCATCTTGAATGTAAACACGGTCATCCGGATATCAATCTGAATTTTCTCTAATTGGACATGTGTGTATAATTGTCATAATTAGCCTATGAATTCCCTCCCGAGGTTCCTGAGGTATCGCGTTCACAGTGAACTTGACCTTTGACCTTTGACCACACAAAACTAATCAATTCCTCCTTTAGTGAAAAGTGGGCGTAAAAGCAAAATTTGAAGAAATTCCCCCCCAAAAATCTAAATATTGTGTTTGCTAAATGGGGCTGACGTTAGGTCACGTTGACCTTTGACCTCCCCGAGATATCACATTCCCATGAACAGACAACCCGAAAGACTCAAGAGTAAACAAGCCGACATTCAGTGGATGACAAATACAAACAATACGAGCCGGAGTGAATCAGCTGTTTGTGGACCCAAAGATGGAGGAAGGACCTCAAGACCAGAATACAAACGACTCCTCCAGGTCCGATCTTCATCGCGGCTCAAACACGACGCTCGCTTTTTTGGTGTTTTCTCGGTAATCACTCACTGCAGTGAGGTGGCTCAGTGGTTAGCGCTGTCGCCTCACAGCGAGAAGGTCCTGGGTTCGAATCCCGGTCGTCTTTCCAGGTCCATTCTGTGTGGAGTTTGCAGGTTCTCCTCGTGTCTGCGTGGGTTTCCTCCGGTTTCCCCCACCATCATAAAGACATGCACACAGCCTCACCCCGGTTCGTATGGATGTGAATGAATGTTGGTGGTGGTCGGAGGGCAGAAGGTGCTGATTGGCTGCCACGCCTCTGTCAGTCTGCCACAGGGCAGCTGTGGCTACTGATGTAGCTTACCACCACTGGGATGACTGTGTGTGTGTATAATTGAACTCTGTAAAGCAACTTTAAGTATCTAGAAAAGCGCTATGTAAAATAAATGGTTATTACTGCGGGTGAAATAATGAATTGATTGCGGCGCGTCGGGCGAAGCCGCCGTTGTTTACGGATCACCTGTGGCTTTGCGACGTCTACGTTAATCAGCAGTCATAATTTTGTTTTTCCTTCCGCCTTTGAAGTTATTGTTGTTGTGTCTGTCCATTTTCATTGTTTTAACCTCAAGTGAAAAACAAGAGGAAAGAAAAAAAGACTGAATATGAGAAAACTAAACTTTGCTTGCAATTATGAAGTTGGATAAACTAAAAGCTTAAAGAAAGGAAGCTGAAAAAGAAAAAATCAGTTGTCCTTTTACATTCCTCTGATGTGTTGCGTGTGTCTCAATGCTGATTGGCCAGAATAAACCTTCAAAAAGACTCAAGACTTAACGAGGTGTGCACTAACGAGCTGTGCACTAACGAGCTGCGCACTAACGAGCTGCGCACTAACGAGGTGTGCACTAACGAGCTGTGCACTAACGAGGTCCACTCCTCCAATCACCCTGATAGCGCCCTGCCTGCGGCTGTCCACCAGACAATCACACGCTAACCGGGAGGCGCCCTGCGAGTGAAAGGACGATGACCTTGAGTGTAACGGTCAAGGACACATAAATGCGTGACCGGCTCCCCGTGAGGGAGATGACACGGCGCCACGCTGAGCGGTGACATATGGGCCGGGGGAGGAGCCGCGACGCGGCTAATCACGATATCCTTTACACAGCGAGCTCCGGAGGACGTCATTAAACGTGTTTCCATGTCGGAGGATCTTTACCTCCATCGGAGAAAGCAGAGAGGAGGAGAAAACGTGGGGTTGTGTACATTTCTACGCATTTTCAGGAAAACTTAATTTCCATTTGGGCTAAACTGTTCTTCCTCCTCTTTTTTATACAGAACCATCGGAGAAACCCGTCAATGGGGAAAAACAAATGGGAAAAAAACTTCCACACAAAAAAAATCCTTGGCATGCGATTGGATGAAAGAGCGGAGGCGGGACTTAAATTGGGATTTGGATTTTCGCATCGTCGTCGTTAAAAATCCAGCTGCTGTGTTAGGAAAGTCTCTTTCGGGCACTTTCCCCTGCATTATACGACACAAATAAATCATCCAGGTGGATTACATGAGCGGAAACTATGAACTGCATCCTTTTCTGAGTTTAACAACCTCAATTATCTCTAATTGGACGTGTGTATAATTGTCATAATTAGCGTATGAATTCCCTCCCGAAGCTCCTACGGTATCGCGTTCACAGTGAACTTGACCTTTGACCTTTGACAACAACAAAAATAATCAGTTCCTCCTTCTGCCTTTGCTAAATGGGGCGGACGTTGACCTTTGACCTCCCCGAGATGTCGTATTCCTAACCCGGATGCCTCAAGAGTGAACAAGCCTCTAACTAATAGACGGTTACATTTAGACAACTATTTGTTGTATAACATCTTTACTAAAAATATGATGTCTAAATATAAAAAAATGAGGCATAATCTAACTCTAACTGTGGGGAATTCAGGAGAAATCTACTTCGCTAATAGATGTGTATTTAAGATAAAAAATAAGACAAAAACTAAATCCAGTAACACTTTCAGTTAAGCTCTATAATTTCTCTTGAAAGTATATTTTATCTCGCTCCCTGAACCGTTCATAGGAACTCTAAATTAATATATTGGCAATTTTACAGAAACCTCCAAAACTATTTTCCGCATTCGACTCGTTTCCAACGTCACAGATATAATCCCACAGCACAAATAATAATGTACATTTATTTATTTTTAAATCGAACTTTGTGGCCGGTGATGCAGATTAGACCTCTGCAGTCGGCTACTTGTATAAAACAACAAACCCGATCCGTTCCTCTGGGTCTGCCGACTTAGCTGGGGAGGGGGGGGAGGAGGATGGGGGGGCGTGATGCATGGCTGTCACTGTAAGCTGTAACGGAGGGAAGGGAGAAATTGAATTGGCCCTCCAATTAATGGCCCATGTCACTGAACGTCAAGCCTCAGGATGTGAGATGTCCTGTGTGTGCGTGCATGTGTGTGTGTGTGTGTGTGTGTGTGTGTGTGTGAGATCTCCTCTATAATAACTATTGCACGACTACAGCAGAAAGTTAAACACGTCGATGTTACGATGCGTCCTGATTGTGAGTTTACAAAGTTTTTCTACTATCAGAGACATTTTCACTCGATGATGACATCAAAGCAAGTTGGTGCCGCCGTTAGCTCCGCCCCCTCGTGTCACCTGTGGTGGCAAAAAGCCAAGATGGTGATAATCTCACGAAAACTTCATCCCCTTCTTACAGTCTCTGATCTAGAGTCTGCATGTTTACATATATTTATATATATTAATGACCTTATTATGAATAAAATCTTAATATTCCAGTGGAGGTTTGAGCATGAAAATGAGGGACTTGACCCCGGGGACGGTGTCTGACAAAATAACAAATGTAATTCAAGGTCTCCTCACTTTTTAGATCTTTTGTTTTCAGTTTGAGGAGGTCAGGCCTCGGGGGATGAAGTGAGCGCTCTCTCAAGTCACCGTTTTAGATGTGTGTGTGACTGTGGGGGGGGAGGAGGGGTCGCATCTCCCTCCACTCTCCAATATTCGGACACTCTTGCTGATGGTGGGGAAGAAGTGACAGGGGGAGGGGGGGGGGGGGGGGCGGGAGGGAGTGGAGTTACATAACGGCTAATGCCCTCCGCCCATGTGCGGTGTCCGCTGGCAGATGGTGCGTCGCCCAACAGTCAAGGGCGAGTGGACATGTGAAGCAATGCAGACGGGCGGAGGAGGAGGAGGAGGAGGAGGAGGAGGAGGAGGAGGACAGTACCCTCAACGTGAAGGAGGGGGGTAATGAGGGAACGCTAAGCTACCTTGTCGCTAATTAATATATAACTGAAATAATGAGCCAAAAGCATCCTAATAAATAGCAAAATGAATTGCTAAAAATAATAAATAAACAGGGGAATTAACTAAAGATTATGGATAAATGGTTCAAAAAGTGCAGCTTCATTTGAAGTTAGTAATTTGAAAACAAGCAGACGTAAACGGGGGGGGGGGGGGAGCCTGTTCATTATTTCACTGCGTGTGCATCGCGGAGGAAGAGGAAGACGAGGCCGATGGCAGGAAGTGATTGCTGCAGACGCCACGCGGGCGACGCTAAGCAGACTCCGGCTCGGCGCCGCGGGGCGGATGTCTTTTAGACATTAACGTCAAAGAGGCCAACTGGACACCAATTATCGTTTTATTGCTAGTTCATCAAACTAAGTTATGTATCGAATTATCGTGAAGAGCGGAGGACATTTTGTGGGAGGAATGATTAAAAGAAAACTTTAAATTGTGAACTGGGACTTTAGATTTGGCTCGAAGCCAAAAAACTCCAGAGAGAAAGAAAATCGGTCAACGAGGTAAAATACGACCGGATCAGCATCATGGCCGCCCTCTTAAAGGGCCGGAAACACTTTATAAACTCCTCGAACATATTGTTAAATAACTCTCTTTGCATTTTAGTATTGTTTATTTGAGTGTAGAAATATTGTACACAAGAAAATGTCTCTAATATTATAACATAAATCCATTTCATCCTAAACCTTCAAAATAAAAGCACGGGATATTTTTCTTCAATTTCAAGCGGGCCTTGTGTTTGATACCTGTGCTTTAAACAAACACATGTCCATAAAGGCTGTTACTAACCTGGATTAAACCACATGGATTATCCCACATTTATATTGATTAGTAGTGAATTGCGTTTGTTTCTCTGACTTTAACCCCGCCCCATTGCGTCCCCACGAGCTGTGGAGCAGAACCCATCCAGAGAAACAACAACAAAAAGTAGCCAGACGCTTTTCTTTTGTTTTACCTTTTCCTGGTACTGCCTCCGGGACGAGTCCAGCGACTGGATGAGAGCGGTGGCGTGTCCGATGAACATGGCGTAGCAGGTGGCCCCGACGATCATGCTGAGCATGGTCAGCCAGATGTCCGACATGCTCTCCGGCGCCTGGCGTCCGTATCCGATGCACAGCATGTGACTCATGGCCTTAAAGAGGGCGAAGGAGTAGAGCTCGGTCCACGAGTCGTTCTGTTCGGGGGAGGAGAAACGAGAGGAGGAGACGAGTGAGGGACGGAGGAGACGGGTGGAGGAGGAGAAGAGGAACTGAGCTGTGTCCTCGTGGAATAACTCCTGCTTTATACACTACCGTTCAAAAGTTTGGGTACACTTAGAAATGTCCTTATTTTTCAAAATAAAGCACTGTTTTTATCAATGAAGATAACATTAAATAAATAAATAAACTCTCTTCATAGGTAATGGGGTAAATGACTGTTCTGTGGTGTTTAATGAAGTCTCTACAGAGGTGTGTAGAGGCCCGTCTCCAGTGTCCTAATGGTACGTTGTGTTATCGCCTTAGAAGACTAGCGGAGGGGTAAAGAAAAAACTTGAAAACCCTTTTTTTTTTATGAGCGCAGCTGAAAACAGTTATGCTGCTGCTATAAACTGGCCTTCCTTTGAGCCACAAGAAGAACAACATTAATATTTACAATACAAATCATTATTTATAACCTTGTCAATGTCTCGACTATATTTTCTTTTCATTTAGCAATTTATTTGATAAATAAAAGTGAAATTTCATGGAAAACATTAAATTGTCTTGGTGACCCCAAACTTCTGAACGGTTATGTATATTATTATCGTTCTTTTCATGCAGCGGTGATAGAGAGAGAGTACATCAAACGTCAAGAGTGATGGAGAGTAAATGGTAAATGTTTCAGGTTTGGTGAAGAGCCTAATCATCATCATCATCATCATCAGTGAGCAGCTAGAAGACAAAGGACACAAATAAAATGAGCGTAGTGTAAAATAAATGAGGAGCCTGTGAATCGGCCCACTCCAGTGTGCCCTCTGATTGGAGCTCACACACTCAGTCACATACGCTCCTCACACACACACACACACACACACACACACAGACACACACACACACACACACAGACACACACACACGGTCCGAGGTTCACCGCTGCACGTGTGTTTCTTCTTCCTCTCTGAGAAGAGAGGAGTCTTCAGTCGCTGATTAACTCCTTGGATTTGTATCTGCTTTGTTGGTTGTATTTTTCCAGGAACATTTGCATTTCATTTGAGATTCAAATTTATTTTCTTCTTAGTTTGTTTTGGGGCGCTGAGGTGAAAGAGGACGTGCTGGCCAGAGGCCGCCAAGAGAGGTGATAGGAGGAACAGCAAGGAAAAGGTGCCATAAAAGGTGTTTCATATCTGTTGTTTTGGACCTATTCATCCACGACGATGCTCTGTCACCCTCTGTAACAGCTCGAGTCGCAAGACAGAATGAAAAGAATAATTCAGACAAACCGAAACAGAACATTTGTATTTTATTTTATTTTATTTTATTTTATTTTATTTATTTTATTTATTTTATTTATTTTATTTATTTCATTTAATTTATTTTATTTTATGTATTTTATGTATTTATTTTGAAATAGTACATAAAGGCACTTGGAAATATAAAATATAAATCTTGGTGGCATGGTTAGTTGTTTTTCAGCAGTAACTATAATTTAAATAACAGTAGAGAGGGCCAAATATATATATATATATATATATATATATATATATATATATATATATACATGCAGTGATAGAAACATTCCCAGATGTGACTAATGAGAGAAGAAAGAGCAAACAACAACAACATTTAATTAAATAAAAAGACGTGTGGGGGTTACAGAATCGACCCTCCAGAGACTCCATGAATGATCTCCACACCTTGACGGTTTTATATTTTCCTTTCACTCCATGCCGAACAGAACATTTACCAACACACTCTGGGCCTCAGCCGGAGGACACATGTGGAGACCCGTCAGCCGTCAGCACGCCGGCCACGCCGCTGCTGGACGAGCAGCGGGAAGCCGGAGAAACACCTTCTCACACACTCTCAGTCTCCTACACACACACACACACACACACACACACACTCAGTGTTTCAGTGGACACAAGCTCAAGAGAATAGCAACCCCACCGTCTCTGGGTTGTTTCCAACATTAAGAATAGACGGCCGCCGAGGAGACGTAAAGCGATGCCCTCAGCTCGTCTGACAGGCTCTATTCTTATACGGTCTTATGCGTTCATTACTGTCAATACGAAAAAGGGATTGTTATATTCTTCCTGGTATACCGATAATGGACCGTACATTAGAAGTTTACGCTTACTGTTTTAAAAAAATAATAATTAACCAGAAGGCACAAAAAAGGGCAAAGAAAAATGTACATTCTTGAAGTGAAATCCCCCGCTGTGAAAGGTTGAAGCTCTAAGTGAACACTTAAAAAAAGAAAATTACGACTCCAAGACGTGTCAATCACAAGGTAGCAGCATGGGACCATAATGATGACGTATATTTAATATTTCAGTTATTAACATTATGTAACAATTGTACCTTAAAATAACAGTAGACGCGTAGAGACAGAGAGACATGCTGCTGTGGAGACGATCAATAACAGACGTTTAGTTTAATAAAAGAACAAAGACGTCTTTAAGAAAGGGACCTGACATTACTGCTGCTGTCACCTGGAGGAGAGAGAAAGTTACAGGGGGGCGGCAGAGTTTTTTTAATTTTTTTAAACTCAAACTCAAAAGAGCCATATGCGTCACCAGAAGAGCCATATATGACTCAGAGCCAGAGGTTCACGACACCTGATCTATCGTAACTGGGTATTTACCACACTGAAGTACACGTTAAATACCTGAAGGGGGCGCTACAAGGGAAAAACTACATAGTGGGGCTTTAAAGAAGAAAGCATGCCGGTTTAGTGCCATCCACGTTAGCTTCACTAACGGCTACAAGATGAAACAGTTTCACTCATCTACGGGTCGAAGGTGCATGATCTTAGTCTTTATGCTAAGCTAAGCTAAGCAGCGGCTAGGTTCAAGCTTCATAGTTAATTGGAATACTGTAGACGAGATGGGTGCAGATCCGATCCAAAGCAAAACGAGTGGACGCGTGTCTTCATCAAGACGAGGAAGACGAGGCCGCCTCCCGCCCAGCTGCAGCAGGTCAGCGTGCCGTGGAGTTGGGAATAGTGGCTGATTAAAAGTGACAGCCTACAGCTGGCTCTTCTTATTAAAAATGACATCCCTCATTGTAACGCAATAAAACTCATTCTGCAGAGACGCCGCCCTGAGGGAGGGGAAGCCGATGGAATCAGCTCTGCTGTGCATTTTATTTATTTATTTTCCACGGATCTTCTTGAAGCGGTGTGGATGATGATGGTCCATGAATCACGTGGGCAGACACACAAAGGGAGCACGAGACCTCCGTGATGCACGGAGGGGTAAGTATAGAATCGTGAGCGTACGTGCACGATGGCCCGTCCGTCTGGGTTTGCATGCTGTTTGAGACTCAGCTTGTTATTTGAATGTGTGTGTGTGTGTGTGTGTGTGTGTGTGTGTGTGTGTGTGTGTGTGTGTGGTTGACAGCGTGCAGCCCCTCCTCCTCCTCCAGTTGGAAAAGCGACCCTGCTGTGAAAGGACTGACATTTAGGATTTCAATATGTAAACTCTCGGCAAAAGACCCGGTTAGCCGTGTCGGTGTTCATTATTCAGAACCGGGAGAGTTTCATTATTCATTATTTTAAACCCAGAGAGTAAACGGGGAGATGAAGAAGGTTCTGTCCGCCGCAAGTCAACTGGAGCAGATTAACGAGGAACCCCGACGCTGCTAAAAAGTATTAAAGTATTTATCTCGACTGGAGCACTGACGCATAGGAGTTAAATTGGATGTGTGTGTGTGTGTGTTAATGTGTAGATAATGGCTGATGGGTTCATTGTCTGGCTCTGTGGTGACTGTGTAACTTCCACCGCAGAGTCTGGAGTCAAGACTTGATGTAGAACATTTACTTCCTCTGGATGTAATGAGCGGCTTATTAAAAGGTCTTGGTTGAAAAAACGCAGCATTTCTCTGACTTCTGTAGCAGCATGATGCAACTATGACTATAGCTAGGTCTTCTTCTTAGAAAGAGACAGAGAGGGAGAGAGAGAGAGAAAGAGAGAGAGAGAAAGGGAGAGAGAGACCATAAATCAAAATGTGATAACTAAATATGTATATATATATAAATATTTTTTATATACAGTATATATACATATACATATATATATGTATATATATATAAAACAATATATATGTATGTATATATACATATGTATATATATATATATATATATATATATATATATATATATATATGTAGTTATCACATGTTGGTTTATGGTGTCTCTCTCACACATATATATATATATATATATATATATAAACATATATATACATTCATATATATACATATACATATATGTATGTATATATATATATAAAACATATATATATAAAACAATATATACATACATATTGTTGTTGTTTTTGAGTCTATCTCTGGGTCTCGGGGACTCTCAGCTGTCTCCTGTTCATCTTTAATTGAATTTCGTCACATGCGAAATGAATTATGTTCCAGGAATTTAATTGATTTGCGGGCGAACTTGGACTCAGCATTGTTGTTGTTGTTGTTGTTGTTGTTGGATTTGAGTTCATTAGCGGTAATAGTTTAATAGTCTTTGTCAGGAAGAAGAGCAACGCGGCGTGCTCGAAGAACAACTTCCAACCGATAGAGACACCAACCGACGACGGTCTGTCACGCACTGCTGCAGAGGAGATGATGTCATCACATTGTTCCTCATGGTACTCTGATAGCAATAACAGCTGAAAAGAGGAGGGAGTGTGTATTATTTGGGAGATCGGAGGAGGGGCTAGCGGGGGTTAACAGCATTAACGTTCCATGAATCAGGAAATGAAGAGGAATTAGTTGATTTGTGTCGCAGCAGACCGACTCTAATGGAGCCGGCTGGAGTTTCAGACAACTATTACATGTTTAGATTTCTTTAATGGTTAACCCTCCACATGAATCCGTGTTTCACGCACATACTCTGCCATGAATGCTCATAATAAAGCAACGATAAGAGCAACAATGCAAATGCAGCCCCAACAAAAGAAAACAGTCCCATTAATATGCCGTCTATCAACAAACAGACCAGAGTTTGTAAAAATAAACCTTTTAGGGGAACGTTTTTTTTCCCCAAGAGTAAATCTTCACATTAAAATCAATTAAAGATCCCTAAAAAAAATGTCCATAAATTCTCTCTGGCGCAGAACCTCCGGTACCCGGCAGTCCATAGCCTCGTGAACACACTTTTTAAAAGGAAGTATATTTAATAATAATAATAATAATAATAATAATAATAATAATAATAATAACTTTATTTATATAGCACTTTTAAAAACAAGGTTTACAAAGTGCTCTACAGATCAACAAAGCATAAACACAACTTAAATGGCGGCAAACAAAAAAGACCACACCATAAAAGCATTGAATACAACTAAAACCAAACAAATAGCCAATTAAAATAAAAACATAAAAGGACGACTTCACTTAAAAGCAGTTCTATAAAAGTGGGTTTGAAGAAGTGATTTAAGTCCTCGGGCTTCAAAGAAAAGGGCTCGTTTGTTGGGTCTGGGCTTCAGGCCTCCGAACAGGGATGCACATTATCCAAGGAGCCCCTCTTCATCATTACGCCGGTTAAGCGTCTGCTCACTACCATTTATTATACGAGATGCTGTAAACTATTTGTTTCCTAAAACGTTTCGACCTTAAGTTTCTCAGCGATGGACAAATCGATCCCGCTTCCAGAGCTTTTATGTGTTTTTATTTCAAGTAATTGATCCCGAAAGCGTTCGGCGATCGACGAACAGCAGCGGGACCGCCGCCACCCCGATAAATCCAGATTTAAAATCACTTATCCTCCTTAGAAATAACGAATGTATCCGCCGTTTCTATTGGCCCAAAGCCGACGTGACGGGAGCAAAGGTCACGATACGCTTCTTTTTACGGGCGCAGATCGCATTTTTTTTCTGCCGAATTACACATCGCCTTATTTGGATAACCCGTGCTCTGATGGGCCCTCCTCCTCCGAACAGCATCCCTCTGGAGGGAGACACAGCTGCAGGTTTCAGGGCTGTTGGTGTGCAGCCGTGGGCATCCAGAGGCGTGTCTATAGGTGATGATGAGCGAGCCCGGAGCAGCTGTGCTGCTGCGCTCATGACGAAGCGTGAGTAAGAGGGGCGAGAAGAATCTATACTGCTTTTAGATTTAACAACATTGGGAAAAAGCCAGACTGATTGATTATTTTTTTTGCCACTCTAGCTTGTCGGTCTTTCCGCCTCTTTTGGTCCAGACTGGGATATCGAAATAACTGTTGGATGTTTTTTTTTTTTTTCGACCAATATTTAAAGACACGTTTTGGGTTTGTCATTAACGAAGTGAAAATGTGCTTTAAACCTCCGAAATGACTCGCGTGCATCACTCGTGAGAAAAACGGAAGAGAGGGAGGAAAAAGGGGGAGGGGCCTGACGGTTCCCGAGAATAATCTCCTCTACGTTCGCACCCTTCGGAGATAATTTGAGACGCCGCCGGTTCGCCCAGATTGGAAACAAAATGGACGAAATGTACATTTGAGTTGGAATGACGTTTGTCAGAAGTGACACACAGCAGTGGGCTTCTGGGGGGGGGGGGGGGGGGGGGGGAATGTATGGCCGGAGATGACACAAGAGATGGAGCGATAGAGAAGCAAGTGATGTCCCCTCGGGTCAATGGGTGTGAGATCCATCTGCTCATGGAGATCACACACTCACACACACACACACACACACACACACACCACTGTGTCCTGTTTTCGGGGGCTGAAAGTCACGAGCCTCTGTGCCAAATCTAGAAGGTTCGACATATGCACGAGGAAAGGAATTCTTCAGTCCGCCTTTACTTCCCGAGACACAACAGTTACGTGATGTTCAAACCAATAAATGGAATAAACTACCACAGGAACACCCAAGAAATGGAATAAACTACCACAAAACATCCAAGAAATGGAATAAACTACCACAAAAACATCCAAGAAATGGAATAAACTACCACTAAAACATCCAATAAATGAAATAAACTACCTCAGGAACATCAAAGAAATGGAATAAACTACCACAGAAACATCAAAGAAATGGAATAAACTACCACATAAACATCCAAGAAATGGAATAAACTATCTTTTTTACTTTAAATGGGATCATAATGTACTAAATGAACATCAAGCAGAATTGAAATAGAGATTAAGTCCATGAACTCATGTTTCTAATGTTCATAGATCAAGTGAGTCGTGGAGTCTCCGTCGTTCTCAGAGACTTCCATACAATCTGGACCTTTTGCACCAAAAGAGTCGCCCCCTGCTGGCCATTAGCGAGATGATCCACTCTAGCTTTACGGCTATAATGTTCGGTATGTTATGAAGTATTACAGAGGTTCAGATTCACCGTTATGTGGATTTGGGAAACTGTAGTTTGTTGTAGTTTTGTATTTTATTGATTGATTGTGGATTTATTTTTATTTTTTATTTATTTTTCTAAAGCCTGAGATGTGATTGAAAAGACAATCTTACGGTACAAGTTGCTCATAATAATGATCCTTTCATTCATGAGATGAGATAAGTGTACTCCATGCATCTTGAGTAGAGTTATTTGTGTCTTCTTCTTTCACGTCAGCATTAAATTGCCTCCGTCTTTCCAGCAGATGGCCAGAAGTTATACCTGTCGGCGAGAACGAGGGAACGACGTCTGAGAGGAGACGTGAAGAAACAAGAGAGCGAACCACGTGAAGTGATGTATGGAGCGGAAAACGTTTTTTATCCCTCACTCCTGCTCGCTGTACACACTGGCATGTCTCCTGGGTTTAAGGCTGTGTGTGTGTGTGTGCAAACTCAACCTTAAATAATCCTATTCACCCAACTGCATGCAAATAACACACTTCTGTTCTCCGTGGCAGAAACGTCGAATGCTTTTGGCTTTTGCAGTGATCGCTCCGTCAAACCCTTCGCACGCTGATATTCCTCTGATTGTGTAACATGTACAGTTCAAAAGTGTGTGGTCACTTAGAAATGTCCATATCTTTCAAAGAAAAACACTTAGAACAATGTGTTTTTTAATGAAGTCTCTTCAGAGATGTGTAGAGGCCCATCTCCAGTGTTCTAGTGGTACATTTTGTTATTGCCTTAGAAGACTAACGGAGGGGTAGAAAAACCCTTGAAAACCATTTGTATGTTAGCGCAGCTGAAAACAGTTATGCTGGTGAGAGAAGATATAAAAGTGGCCTTCCTTTGAGCCACAAGAAGAACAACATTAATTTTTACAATACAAATCATTATTTATAACCTTGTCAATGTCTTGACGATATTTTCTTTTCATTTAGCAATTTATTTGATAAATAAAAGTGAGTTTTCATGGAAAACATAAAATTGTCTTGGTGACCCCAAACTTTATGGTTATGTATATTATTATCTTCCTTTTCATGCCGCGGTGATAGAGAGAGTACATCAAGAGTGATGGAGAGTAAGACATTTGAACACCATTTTTATGTTAGCGCAGCTGAAAACAGTTATGCTGCTGAGAGAAGATATAAAACTGGCCTTCCTTTGAGACACAAGTTTGAAGAACAACATTTATATTTAAAATTAAAATGATTATGTCTAACGTTGTCAATGTATTGAATATATTTTATATTCATTTTACATTTCATTTGATAAATAAATGTGTGAGTTTTCATGGAGAACACCACATTGTCTGGGTGGCTGACCCCAAACTTTTGAGCGGTAGTGTACATATACATACACATATACAAATGTGTTTTTGCTTACCACCATCTTGTTGAGGGAGACCCAGCAGTCGGAGGGGAAGTCCTGCAGCATGGGCACCAGGAACTGGAGGCAGCCGTCCCAGTGGCACAGCAGCAGCATCATGCCGATCAGGTTGAATATTCGCATCACGGCGCTGGCCAGGTCGTAGGTCATGTGGAAGATCTGTCAGGGGCAGAGAGACGCTCGTCAGCGGTTTGGATGTGCGAGGGGAATGAACGATGTGTTTTAAAGATGTCCGACTCTTAAAGCAGTATTAATCGATGTCTTGCGTTTTCTTTTAGGTCGTCATTCGACTGATTGTTTGATGCGTGCAGATTTAAAGCTACGAGGAACTTTCAATTTTCGTGATTTGGCGGCCCCTGTGGACAAAGGCGGTAGTGTTCCCCCAGGGTCCCTTTAAATAACCTCTCATGAGTACTGCAGTCTGGGCCCTGGTTCTGGTTCTCCTCTTCCTCTCTTCAGTAAAACAGCCTGGACCGACTACATCGACTATTTAGTATTCATCAGGAGGTAAAAACACGTTGAGAAGCAGCGAGGTTGACGTGCCGCACGCCGCTCCTCCTCAATCACGCTCAGGTATTAGTGTCACGCTGAGGGTTTCACATCAGAACCAGCTGGACGGGACGAAGAACGATGAAGGATGACGCCTCCGCCTCTGCCGCCGAGGCTTTGATCGGCGGCCTGGCGGTCGGGCCTCTCGCCGTGGCTCTGGCCGGCGACCAGGCAGGCCTGGTTTCCACTGTGTGTGTGTGTAGGTTTACATCAATGTGTTGAAAAAAAAACTGAAATTCGTAGGCAAAAGCATCCCACCCCACACACACACACACACACACACTAGGGGACAGAGAAGTAGGCCAGGCGGTGGATGAGCGACGTATAGAATTCCATATTCATGCACAATGGAACGCTCTTCTTTATCTTTATGGGGCGCTTTACTTCAACATAACAGACGGCTCGTTTCTCACTGGGGAATCGACTCAACCCGTCAGAACCAGGGGGGGGAGGGGGGGAGGGGGGGGTGCAGACGTCTCTTTGTTCGTCACAGAGCCGACACGAGAAAAGCAAAAAACCTTTTAGTGGAAGCGCGTCATCCTCCAGCCACTCGGACCACAACACACACGTATATCACTCCACACGCTCAGGGCATGGCGTTCACTACTGTTCACTTCTTCCACTTTAAGGGCTTCAAATGGAGCGAGACACTTTCGTAGTAAGCATGTGAGCCTCCTCTTCCTCCTCTTCCTCCTCCTTCTCCTCCTCCTCCATCATCTCTATCTAGAAGATCTATCAGCATCACGTTGTTGGTTCTACTTCATGGATATGCAAATATGCATCAAATAGAAGTTTCTTCTTCTTCTTTTTTCTGCCACTCGTCTGCATATTTTATACAAATAGCCAAATACAACAACTTCCACTGCTCTCCCCTCTCCCACGAAGGCGAGCGGACTTCGCTAATTTGGCCCGAGGTGAAGGGAAGAAACCGTGTCATGAGGAAGCGTTCCCGTTATGATTAACGAGGCTCCGGGATTAATGTCCCCCCCCCCCCCCCCCCCCCACACACACACACACAGTACCTCGCCACCTGTCACTGTCGCGCCACGACCCGGGTCGAGACGCGTTGCCGTGACCACGACAGAGAGACGCAGATATAACAAATAAAAATAAAGTCCCGGACGATTGAGGCGGCGACGTTTAGAGAAAACTATTTGGGGGGGGGGGGGGATCCTCCCAGAGTTGTGTCTGAGTTGCGTCAAGAGCCCTGATACGAGCTTCCTGCCTCAGGAAATTGCTCTGGTTATTCCAGACAATGCTTATCTCTCCCTGCTTACACACACACACACACACACACACACACACACACACACACACACGCATAGATGGTCTATTCAGAGAAACATGCACAACCTGCTCGTTCTCTTCTTTTCACAGACGATGAGCCGCGCTGGAGCTCAACGTGGGAAATCAGACACAACTCTGGGAGGATCTTTTGGGAAAACATCCGGGAAGCCCGGTCGGCCATGTTGGGATGGAGCGCCGCTCTGCTGGACGGAGCCGGTCGGCGTTCAGTCGTCTGGTTTCTCCCGGAGCTCAAAGAAACTCCGTAATCCGCCGCTTGTTTATTTATTCCACACTTTTGATTTATGGACGCTCGGCTCATCCAAATATGGATTTTCCCTCTGTATGCAGAACGGCGGCCGGCGAGGTCTTAATCGCGTTTATGCAGATGACTTATGAGGAATGGCCACTTTTCCTGATGGGTAATGGGATCAGAGGCGCCGGGCGGCTTGAAATGTCACGTTGAAACAATATGGAAAATTATGGGAAGAATTAAAAAGCGAACTTTTGCTACGGCAACGATGAAAAGGCGATTAGCGTCTCCGGTCGTTGCGTTACCTCCTCGGAAAATCCCTCTTCGGTTTTCCGACTGGTAAAGCGCAAATTAATATTTGATGAATTCTTAACTTCATCAGCACGCGAGCTGCGGTTCAGCTACCCGGCTTATTGCCTCACAACGTGGGAGTGATCACACAGAGCTTTGTTTTCATGTGCACGCAGCGTTACATCATCACCACGGCACCGGAATACAAATATCGGGATATTAATTAGAGCGCTAGAGTTTTTTTTTCTTCAATAAAACAATTAAAAGTGGCGGGAAACATGAAGAGAACATCCAAACTGAAGCTAACTTCGCATACAGGATCATCAATAACTCGTGGGGCCTTTGATCTGTGGCTAATCCGCCTTAAAACTCACAATAAACCCGCTCTGTGGACCCTTTATGGATGTTTCCATGTGCAGCATGGTCGATGGCCATGCCTATATTTCTATACTTAGTTTTATTAATCCCATAACGACACGTTTTAAATGCTTTAAACACCATTTGACAACGATCTTGATCCAGATCCATGAAATCTGTTTTTTTCTTCTATCTTCCTGTTCAAAAAGTGTCACATTTTCACAGCTGACTAAATCAACTCCCTCTGGTGGGAAAAAAAAAACGTCTGTGTTATGGAGACACTGTTTCTAAATAACATCACACCTACTTTGGTATTTCTGTGCTACGATCCCGTGTTAGTCATCGGCCGGCGAACGCACGACGCCAATGCATCTGTAACAAGTCGATATCTAGATATAGTGCCTTCTTAACAAAAATAACTTTTCTTTTTCACTATTGTTCTGATTAATAAAGAAATATTGATTTGGAGAGATTCCATGAACCAGTAGTAACCTCCACGTCTCTGTCGGATAGGGAGAGACAATCTTATTGGTCGATATTAGCGCCAATACCAGTATCTCTCATGAGAGAGATACTGGTCTCATGAGAGAGATACTGGTATTGGCGCATTGGTCCATATATATATATATATATATATATATATATATATATATATATATATATATATATATATATATATAAATTAATAAATAAGTATATAGAAATAAATATATATATAAAAAATAAAATAATAATATGTATAAATAAATATATACACATAGTATACATTACATACATATATTATTTATATATATATATATATAAATTAATAAATAAGTATATATAAATAAATATATAAATAAAGATATATGTGTATATATACATTTATATATATATATATACTGTATATAAAAATACATATATAAATATATATATATATATATATATGTATATATATAAATTAATAGATTAGTATATATAAATATGTTTATATATATACCTATTAATATATATATATATAGAGAGAGAGAGAGAGAGAGAGAGAGATTATAACAATAACATTTTATATTTCATTAATAACGTTTGTTTATGGAACATCTGCCCACATCCTTCAGGTTATTTTGGGCCCAATCAACACCAGTGGTGCTCCCCCTGTGTTCTCCCCTTGCGGTCCACTATACCACATGGTTCGGCCATCTTTGTTAGCATCGCGCTGCAGCCCCGTACGTACGTCGCTGTGTATTGTGTGAACGTCGCCGCGTGCCTACCTCCTCCCACTGGTGGATGTAGCGGATGAGCCTGGACAGCCTCAGCAGCCGCAGCAGGCTGAGGATCTTGGTGAAGCGGACGATGCGCAGCGCCCGGGCCGTCTTGTACATCTCCGAGTCCAGCCCCCGCTCCACGATGAGGAAGATGTAATCCACGGGGATGGAGGACACGAAGTCCACCACGAACCAGCTCTGCAGGTACTTCTTCTTGATCTTCTTGGGGTCCAGGATGATCTCCGTGTTGTCCTCGAACACGATGCCCGTCCGGAAGTTCAGCACCAGGTCCATGAGGAAGAAGGTGTCGGACACCACGTTGAAGATGATCCACGGCGTGGTGGTCTCCTCCTTGAAGAAGGTGATGCCCACGGGGATGATGATCAGGTTGCCCACCATGAACATCAGCATGGTGAAGTCCCAGTAGAACCTGAGGGGAGGGGGGAGAGGGGGGGGGGGGTTAGAGACACAGTGTGCTGTATATCTTCTCCTCTGCCGATGTAACCCAAGACATCCGACTCGGGGGACAAGGTCAAGCCGAGGGCGAAGCGGAGGGACGGGAATACGACAGGAAATACAAGCCGGGTGCAGTTAGTTCATCACGGTGAAGCTACCGAGGCCCCGTGTTCAAGTCACCACAGGGATCCATCGGTTACCACGGGAACTCAGTCGCGGTTTATATCGTTTTGAGAAGTGCAGCACAAGAGCAGAACATGTTTTTTACGAGTATTTTGACCACTTTTAGGCAATTTCTCAAGCAAAAAATGGCCAAATATGTGAAGACTACTGTTCCTCTTTCATCTTCTCTGATCTTCAGGGTGTTTGACCTGCTGGGCTTCAGAAAAGGGATTATAATTTATTAATTTTGTGTGTGTTTTGTGTTTTTTTTAGCACATATACTGTCGTAGTGCATCTTATTGCCCTGATTTGTTATTGTTTGTTTGTTGTGGTCTTTCAAGGGACTACAGGCGCACATTAGCTGTGTAGCTATAATCTGGTGCATCACATGGTGACGTGTATGTTTTAACACGTATAATATGAATAATTTTCTTTACGGTAATAATGAGTTCATAAAAATCATCGGCAGATTAGTCTGAATGTGCTTTTTGTTTCAGAAACACAGAGTTTACACTTCTGTCAGAGCGGCGATGAGCGAATGAGGGAGGAAGAGGTTTTCGCTGAGTCATGAATGTTCCCTCACACGTAGAAAAGAAGAAAAAACACTAATTCAGCATTTTTAGGAAATCACAGTTTGAGTCGGGGCCAGACGGCGGGATCAGGTCGTTGTTTGGTCTTCATCTCCAGACGTCAGAGGAGCTGTCCTCGGTGCTGGAACAGATGCTGGGAGAACATTCCTCCGCCGGAAACTTTGACTTTTACAATTTCCCGTCAAGTTCATCTTCGAGATGAAACACTTTAAAGATAAACTTTTGCTTGTACATGATATATATCGCAGATATGTTACTATTTGAGTCATATCTGTCTCTTAAATTGGGGAATATGCACGGCCGAGAGGGAATTACTCATATTATTTATTTATTTTATCAACAATTAATCATCAAATCCTCCCCTTAAGTTTCACGATTCAAAAGGTGTTATGCTAAATAAAATATAGAAATATCTTGGATGCAATTTAGGCTTTCTATGGATATATCAAACTTGAATATTCTATTATTGATTATTTCAGGGTTCAGGCTCAAAAAATACATTATATAACCTTAAATAACCTTAAATGACATAAATGAATGAGTGACAATAGTTTGATTCAGAAAAATAAACATGATTGTCTATTCAGTTAAGGTGCGTTCACGTGCAGCGCGAAAAACGAAAATGAGAGCTGTATATGCCAGTTTATATTATTTTAAAAGCATATTAATTATTTAAAAAAACTCTACGTGAATGCACCATATGAATACAACACATTTCCATGACTTTTCCAAAAACTTTTGGGATTTTATCCCCCCCTCCCCAGGATTTTTCCAGGCCTGGATATGACAATTTACAAATGCCGTGACTTTTCCAGTTATTTCATGACCGTGCCAACCCTGTTATTGTAAGGTGTGATGGTGGCACATGAGTACAGGTACATATCCATATCATTAAACACAGCTCACTGACTGCCATGCCACCCCATTAACTCAGGTCGACCCCTACCTGAAGTCGCTGTACGGGTGGATAATCCAATTCCCCGCAGACTTCACGCGCTCTTGCTCCTTCTCCACCGCCTTCTGGCTGCCGAACATGCGCAGGGAGAACTTGTTCACCCCGGGCTGCAGCATGGAGCTGAACTGCCGCTGCATGTACGTCAGGTTGCCCCGGGAGTCTCCGTCGTCCGGCACGATCAGAGAGCCGTCCTCCGCTTTGGTGAAGGCGACGGAATTCCTGGAGTGCTGACTCGGAGTCTGTCCTTTGCTCGTCGGCGCGTTGGAGAAGGAAACTCTGGAGTCCTTCTTCTCCATCGTCCGGACCTCGGCGCCGCCGCCGGGCCCCTGCGCGTGCAGGGGCCCCGCCGAAGTGATGGAGCCGTCCATGCTCGCCGCCTGCAGCTTCCCGTCTTCGGCAGCCGGCTTCTCCTGCCTGGAGAGGAGCGAGGAGAGGCTCCCTGAACTAGTCGGGTCCCGTATGCAATCTCCGTTTTTGTTGCATATCATGCCGGTGGCTCCCGGTGCTACGGCCTGTGGGACTACTGCGTCCCGTCCAGCAGCGGCATTCCTCCGGCACAACAGAGCAGAGGCTGCGCCGCCGACAGGTGCGCAGTCCTGGTCTGGCAGGAGCCACAGCTCGTGGCTGTCGGACTTTTTGCGCGCAATGGACGCGGCTCCGCCTCCAGGCGTGGATTTCTTCATCTCGGTCCCTGCGCTGCTCCCATGATGCTCGCGTCCGGCCCAGCTGGTGGGGACTCGAGGGGGTCGGGGCTGCTGGGATTTGGGCTCCTCCTCGCCGTCCTCCTCCTCCTCTTCCTCGTCCATCCACAGCCGGAACAATGACACACGCACACACACACACACAGGGGCGGACACTCCCCGCACCTTGAGCCGGGCGCGCCACTGGGCGGAGAGTAGCAGCAGCAGCCTTCGGCTTTACGCACACACATACGCGCGCACACACACACACACATCAGCCATATAGCAACGCCAACAGTGCGCTGGTGTGAGCGCGCGTGCGTGTGAGAGACGGTGTTATCTTTGGACTACTTATAATGAAGAAGCAATGTCAAAAAAATACTCGCAGTGTCATTCGAAAGTTTATTTATAGAAAAAGTAAACAGATATAGTATTACATACATACATAAACTCACCTGAGTGAGGACAAGTGGCACAAAAGGTGACAGGTGAAGGTCACAAGGGACCAGTAAGTTCTCCATCCTCAGGTAGACCACCAGGGTCAGGTGATCACGTGACTTTCCTCGCGCGTCCGCCTGTTGCTTGAGGTGGATGGTCCGCCTGTAGCGGAGTCCTCTATTTATTGGTTAAAGGGCTCCCCCTGGTGGAGGAACATACGCACTGCACACGCTTCCTGAGAAATGCGCCTTTTTCTAGACTTTAGGGGAAATAATGGTTATATGACGTGATGTTTCTGTGAGATCGCCTGACCCCACACATCCCTCAAACCGATGCTTTCATATTATTTCACAGCTTACCATTATGCTGAAGATCAACACTTTCAATGGGGCAAATATTTGGCTTTCAAACCAAGATGAATCTACTTCTAAACCTTTAAAGTGAGAGAACTCATTATATATATATATATATATATATATATATATATATATATATATATATATATATATAATCACGTGTTATAGTGGCTGTTATTAACAGTATTGGCCTTAAATATGGATCTGTGCAATAAGCCCCATAAAGGAAGCAGTTTGGGGACATTTATTCACATTTATTTCATAGAATTAATTTTTATGATTTTATTAGTATTTTATCGTAACCTGTATGTACATTTTTATTTATTTATTATGCTACTGTGTTAACCTCTCTCCTTTAGTGACATCTGGCCACAGGGACAGCAGCGGAAATGTAGCCTTAGTTAAAGTTGACATATTTACCCCTGGGTGGATTCATGTGCAAATAAAAAAATAAAAAATGAAATGAAAAAGTTTAAGTCCAATGCACACAGAGAAGACAGAGATGATTTGCTCTTATGCAAAAGACTATATGAATGAAACTATAGTTTATATTCTCAACCTCAGAAAGTTCCGGTCCTAGTCGGTCAGACTTTACATCGGGGTTAGAGGACATGCTTTAGACTTCAGCTCTTCTAACGATGCTTTTTGAGATTTATGACTTATCCATTGACATACACCCACATGTGGTGGCAGGACCATAAATCCCACTGAATAATGAGCCTCCTCGGCTACGTGGGCCTCGTTGCACGCCCTGCATCGACCCTGATGTTCTAGGTCGCCCTCGGATACGAGAAGAAGCCGAGCAAGAAAAATCAAAAACGTGTAAAATCAGATACCTTTATTCAGTTTGTGGCAGTCGTACAACGGCTGGTGTTCAACGGTACAACAACGAACACAAGTCTGGCTAGGATCTTTTGTTTTAAACTTTTAATCTGTGTAACTCTGCAATGGTAACATCCAATCACACAACACTAATCAGGTCCAGTGGAACACGAGTCAGCGACAGAGTGGAACACCGTATGGAACGTTGATCTGCAGAGACGTTAAAATGGCGGGTAAAGACTTCACGTTGCATTTCACAGAAGTAACAGACAGCTCTTGCACTCGATCCATAACAACAGATGTTTATTCTGGATGTGGTATTGGCAACAAAACGAAAACTCTGGTGACTAAAACTTTATATATTTAAAATGTGATTAGAAGAAGAAAAAGAAAAAAGGTCCAAACTAAAAAAGAAAGCTTTAATTTCTCACGGCAACAAAACTTTGCAGACTTTAAATCGTTATCATTTCTGCATTACACTCGTGATTTGGCAAAATTTTAAAACTACGGAAAGGGAGAATTTGCAATGTTGCTGTGAGAGTGGCAGTGAAGTTTATGATGACGAGATCGGAGGACATGAAAGCAAAGACCTCGAGAAACATCGACAGAAAAATAACCACGGAGAGGAGTTCCTCACAGCGACCGTTTATGATTGCATAACAAACACACACTTTTTCTATAACAGCGTTTTAAACTCATGCAATAGTTGGCCCCCGGGGGCCTCAAGCGGAGATTACTTCACACTATGTTCTGTGGCTGCACAATATGGAGAATATAGAAGAAAAAAAAAAGGGCACGAGCACAAAAAAAAGGGTACTTTTAAAATTGCAGTGCGCACAGCAGCCGGTGCCTCACAACATCTGGATCCTGGAGTCCCATCTGGATGTCCCATCTAGAGGGAGCATAAAAACACATTTAAAACAAAAGTTATATAAATGATAAATATAGCCATTTAAAAAAATTATATTTTTGGTGTGTTCCTTATATTTCCAAGTGGAAAGGTGACTCTTCACTCACCTGTTACCTTTTTAATTGGAATTCCTTTGCCTCACATTCTTCTCTTTGTTATTTTCAGTAGAATTGCTCTTCCTGAAAAACAAAGAAACATGAGCCTTGTGCGGAAAAATAAAACATTTAAAAGAAACACGAGAGGACATCGACTGTATAATAATAATAAAAAATAATAATAAATAATAATATTATTATTATTTAAAAGAAACACGAGAGGACATCGACTGTATAATAATAATAAAAAATAATAATAAATAATAATATTATTATTATTTAAAAGAGACACCGAGAGGACATTGACTGTATAATAATAAATTAATAATAATAATATTATTATTATTATTTAAAAGAGACACCGAGAGGACATTGACTGTATAATAATAAATTAATAATAATAATATTATTATTATTATTTAAAAGAGACACCGAGAGGACATTGACTGTACTCACAGGGGAGCGGCTCCTGAGTCGTCATCTGCCGACGGCCGATGGAGGAAGAGACAAAAAAAATAGAAGACAAGGGTCAGTCGAGGTGCGTTACTCGCGTGAGCAAAGCGTGCCACTCCCCCGGGCGATGGCGGTAGCAAACGTTAGAGCGCGACTTCCTCTGCGGCGAGACTCCGGGGAGGTGAACGGAACATTAGTTCTGACCACGAATGACTCGGCGAAATCGCCCTCTTGGCTTCACGGAGGCTCATGCAACACAGGCAGAGAGACGGAGGAGACACCGCGGTTAATGACGTAAAACATTAAAACACTGGATTATAAAATACTTTGATAATTTGAAGACTCTCTTGTTAGGTTAAACCATTTATGTGACCATTAATGTTTCTTTTTTCTTTCTAAAAAAAAAAAATAAATAAAAAAAAAAAATACTATTTAAGTTGTCTTGACGCTGTTGTAGGAACTAATAATAGCAATAATTGACAAATTTCTGTTTTTTGTTTGACTGTATTACCTCCTCCACTATTTTTACTTTTGTGTAATACTTGAACTATTAATACTGTAGTGTGATTTTTGAAAATTGAAGCAGTGCGATTTGTTCGATTTGTTCTGTGTTGGGATGGGGGGAAAAAAAAAATGAAAAATAACGTGTTCAATGTATAACTGTCTGCTCTGCTTTTGAGAATAAACACAATTTACAAAAAAAAAAAGAAGAAGATTAAAACACTAAACTGTGAACCTGCAGAACTGGAGGCAGCGATCGCCCCGGAGCAAAGAGCACATGTTGACAAAGGGAGGGCTCACTCTGTGGCCAAATAGTGAAACCAGACAAATGTGATCGCCGTAGCGACCTCGTCGGATATCATGCACGGAGGTACAAGATGCAGGGGCATGCAGACGGGATGACGACACCTCTCGCCTTTCAACCCGCGCCACGTCAAACCATCGCACCGCGCGGCGCATTCGACTCTTTCATTGTCTCAAGCGCGCGCTTTAAAAACACGGGGACCAATAGGAAGCGGCGGGAGGACTTCTAGCAGGGCCAGTGAAAGAGTGGCCAGATCTTCGAGCGCATTCCTCTCAGAAGTGGCGTCTAGGAAAGCGGCTCATTCAGACTCCCGTGGCGTTCCTTTTTTTTCTCCGTCGTCGCAGCTCAACCACTTCAGTCCGACATGCAGCGGTGTCCACTTACCAAAATGCAAAACCAGCAGCGAACAGAGAAGTAAAACAAAATATAAAATGTAAATAATAAAAATTTAAAAAAAGTTGCCGTCACAGATCGTTCACACATGAAGGGGGAGGCTGACTCCTGGGCTTTTAAAAAAAAAATGTAAACAATAGCAAAAGAAACCAACACAATAAGGGTTCATAGTGCATGCATGCAGCTACAGCGCCACCTACAGGACGTTCTTTAAATTGGTGAGCGTGAGCTCTCCCTCTCAACGCCAGAAAAGGAAAAGTTTGTAACTCGACTTGGAGAGCCGACCGCCAAAGATTGTGTATGAGGGAAGAGACGCTCCACTCGGTGTTTTTGTAGTCCCAAGAACTCCAACAGAGGGATCTCCATCTCAACGGGACATTATCTAGTTACGCTTTGACCTATATCATATAAACGTTTCCTGCAGCTCTGCCGGTTCCGTTCGTATTTTAAATCTAACGCAGAATCTTTCCGCACCATGGAAATTTTGTCGACCCGCAGAAAGTTTTCTTTTATATTATTCCCAAACGAGGCGTTTTTCGATCGTCGGGTTCGCCGACGTGAAGTGGAGAGTGCGCCCTTATTCTCGGATCATTGTCCTTTTTTTAACAGCTGTTCTCAACCACTGGCCCCAGAGCCCCATCGAGTGGGCCAGGGAGGGACTGAAGGAAAAGTTAAAGGAGAAAATGTTCTTTGTTAATTACCGTGGATAGTTTACTTTATTTCTAAACGGGCTCGTGAAGTTACATAATGAGTTATTAAAGCAACGTGTGAATGAAGTCTACAGTTTGATGCATGTTTGTCTTACTGGATGTTGAATGACATTTTCTTTTCATCCACACATTACTAGAGCAGGGTTCTTACACATTTTGACCAATGGATTTCCATGACTTTTAACCGAATTTCCATGAAAAAAACAGAAATCTCGGTAAAAACGAACAATTTAGAACATTTTGTGTATTGAGACGCGGCTTATATTTTGAGCATCTTTTTTTAAAAAACATAAATTATTTCAAACTCGGTGTGATCATAACACATTTCCATGACTTTTCCCAAACTTTTATGATTTAAGTTTTTTTCCATGACTTTTCCAGGCCTGGAAATGACCTTTTGAAAATTCCATGACTTTTCCAGGTTTTCCATGACCGTACGAACCCTGTAGAGGAGTGGAGTGCAGACTGAAAAATAATAAAAATGTACTTCCTAAACCACTTAAGAGGCTCACTATTTATGACACCTAAACCTTGGTGATTAGCATAACGTTTTAAAAGTCACCGACACCTCCGGCAAACGATAAAGAAACTCAGAGAGTAAACAGGAGTGTTTTAAAAAAAAAAAAAAAAGGGAGAGAACTGGTGGGGGGGGGAGGGGGGGGGGGCATCGTGGCGTACGTACCGTCGGTGATCTCGTCGGGCTTTCTCCTCTTCTCGTAGATGAAGATGATGGTCACCAGGATGATGACCTCGGCCACGATGCCGAGGAAGGGCCAGAGGGCGGCCAGCCGGCTGCGGACGCGCAGGTGGATCTTGTCGCTGTTGGTGCCCAGCTCGTTGGTGCCGGAGCACACGTAGTCGCCGATGTCGTTCTCGATGCTCAGGTCGTCGATGGTCAGCGTGGTGTTGTTGGGGGTGCTCTTGATCTCGTATTTGTCGGTGGTGCCGTTGATGATGGGCTGCGGGTCGTCGGTGAAGGAGATAAATACGTCATTTTAACCCTCCGGTTACCTTCAAATAAACTGACATCTTTTGCCCGTGAGGTCAATTGGACTCCAGCTATTCAAACCTCCAGAAAATTATTCCAATTGCAACTAGTTCCCATGCAGGGTTCTTACACATTTTGAACAATGGCTTTCCATGACTTTTAACCACATTTCCAAGACCAAACTGAAATCTCTGTATATATATGAACATTTTAGAACATGTTGCGTATTGAGAGCTATCGCTGGCTTATATTTTGAGCGTCTTTCTTTAAAAAAAAATTATTAATTATTTCAAATTCGGCGTAAATGAACGTGATTTTAACACATTTCCATGACTTTTCCCAAACTTTTATGATTTAAGTTTTTTCCATGACTTTTCTAGGCCTGGAAATGACCATTTAGAAATTACATGACTTTTCCAGGTTTTCCATGACCGTACGAGCCCTGCCATGTGTAAGTGTCAGGTATGTAATGTGTGTGTGAACTATCAGTGGTTTGCTGGTTGTGTTTGGGCCCAAAACCTTTTTGAAGATTTTTAAAAAGTGCATGTTATAGTTATAGTGACATCAATATCCTCCAAAAGAACCCAAACGTATAAAAAAAGTCTATAAAATGTTGATATTTCAGCCTGGGGTCAAATTGACACCAAAGAACACCGATGTGCACGAGTGTGTTCAGGACACTAAAAACATCTAATCATGTTCATTTCATGTTTACCCAGTTGTCCTCTTTAAATAAGGAAAAGTCGTGAAATATGAAACAAAAAACATGATGTAAATCATATATTTTGAGACTTTAAAAGTCGAATGGGGTCAAATTGGAGGGTTAAGACTTCAGAGTTCCAGGCTTGAGAGGCGTACCGTGAGGGCGCCGTCTTCCTCCTTGAACCAGGTCCAGTCGGTGGGCAGCGGGTAGCCGTGGCTCACGCAGACCAGCAGCCCTTTGTCGTTCTCGTTGCCGTGCTCAGAGTGCTTGTAGGCGGAGACGTGGGGAAGAGCTACGGCCAGAGGAAGGAGAGGATTCAAATTAGAAAGTTTGAAGTTTCATGAATAAATCAACTCTGTAGAAAAAGGTATCTTTACATAAACGTGTACTCCTTTATCTGATGTGCAGATGACTCAGTTCTCAGCTGAGTTCGGCACATAGTCTTAAATAGCGGCGGTGCTTATTGTTAGTGAAAAAACACAACAGCAGAAAACGCTTACAGGAAATTGGATCCATTTGACATTGAATCCTAATTATATTCTGTATTTCATAAAAAGAAGATACCTAATCAGAAACGAGATATATAGGCAATATATATTGGCAGTCAAGTTAGCTAATTACCGCGGAACACGACCGATCAACTTCGAGATGCGATATTAATTACGTGACTTACTTTTGACCTCAATGGTCTTCTTCATCTCGGGCTCGGTGAGGAACACACATTCGTACATCCCTCCAGAAGTGTAAGTGATCTTCTTCAAACTGTGGAAAGAAAGAAAAGGATTGAAGAGCACAGAGTACCTTTTCTTACTGTAAACGGCAGGAATATGAAGCTGAAGCCACTTTCACACCAGTGATTAGTTTTCATGTAGCAGAAGCCCGTTTCTGTTCCAGAGATGGAGACCGACTTTAGTACAGGGTTCCTACACATTTTGACCAATGGATTTCCAGGATTTTTCCAGGACTTTAAATCAAATTTCCACGACCAAGCTGAAATCTCGGTATAAACATGAACAATTTAGAAAATGTTGAGCATCTTTCTTTAAAAAAAACATTATTTATTTCAAACTTGGTGTAAATGAACATGTGACTATAACACATTTCCATGACCTTTCCAAAACTTTTATGATTTGAGTTTTTTTCCCTGACTTTTCCAGGCCTGGAAATGACCATTTTAAAATTCCATGAATTTTCCAGGTTTTCCATGACCGTACGAACCCTGATCGTAACAGAGCCGGAAAGGGACGGCGTAAGAATGGGGAAGGAGGACTACAGTCCAACACGGATAAATATCTTCTACCTTCGAACATAAACAGGGAATTATTCTTCTTTAGCTCTCAGGGGGGGAGGAGGTGGCATTAAAATGAAAAAAAACACACGATCCAAGGCAAACTGCCAGATGCGTCCAGATGGCGACTCACGTGAGGACGGTGTAGGTGTTGGGCTCGGCGGACTGGGACGCGTCGATGAGCTTGCCGTTGTGAACCCAGTGGGAGCCCTTGACCAGGAGGGAGGACTCCGTCAGGTTGCAGCTGAGCACGGCCGAGGTCTGGTTGCTGACCTCCACGGGCTCAGCGATGATCGGCAGGGCTGAGGAGGAGCAGAGGGGAATATTACTTGGTATTCATCCTTTTCTAAACATAAAATGTGCACCTGAAGAGGCGTTCAGATTAAGACATCAGGGCTGCGCTACGAAAAGGC
Source organism: Liparis tanakae (assembly GCA_036178185.1). Taxonomy (NCBI): domain Eukaryota; kingdom Metazoa; phylum Chordata; class Actinopteri; order Perciformes; family Liparidae; genus Liparis; species Liparis tanakae. The sequence goes on from CM070102.1 coordinate 22,034,178, forward strand.
AAAGCCCAGTAACTTATTGTGGTTTAACGTGTATCCGATGTGTTTTTCTGTGTGTGTTTTTATTTTCCACACAAAGAACAATTACAAAACTGACAATGGCAGAAAAACTACAACTGCAATGTTTGTAGTTGCAGCGCATGTTGTCGGGCAGAATAGTCGTCTAAATACTGTTATTTATGCTTTATAGCAGATTTGATTTTTTTAAAGCTATTAACACTCAAGAGTTGTCTTTAAAACAATAATGACACGGCCGGAAGGTGGGCAGGGTGCAAGAACTCGACCCCGAGACGACAGCACGGCCATCGTTTCTCAGCCAGGGCGAAAATCTACATTTACAAATATAGATTTTTTGTTGGGAAACAGGTTGAGTGTTAAGTGGTGGAGTGGAAATCTAAGCAGAATAAGAAACTACGTTCTTTGCACTTGACACAAGTTCTGAACAAGTGTCCAGAACTCAGTCAAAGGAGGAGGAGGAGGAGGAGGAGGAGGAGGTCATCTAGGTCGTTGGGAAAAGGTCTTCTAAAAACGGTGCAGAAGAAGCAACAAGATGATTAAAGGATCACCGACAATCTCAAAATAACTAAATGTGGGTATTGTTGCTTCGACTGGGAGAAGAAATTGATTAATTCTTTAAAAAGTGACTAAATAATGCAGGACCAGGAGGCAGAAAGACCCCCATGGCTGAGGATGTATTTTTAATAATTAGCTGCCATCTTCTGTGGCGACAGTAATTATAAGCCACAGGAACGGTCAACGAGGAACATGCCTAAGTTAGTATTAATTAAAGAAACGGCTATGAAAGAATATCCACCAAGAAGCTTTACTAATCATGACATCTGACACACCTTAGTGTTTTTTCTTAAATAAGTATTCGTATTTTGTTCATGTGAAAGACTCCGTTCCATGAGGATCACAATGGAAAGGAGCCGACCAGCTTTAATCTGTTATCTATAACAATTTCAGACAATTTTTTTCATAATTTGACATTTTTTCCTTTGTCAAAGCAAAGATTTTTTCTTCAGGAGACATGTGTTAATTTAAAACCATTATCCCAGTATTATATGAAAGTTAAATTATCATAGTGAGCCTGAGTCTAAAAACAAGAAAGGTGAAAAAAGGCATCAGATTGACGACGACCGGTAAGACAGGAAGTGGGAGGGGCTTCAGGTTTGGATTGTACTACAGGACAAAGATGGACTCTTCTGAAGTGGGAGGGGCTTCAGGTTTGGATTCTACTACAGGACAAAGATGGACTCTTCTGAAGTGGGAGGGGCTTCAGGTTTGGATTGTACTACAGGACAAAGATGGACTCTTCTGAAGTGGGAGGGGCTTCAGGTTTGGATTGTACTACAGGACAAAGATGGACTCTTCTGAAGTGGGAGGGGCTTCAGGTTTGGATTGTACTACAGGACAAAGATGGACTCTTCTGAAGTGGGAGGGGCTTCAGGTTTGGATTGTACTACAGGACAAAGATGGACTCTTCTGAAGTGGGAGGGGCTTCAGGTTTGGATTCTACAACAGGACGGAGATGGACTCTTCTGAAGAGGGGGGAGGGGGAGCGTCTACTGGGTGAGGCGGGTTGGAGAGGGTGCTGGACCAGGAAGCGTGGGAGAAGGGTGCAGCGGGAGCCGGGCGTCCGGGCCGTTGCTATGGAGACGGCGGCCCACCGTCTCCTCGCGCCACTCACTTTCCATCACCACAACGTTCGCCTGCGAGCGGATCCACTTGATTCTGGGCGTCGTCTTCAGCGCGTTGCGGTCGGGGTCGTTGGAGGCGCGGCACTCGTACGTGCCGGAGTCGCGGAGGGCGAGGCCGGCGAGGCGCACGGTGCTGGCGGCGCGCGCCGCGTACACGGCGTGTATCTGCACGCGGCCGCCCCGCGCCCCGTCGAAGAGCTGCGTGAAGTTCTCGGCGGGCTCCTCGCCCCCGACGAACCACCACTGCAGCTCGGGGACGGGGCGCCCGACCACCTCGCAGTGCAGCTCCGCGCTGTCGCCCAGCAGCGTCGTCCGGGACAGGGGACACCGGACGAAGCCCGCTGAGCAGCACGGGTTGATTTAATTCGTCGGTTTAATATTATAGTCAGGGGATTTCATGGATCGGTGAGATAAAAAGGCCGCGATGGAAGACGGGCAAGCAGACAGGAAGAAGAAAGAAAAAGAAAGAAAAGTTAATAAAACACAAATGAAGTGAAAATATGAAAGTGTGCATCCAAGTACCGTCAAGATGAAAATAAGAAAACATAAAAAGCAATTAGGGACAAACGGAGACGATCCAGATAATAAGGGAGCACGACATCGAGCCATACGTTTAGTTTATAGTTCATTACGTTCGACAAGCTTCATGAAGGTTAAATATTTTAGTTCATAGTGTTTTAGAAAGCTGTTGACTCAATGTTATAATCATTTGAGGCTGTAATCTGCATTGCATTTATATAGTTTAGTAAAAGAAATACAAATCGTAATGGTAAAGATGACAGTTATTTACGTCCATGGGAGTAGACTCGTCATCTGTGATGTATCGGTGGACTTTTATGCCAATTTAATTGACCAAATAAAAACAAAAGTTCCTTTCTATCGGTGTTTGTTTACCAGCTTTAAAAGAAGATGATTTAATACTAAAGGTTGGGACTGGGGACAAAAATGTAGTTACAACAACATTAAAGCGTCCATTAGCATTCCTGTGAAATCAACACAATGACTGAAGGGGGACATGAAAAGAAAAGCAAATGCGGTGGAAATGAAGAACATGCAACGCCATAAGAGCGTAAAGATAAACCCAGGAACGGCTCAGGAGGAGCACCGTTTGGGTCTTTTCTCGGCTCAGAGCGAGGAGTCGGACCGGACTCAGACGAGCTCTCGACTCTCTGACAATGATTCCAGGCGACACACACGACTTCAAAATGGAAGGTCGGAGCGGTCGACCTCCACCGAGAGAAGCGAACGTTCTGTATTGCACACAGATGCACGAGAATATTATAACGGGTGACTTATTTTCCAGCTGCGCAAAAACGCTGCACGTTGTGTTCTTGTCATACAGATTAACTTTCTGATGGATGCCAGGGTTCTTACACATGTTGACCAATGGATTTCCAGGACGTTAAACCAAATTTCCATGACCATTTCATTTACACTACACAAATACACACACTATCCAGAGATAGAGATATATATATATATATATATATATATATATATATATATATATATATATATATATATATATATTTTAAAGTGCTTTATTTATATTTACATATATGTTGTGTATATATATATATATATATATATATATATATATATATATATATATATATATACACACACACACACACACACACACACACACACGTATATTTTATGTTATTTTATATTTCACTTTGCACACTTTACTTTATGCACTGTCACTTTCTTTTTCTTTCTTATACTTATATTTTATTGTGTTTAGTTTTATCGGGCTGCTTCTGTTGTCAACAAATTTCCCCTTGGGGTTTAATAAAGTATATTTCAAACTGAAATCTCGGTATAAACATGAACAATTGAGAACATGTTGCGTATTGAGAGCGTACGCTGGCTTATATTTTGAGCATCTTTCTTTAAAAAAAAAAAAATTATTATTTCAAACTCTGCGTGAATGAACATGTGATTTTAACAAATTTCCATGACTTTTCCAATACTTTGATGATTTAATCTTATTCCATGACTTTTCCAGGCCTTATAATTCCATGATTTTCCAGGTTCTCCATGACCATACGAACCTTGATGTGCGTTTCCTTCTCGGTCTCACAGCGGGGGGGTGGGGGGGGGGGTTTGGCCACTCGGCGGTCTAGAGAAACAACATTCTCACACAGCCGGCGCGTTCCCTCAGAAGAATACTAAGCCAACAACAAGCAGAGTGAGAACAGGCCGGCTCAGGGTGCCGAGCACCAATATGAAGACGAGCTAATCCTCACACATCAGGTTTTTCTCTCTCCTCCCTTATATTTATTTTTGTCCACGCCCTTTTTCTACTCCCTTTAATACGATACATTGAATTTTGTGTTGGAGAAGTTACACCTACAAAACACTACCGATAAAAACTGTCAGCAAAAGTCATAAAAGGCCAAACAGACAGGCGTGTGAATGTGTCAACAAGAGCCTCGGCCTCGTCCTCCACATGCGACCTTCAGAGATAAGTGACCTCTAAGTCACCTTTGCACATGCGCTGAATAAAAGTTCACAAATGGATACGCCCTAGTCCTCACTGCAAAAGCACATGAACCCTGACCTCCTGACCCTTTGCTCTTTGACATGAGAACCAGCCGTGAGTGTTTGAGGCCTTTCAGAGAAGACGTTCCATAGTTTATTCTATGTTTGCTCAACAAACATGCGAGATTGCCACAATTAAAACAAATATGCATCACCAAACCGGAAAAACATATTTAATGTGAGTAAAACAAGGAGGATGTGAGGATACATGTGTTATTCTTTCATTCAATTAGTTGGTTGAAAAGTTATCCCGGAAGGAATTTACTGAGCCTTTTAGAAAAACGAAAATACTTTAAACACCGAGACTAAAACATGTAACCCTCAGGCCACTTTCAATACACACATTAGTATACATACACAAAAGTATTTTACAGCGAATGCTTTGACAAGTTAACTTCCTTCCCGAGAGAAGACGGATGCCGTTGGTTTGAAGGCATCGACACAAAGAAACAGACACAGAATAAAGAGCCGTTTTTGTATTCAGGATTATATTACTTGGTCATTTGAAAAAAACAACTCCTGAGGAGGGAGATTGTGACCTTTAGCCCACATAGACCCGTCGGCTGTGCCCTGATCTCTTGAACCGGTGTGAACCAGCCAAGCAGCGCGCCTTGTTTAATGTAGTAATTCAGCTGTGGTGGATCAGAGATTTGTGGACATTACAAGTTGGATGTCAACTTCCACACGTAAAACTTCGACCTGTCACAGGCTGAGAGCAGGTGAAGCAGCTGTGGACTCAAAGCTAGTCAATAACTAAAATGTTCAAGACCAGTTACAAAATGACTTTGATTTTAAAGCCCAGAACTGAAATAGATTTGTCTTTTTCACATACGGCCGTATTCGTCGGCCGTGTGACCCACTTTTCATGTCAAAGTTAAGCAAGATGAAACTCGGGAGGAAATATAATTTTACTCCCGATCGTAAATAAAGCGGTAAACATTCAGTGCCACTAAGTAAAACAAAAGAGGGCAAATAAACAATTAGGCATCCCTGTGAATATTGCTCCCACCTAACTAATTCCCATGGAGCGCGGCTGTTTTGACACGTCTGGATATTTTTCCATAATAGCTGCTGTCTCGATGCTGACACGAGTCACGTGACCACGCCACCAAAGTACTGGTTGTGATCACTGTAACCATGCAAGGAAAGCTCTGTGTGTGTGTGTGTGTGTGTGTGTGTGTGTGTGTGTGTGTGTGTGTGTGTGTGTGTGTGTGTGTGTGTGTGTGTGTGTGTGTGTGTGTGTGTGTGTGTGTGTGTGTGTATATAACATGTAGCCCAGTAACGTAAATCTAGTGTGTGTGTTTGTGTGAATAACATGTAGCCCAGTAACTTACATGTAGTGTGTGTGTGTGAATAACATGTAGCCCAGTAACATGAATGTAGTGTGTGTGTGTGTGTGCCCGTGTGTGAATAACATGTAGCCCAGTAACGTAAATGTAGTGTGTGTGTGTGTGTGTGTGTGTGTGTGTGTATGTGCGTGTGTGTGAGAATAACATGTAGCCCAGTAACGTAAATGTAATGGAGGACGTCGGTTGACCACCCGGTACTGATTAGATGGATCAGGTCTTCTGGCTCATCGAGTCCAAACATAAATGGACTCTCCAACCAGAACCAGCCACCAGCTATGGCGGCCTGGACGTGTGGGAGGCTGTCAGTGACGTCACGTCACAAGCTCGTGCTCCGGTTCCGAGAACACGAACCGCGTAACAAAAGAGGATTTAGGTGTATTTCCAATGAGGGGTGTAACAGTTAAAATGAGTTAACATCCGTTAAATTACTAACGGAAGCGTTACGCAACTAATTACGAGATTTTCGTGGTCCACCATATTTTTTAATTAACGTCGGACCTCACGTGACACGATTCCTCACCACGAGAAAACAACCAAATATGATAAATATAGTCCGCGTCGAGTAACGCTTTAAAAAAAATATATAGTATTGTAACGAAACGGTCGGTTAGTGCAAATTAGCTAAATCTCTCGCCAGCGACAACGAAATGTCGCTTATATGCGACCGTTTCTTACTCAATGGTGGAATAACGGCCGTTACAAACAAAGATGTCTGACAAACACAACGTTATAAACAGCACGTATCCGCACGAGCGTTTAAAGCGTGACATATTCGTGGTCGGGGCAAAGTCGAGCTACATCTTCAAACCAACATGGCTGACAAGCAATTCGTACCTGTGGATGCGTTGGCTCGCCAACAGCCCATCAGCAGGGCGCTGACAGCCCAGAGGAACTTCATGGTGTTTACTCGTTTTATCGTTAACTAAATCGTCGAGTAAACGCGACGACGGGGATGAATCCTCCTCTTCTTCTTCCGCTTTATCGCCGAGATGAAGGAGCTGGACGTGCCGCTGTGGAGTCGGTCGTCCTCTGGGCTGCGCCGCACGTACACGCCCCGGACGGCACGTGAGCGTGACGCGTTGTTTTGGGGGCGTGGTTACGTCAAAGAGCAATTGAAACTGATATTCGCTATGCAATGCAAAGCATAGGTTACATTTAATATTTTTATATTTTTTTAACAGTGATAGGTATGGAAGCCCGTTTCCGTCACTGTGATTAAAAAAATGAAGATCCTCTAAGTCATAATTATGACTTACTATAATAATGAGATACTATCTCATAATTATGACTTACAGGATCTTAATTATTTTATCACAGTGGAGGAACCGGGCTTCCATAGACAGGTGATTTTTATTTGCCACGAAGAAATGTAATTTTTATTATTTCTCTTAAAAAGATATATATAATTAAATCATACAATAATAATTACGTTTCTGTTAAGTAGCTATTTGTTTTGGAAGGCAACACATTTCATATCGCACGCTGACGGGATTACATGTCATTTAGCAGACGCTTTTATCCAAAGCGACTTACAATAAGTGCATTAACCTAGAGTACAAACTAACAACAACAAGAATACCGAAAGTAACATTTCCTCAACATAGTCGAACTACAAAAGTACCACAATAAGAGATATTCAAGTGCCACTGAAGTGCTAATCCGTGTTTTAATCCAGATATAGTCGGAAAAGGTGCGTTTTCAGTTTCCGGCGGAAGCTGTAAAGACGTTCTGCTGTCCATCATGTCAGTGGGGAGCTCATTCCACCACATGCACATCAGCCATGTACAATATAAAAGTCTCTGAAGGAATGTCAGTGTGTGAGAGCAAAGACTGAAAGAAAATATCTGCAATATTTAAAGACTGAATTGTGAGGTTTCATCTGCTCGGCTAAATGTTACAATGCTAAAATCAATATTCTAGTGTCTTGTATAATCCAATAGAAAAAAAAAAAAAAAAAAACTCTGTATGGATAAGATAGTACACCCTGCACATCATTCCAAGAAAAATCAATGCCGAGTTTTAGAGTGATCACATCTAGAGCCTGAGCACATCTACAAATAAGTAAGCCTTTTTTGTTTATGAATAAATAAATAAAATCACTGAGTAGAGATGTGAAATCTGTTTGAATGTAGGTTCACATAATCTAATTCCACTTTAAATTCAGGTTGCAACCCTGAACAGAACGAACATCTACACATTAGTTTTAAACTTCTAGATGTAAACTTTAAATCTGTAGTAGCTATATTAAAACAGCTGGGCATATTTCAAGGTACATAGTTGAAAAAAAGGCACAAAAGCTCACAATAAACATAATATTGATCTATTTCACATTGTAAAGCGTATCTACTCGTCATAGCGAGACCAAAAACATCCATAACAATCCTCAGATGAAAAGGCCTTTGAACCCAAACCCCGGAGGAGAAGAGGCACAATGAAGAGGAAATGTGTGCACGGCTAAACAATGAGCGGAAGCAGAATTTATTTGCTTATCGATAACATTTAATAGGAAAGTACCCCATTGAAAGACGTAATAGAAACCCTGTTTACTATACACGTGCCTTTGGACCAAGGCCGCACTTTGAACTCTCAGAACCGAATGTATTGAAACTATTGTTATTCTTAAAAGGGGATTATTGGGCGCATACTGGGGGTACTTGCCACACCCCAAAACTCACAAAATGTGGCAAGCTTGGTGATATAGACACCAAATTTGTGTAAAAATAATGTCTCTCTAGCACCCTCTCGAAGTTTGACTGGCGACGTCCCTCACCCAGAATGTCCGATTGACTTTTTTCACACACGTCAATCTCCACCATCTCTACAAAAAAGCTTCCCAGACTCCTAAGCTCCGCCTACTTAGATTTGAGAAAAACACATAATCAGACAGATGAGGCATGTATACATTCGTAGTGCTCGGTGGGGACAAATAATTCAGACTGGGGAACATAAAGAAAAAAAAAAGCACAGTTTACATCTGGGCCCATTTGACAAAAAAAAAAACTATAATAAATATATATATATATATTTGTATTCGGAAGAACAAGTGATTATTACCTAATTTACCATCTCAATTCCTACATTTTGGTTCGTGGCAGTTTTTTTTATTTATGACTGATCTCCTTTGTAGGGTCCAACCACAGCTTCAAAAGTCTTTCAGTACCTTGTACTACTGCTGATGCTCTCGATTAGACCTTAAAAGAGTGACACACACACACATTTTGAGTGGTAGCACACAAAAACAGCTTTATTTTCATATCACTATTTCTTTTTGACACAATCATACTGCAAATCAATAGTCAACTTCAGAAAATATCTAATTACCCTTTACTTTTAAAATCGCCCAAAAATACTTTGACATTTTTCTGAGCGTTTTAGATTTAACAAAATCTGTGCGAATGTAATTTCTCGATGATATCCGCATCAATACCCAAACGGCACAGAATTACTGCAATTTACCACATAATTTCAAGTGCAAACATGTGTACCTGTGTGGCGGCAGGTAATAATTTCAATAAATTTAGATTAAGAATAAAATTAAGAGTCAAATGTAGCATCATTCTAAATAAAGAATAAACTTTTTAAGAGTGCACTACAGTGCACTTTGGGTCATATTATCTGTGAGATATGAATACTACTTATAAAAAAGGAATACATGTACAGTTCTTTTTGCTTCATTCAGCAAAAAAAAGTGGGTCATTTCAAATTTCACACAGTCTGGATAAAAAAAAGAAGGAAAGAAAGAAAGAACCCACGACTGTCTCGCTGTCCCGAGTCTTTTACCTTTGGATCCTTTTGTTCTCTCGTCCCGTGGGAGGCGGCTCCAGGCGGATCGGGGCCCCTTGAAGTCTCCGCGGCTTCTCTACATCCTCCCCGACGGGAGCTGCGCTCCGGGCCTCCGTCCTTCCTCCGTTCGGACCCCGGGCGAAGATGATGGGCGCAACAGGGGCGGGGCGGAAGGACATGGAACCTGGCGTATCAGTTGCCCCCCCCCCCCCACCGCTCCGAAGAACAGCAGCCCAGGAGCTACGAGCAGCTCGCAGGGCGACGAGGACTATACGCCCCCCACCCCCCAATCCCTCCGCTCTATGAGTTATCAGTGGAGTTCTCGTTGCTGGCCGAACTGGAGGACTGAGGAGTCGAGGATGTTGAGGAGGCGGAGGAAGAGGAGGAGGAGGAGGTAAAGTTCATCCCTGAGAGTTCTGGAGGGTTCGTCGCCGTGTTCTGTCCACACAAGCTTTTCCTGCACACGGGACACGTGTCATGCTGGAGAGAAAGTGAAAGAGAGAGGGGGGGGGGGGGGGGGGGGTGAAAAAGAGTGCCCATTGTGTTGCACTTTAAGTAGCGGGAGCTTTCGGACGTTGAATACCTGTTCCAGCCACGGGACTATGCAATCATTGTGGAACATGTGATTGCACGGGAGCTGCCTCACATTTTCTCCGACACTGTAATCTTCTTTACACACTGGGCATTCCAGTCCTGAAGCTGAGGGGGAGGCGGTTAGAAATGAACCGTTAATGTTATTCAGAAATACGTAAAGTTTCAAACGAGACGGACCACCGAATACGATCCGATCTGTAATCCGAAAAGGAAAAAGACGCCGCGTACCAACTCTCAGATAATGATTTTAAGACGACTAAACACGCATCTTGTAGTAGATTATCGAATAAGTGCACCGTTTGAGTTATGCGTTGGTAGCAAATGTTTTCTTACAGAATTATGCATTTGAGCGCTCTTGAATTATTAACTCGAGTCTCTGGTGAGACGCTTCAAAAGAAACATTCTTATGTTAAAAGCCCAATGAAGCCAGCTCGTCTGGCAAAATGATATTTGCATTACATCTGAACTGCATATGACAGCATGCAACCATTCCTTTTAAAGAAAACTATTTGCAGCTCAAATGTGCAGCAGATATCAGAAGAAATCAAGTCATAAAACATTCACTTACCAACGTGCTCCTCTGTGACTTGTACTGTAGGAAGAGTTTTTATTTTATCCCTATCGGCGGGCGGAGGCCCCGTGTTCTCAAACTGGTTTAATAGCTAAACACAAAGGAGGGAAGAAAATAGAACAAATTACAACCAAAATTTTGGAATAAGCACAGCAATCACTTCAAAAACAGTTTTAAAAAAGGTTTCTGAAAATTACCTGAGTTATAATTGCGTCTAGTCCATTCGCCCCCCAGGCATAATCCATAGGATTTGAGTGAAGAACACCCCTTTAAGAAAATAACCAAACATTAGAGCAACCAAGAGGGATGCAGACTTGTTTTCTGATTTAACATAAGTGGGTCTCAGACACTCACCAGGGTCCAACACCGATATTTGGCATTGCAGTGGGTGCAATGATTCCATTCACTAGTTGCTGGATGATTCTACAAAAGAGAAGATACAGCTGTGATACAGATGTGTTGATGGAAACAAAGTATTGTTCAACCTGGAGCCTAAATGATAGATAGATATATACTTTCTTAATCCCCGAAGGGAAATTTGTCAAATGCCCATGTTTTTGTATAGAAGTAACCAATTAGAACCAGTTTCTTTTAAATTGGTCCAGTTTTGATTATGAACACGTTCAAAAATAGTGTCCATGGCGCAAAAATACCCTTTAATTAACTAATTAGGTCCCGACAGCCTGCACCGAGACGTACCCCTCTAGGGTCGGCACTCCCTCTTGCCTCCCCGCTTGCCGCCTTGAACCATGACGACTCCTCGGTTGCCTGGCGCCGTACCGTTGCCGCGATGCCGTTTCCCTTTCTCGCCTGTTCTCGGCGTCCCTGTTATCCTCCGCTCCCAGGCCGGCCCCGAAGTCGAAGCGGTCGTCAAAGACGCCCAGGGCGAACTGGCCGTAGCCAGAAGGGAATGTAAACAAGTGCTGGTCCGGATTCTGGGAGAAAAACGGGTGAAAGCACACAATAACGTTGTGGAATCTCGTCGATAGGAACCAGGGAAGCTCTGCGATCTCGCTTCATATTCACAACTGTTTATTGCCGATACAAAAACACCAGAAGCGTAACGGGTTCTGTTGACAGTCGGGTCACATTTAAATCCACTGGAAATACGTGCTGGCATCCATATTCTCCTTGTTTACCGAGACGACAGCGTCCTCACAGCCATAATAAAAACAGCCCAATCACTTTATATGATAACACTTTAAACTTTGGTCATTGGCAACCTAAAGGTGACCCTCATATGCAGTAGAACATCAAAGAAATGCTAATGGTAGCTATTTGAGTAAATTCTGATATTATACTGTAGATCACAGGTGTCAAATACGAGGCCCGTGGGCCGAATGCGGGCCACCACGTCATTTTATGCGGCCCCTGACGGCTTGAAAGACACACGATCACCGTTATATCCTGTGCTTTTATTTTGAAGGTTACAAATTAAATTGGATATATTAGAGAAATGTTCTGGTGTACAATAGTTCTACACTTAAATAAACAATAATCAAATGCAAAGAGTTATTTAACAATATATTCGGGAGTAGTTTATACACCGCTTCAGTTACACCGGCCCTTTAAGAGGCGGCATGATACCGATGTGGCCCACGGTGACGATGAGCCTGACGCCCCTGGTGTAGATGGACCGGGAGAGGTTGTGTGTGTGTGTGCGTGTGCGAGAAAAGAGTCGGATAGAAACCTCAAATGGTTGCTGGTTCTGGGGCCCGCTGGAGACGGGAGACGTGGAGACGTTGTCAGCGCTGAACAGAGGACAAGAAGTTGACAAAGTTATTTCTCGACTCGGTGACACTACGGTTTAATAGTTTACAATCATGAAATTGAGGGTCTTATATTTATTTGATCTTATTTCTTCCCTTTATCCGTGCCACTTAACCATCTGATTTCAGATTAAATGTATTCATTTTAACAGTAATAACTTGAATTTCCGTGACAATAGTTACAAAAAGTCGATAGAGGACAGACTGTAATAAATATTATTCTGTATTCTTGTTGTTCTTAGTTTGTACTCTAGGTTGAAATGCACTTATTGTAAGTCGCTTTGGATAAAAGCGTCTGCTAAATGACATGTAATGTAATTATATTACGCTGTATTAAATAAAAGCAGCAATATGCATTGTGACTGCTCTACGTAGCTCCACAATGGCATCGATTAGCATAAGTAACTAAATGTATCATAACACTAATTGTTTTTAATGTCCTTTAAGGCTAAATGTCAGCGACTGTAAGGTCAGAATCAGCTTCTCTGACCAAGTATGAGTGAGGAATGAGTCTCTGGTCGGCGAGTAATAACCGTTAGGAATGGCGGCTAAAGACACAGACACAGGTTTAAAAAGGAAAAGTATTGTAGGAATATTATTTTGGTGGCAGCATAGAACGGTCGTAAAGGAAACGTATACACACCGTCTCTCCTCCAGCAGTTCCTCGATGAACCCCGAGTCACATCTCGGACACGTATACTCCTGGAAACAAACAGAAGACTCATCAGAACACGGCCAAATATATACTTTTACAAAACAGCTGCATCACTCATGTTAACCTGGGGAAAAGCCCATTAGTGTGACACACACACACACACACACACACACACACACACACACACACACACACACACACACACGCACGCACACACGCACACACACGATCCTCTCGTGGAACACCAACAGTCTGACCAAGATAGCTTACGGGTCTGCATATGGATCTGGAACGTTTACCTGCCACAGCCAACAATTAGTTGCCTTGTAATTGGCAGGCGTCAACAAGTCATCTATTCTCTGATGGCGTCCCGTCGTCTATCGGGACACTATGAAAGTGGCCTGAGCAGTGGTCACCGTTTGATAAGGGAACTCCATCAGCCGAAGTATGAAGCCCAACACCACCAGAATGAGGTGGAGCTTCTTTCCTCAGGCTGTCAGACTGCTTCACGCATTATGCAGACACACACACACACACACACACACACACACACACACACACACACACACACACACACACACACACACACACACACACACACACACACACACACACACACACACACACACACACACACACACACACACACACACACACACACACACACACACACCTGTGTGAATGTGCATGGACGACACACACACACACACATTGTTACGATACATCATGTGTACACTTGTGTGTATGTGCATAGACAACTCACACACACACACACAGTTAGATACATCATTCGTACACCTGTGTGGATGTGCATAGACATCACACACACATTGTTACAACATCACACACACACACATTGTTACGATACATCACGTGTACACCTGTGTGTATGTGCATATCACCCACAGACAGTTAGATACAGCATTGTGTCATGTGCATAGACGTGTTGGTCCTTTCTAACCCCTCATTCCGACAGAATCAATGTGTGAATCCACTCTATGTTGTGTGTTTTTTAAATGTCATAATAACCATAACTCGATGTCAGATCGTCGTGTACATGGTGACGCACGTGCAGCTCTATGACGGATCATTCTAGCCCGTGACGGACAGACGTGTCACTTTGTGTGCTTTAGTGAAAGGTAACAGACAAAAAGAGGGACGCAGTGGCATCGTCGCTGCTGGATCGTTCTCATCCATGGGTCACCATCTGTCTCACGGAGTCAGGCCGGTCCTGACAGCGTTCCTCTAAGAACATAAACACCCATAACGGCGAGTTGTCAGTCACCAGTTATTGCGAGATAATATCAGCTAGCTGGCGTTACCAGTTAGGCCAACACACCCCGTCAAAAAACCACGTGTGAACTTATAAACCAGCCGATGTTGTTGTACTATTACACGATGGATGTGCTCCGTTTGTAACGACTAAGCAGTTCGTGAATGTGCGCGGATGGATCCGCTGCTTAAGATAACAAGCCGGATAGCGAGAGCGAGAGAAACGGGCTAATACCGTTAGCATGCGATCAGTTTGGCCCCGCCGCCATTTATATTTAAATTAAAGTAACGACAACGCCAACCGGTTTTTCACTTGTCCGGTTGTCCCCGTCTTGGATTTCTGTACACGGTACTCACGGGAAGCCGAGGACTAATCTCCGCGGCGCATCTGTGGCAGAAGAACCGGCTGGGCCATGGAGGAGCTTCCGCCATCTTTAACCACTAAACAGGTAGAGGGGAGGAAGGACTACGGAGCACCGGAAGGGTCAAAACCCTCCGCGAACACACGACGACCGTGTGATTGAATTATGCACTACGCAGCAAAAAAACTATAAAAAAATATATATAAATATACTACATGAATTAATAAAATGTAATTACAATTTTGGATCGATTATACTTACTGCATATTGTATTACAGACTAGTGTGATATTTAAAACAATAACAATCAATTAATTGTTTCACAATTGGGGTAATTATAATACACGAACATTATTTCATTAAACTGATTATTGTTTATTATTACTGTCAATAATTAATTCAAAATCATTCGAAAAACACTAACATGCGTATGTGTTACAGAAGATCGACACATGGTGGCGCTTTTGTGCATCACTTGTTGAAGAGGGTCACAGTATTTCACAATGTACTCAGGCACTGAGGAGACAATGCACTTCTTGGTCAATTTCCTTTAGAATCTATTAGATTATATTGTTATTATATGTTGGGGTAAACCGGGTTAAGATCTGAATTCATCCCCCTAACACAAGCTGTATAGTGATTCACCTCACTGAGCTTGTGTTTCATCCCTGCAGATTCAGGGCCGCCAGCTCTCCCTCTTCACATATGAACCAGAGATGTGTTTTTACAATCTGGCACAGTTTAGGATTTATTTTTGACACATTTAACTTTTCCACTGGATTCCTGTCAACCATCTCTTGAGCCCAACAGACATACTTCAAGCGTCTAAAAGTAGCATCTGGTTATAAGCCGTGCATCTCGTCTAAGGTGGATTTGTGAGTTGTCCTTGATTATTTGACAGTAGTTGTTGGAACCACTTTATTAAGTGTCAAATCTGAGACATCAAACAGTAAATTATTAGCCATTCACATGGGAAAGAGATTCTGTTGGGTGAACACAGCCAAGTTCTTGCTGGCGACTAATCTGGCGGCCCTGAGATAGCAGTGAAGGACTCAGAGATCATCGGGTTTCATAAGAGCTGGAGGAAAACGGGATTGATATTGTGTGTTTTATTCAGGTCTGAGTTTATTTTCGAAGTTGTATATTAAAATGTCCTCAATATGAATTTTTTTCACAGGTATCCTTAATGCGATTACCACAACTGCAGATTCACGACCATAAACACGTTACACAGATCTGGAGTATCTCTGGTGCTTGGCAACACATGTTGAGAATAAGTAGGAGTTCCCGTGCGACCTCCCATCAGCCAATCACGTCTCTCAAACCGCCTGGCCTGATTTTGTATTGACAAATGTCCAATGTAATACTCCTTAGGAGAGCAGCCCAGAATGCAAGCAGCTTCTAACGGTGTTCATTATCATGCAGAACAATCCTAATTCTCTAATAACATAACCGTGAAACAACTGCAAACTTTCAGTGACCCAATGGTCTAATTTCCCAACTGAGCATGCATAACATAGACATAATTAGATATAATAAGACTGGATGTTTCCTCAGAGAAAATCTCGTCACGTAACCTAGTTAGGTCCTGATGTCCTCACTCGGCCAGCATTGTGTCTGATCTGGCCATGTGGGAGCAGGAAAGACACAACTGTCCCATGGGCTGAGATTAGAGAGGGTCTGATATCACCGAGGTTTGCTATGTCTGCCTGGCTGAGGTAAGCTTTTGTCTCTCTGCGCCCAGTGCGTCACCGCCATCCCCGTCCAATGCTCATTGTAGCAACGCGATCTGGGGAGTGAGTGACTTTGGGTGAGCGACCGGTCCTGAGAGCAGCGGAAAACAACTCTGCGACCTTCCACATCCCGTAGTTCAACATCACTTCTGATCTGGATTTGGAATAAAATACTTATTTAGAAGAGTTAATTAGTTTTATTATGAATACTTTCCCAATTAAGTATGATTTAGATGTGTTCTTGCATGTGATGCGGATTGAAACATGTGGGTGAGCGACCGGTCCTGAGAGCAGCAGAAAACAACTCTGCGACCTTCCACATCCTGTTTGGAATAAAATACTTATTTAGAAGATTTATTTAGTTTTATTATGAATTATTTTCCAATTAAGTATAATTCAGATGTGTTCTTGCATGTGATGCGGATTAAACATGTGCTGTAAAACACTGCAACATCACTTCTGATCTGGATTTGGAATAAAATACTTATTTAGAAGAGTTATTCAGTTTTATTATGAATACTTTTCCAATTAAGTATGATTTAGATGTGTTCTTGCATGTTAGGTTAGGTTAGGTTACTTTATTAGTACCCGTAGGTAGACTTGTTTTGCAGTATCAAAAGACAGTACAAGACAACAATGTGACGCGGATTGGAACATGTGCTGTAAAACACTGCAAGGGGTGGAAGTCACTCATTAGACTTCTTGCTGCATGCCGCTATAATTAAGGTGCTTTTGTGTCTGCACATGCAAGTATGTGCAGACACAGTGTGTTGTTTTCTCCGTCTACTTCTTTCATTTCTTGTTATCAGAGGCAAAAAAAAAGACGTGTTGCAGCCAAGGCAGCAGACAGATATGCTGCAAGAGACACTGCTGCTTTTGTCACCCCTCAGAGTTTTTCCAGACACTCAGGCCGGGATTGCCCCATGCGGTCCCTCTGGGCCCCCGAATCACACTCAAATATACACAAAGGCACACCCACACACACTTACACACACTTACACACTCAGCAATAACAGCCGCCTGCTGGAACTTCCTGGGCCTCTTAGTCATGCGTCACTTGTTTTCAGTCCCACCCATCGAAGACTCTCTCTCCCTCCAGAACAATCGTGCATCACACACACACACACACACACACACACACACACACACACACACACACACACACACACACACACACACACACATGATAGGATCTCTGGTCAAAAAGCTAAAAGGCTGTAAAAGTCAACATTAGTGATGAACAAAGCGGCCTTTAAACCTTGACGTGTCCTCAACGTGTGTAGACACATGTTTGAATCACAGCAGGGATGCAGCAGAGTGTGTTTGGGGTTACATCACTGGGCAACACAATATAGATTTTGCCAGACGCAACACATGGGGACAATTAGCTAGTGAGGTTTGACTGCCTTTGTGGCCGTGAAGTGTTTGTGGTCACTCACCGCAGGTGCTTGAGCAGAGTGTGACTCGACCTGCTCGTATTGACGCACTGCTTCACAAGATTACATCCGTCCCGATTATGCACGGTGCGATCAGTTTAAAATACTGTAGTTTTAAAAGTTAAACACGTTAACGTGCAGTGCTAAGCCTGGTTAAACCAAGCTAGCACTGCGGTTGTTACCAAATACCTTAAAAACTAGTGTTGGGACTTTCACATCAGCCTCAGCTGTACTGTGTGACTGTTCTTAATTAGCTCATGTTAGCATGCTAACGCAATACACTAAGATGTGCTAACAGTATACTTGTTCAATGTTAGCATGTTAGCATTGTCCTTGTAATTCCGTTAGCATGCTAACATTAGCCTTTAGGTTAAGTTTACTTCCTGTCAGCTCCTGGATTAAAAAACGCAACAGGAACTACTAAAATAAGACCATTTATAATGTTTATGTTTATGTTGCTAGGTTTAAAAAGGTCTATAGGCCTACAGTAAAGTTAATTAGCAAAATGTCACAATGCCGCAAGACCCTTGTAGCCTTCGCTTATTGTGCAGCCTTAGAAAACACGAGGACATTGAGCACAAGACATGAAGGATCTCATGTCGGAGAGACAGAGGGTTCTCTGTTCGGCCCAGCCGACATCGCTCCACCACACCTCCACAGGAGGTTCTTAAATTAATAAAAACAAAGCCTATAACATTTCTTCACGAAATTCCACGGCTGCTAGACAAGTGTGAACAAAAGACAAGTACCAGGTGTGTGTAATGGAAGAAGACGAGAGAATATTCTCCACTGGAATGTCCTGAGCGTTGTCTTTGGCAGGTATTCTGTCTGTTTGTGTGGGTGAGGATATGGCGGGTGTGTGTGCGTGTGCGTGTGTGTAGGTGTGTGTGTGTGTGTGTGGTTTTCCAGCGTGTGTTGTTTGAATATGTTGCCTGCATCAGTGGTGGAATGTAACTGCAGTAAAAGTACGAATTCAATGTACTTGGACTGAACTGTAGTATCTATCCTTTTCTGCAAGTGTCTCCTCTCTTTGCTGGAATCTGAGCCCAAGGAGCTTTTATTGAACATGCGTGATTTTACCTGATTTTATCTTAAAAATATAACCCATTGGCACCGACGACGAGCATGAAGAATATCTAGAAGTTTCTGCTCAATGACAGTCTTGCTTAATTCTGTGGTTCATACAGTGATATCAGTTTGATTCCACAACCAGTTAAAAGCAGGATTTTTCCTTGTAGTGTATTTTCACTGTGTGGTATTAGTAGTTTTACTGAAATAAAGGACTTGGGTTCTTCTTCCACTGGTGTGCGCACTGTGTGTTGAATGTTTACATATTTTGCTCAAGCAGTTGTAACCTATGACGCGTAGCCGGCAAACAGTCGACGCCGGGCAACACCGGAGCTAATAACACAATAGATGCATGGGCGCAGTTACTCCTCTGATCTGAAACTGACCGTCGGCGTGTTTACAAGATGAGCAGCTCCGCATTCTGGGGAGAATAGATACCACATGGGCCTCCTGTGTTTATGAGTGGTACACTTCAACAAGCAGAGGCTCTCCTAACAGATAGTATAATTAGCTGTGGCCTTGGGGCTGAATGATGAACAACGTTCCATTGCAAACAACAAGCAGGTACCTGGGCCAAGGCCTATACATACATACATATATATATATATATAAAAAAATATATACAAAATATATATGTGAATATATATATATATATATATATATATATATACATATGTATATATATGTGTATATATATGTGTATATATATATATATATATATATTTATATATATATATATAAACAAGAACGAAACCCTTAATATATATATATATATATATACATATATATTTATATATATGTATATATATAAACGAGAACGAAACCCTTAATATATATATATACATATATGTGTATATATGTATATATATACATATATGTGTATATATGTATATATATACATGTATATATATATATATATTTATATTTTTATATATATATATATATATATATATTACGGGTTTATGTCTTATTTCTGAGAGAGCCCCCTGAAAAGCTGATGTGAAATTATGGCCTGGGTAACTTTCTATGCCTGAAATTACACAATTTCACTAACTTTGAGTTTAGGAAGTAAGTGTAGTGCAATTATCGCACTTATTTGATTATTCTTTGTGGTTTCATATTTCAACAAGTCAAACCAGAATAAATTCAATGACCTTATCAGTGCCACGGCAAGAGAGGCAACCTTCTCCTAGTACATGTGTCCCATTTAAAACGTGTTCTCGGACCCTAAAAAACACCCGGGAGGGGTCTCACACAGTATACCTACATGTTAAATGAAAACCACAAGAAAGTGAATTAATCCCACAGATTAATCCCACATTAATCCCACATTACAACATGTATAGCCTTGCTGCAGACTTTGCTACATTCCCGGTGCATTTCCCTCCCGTCTGGACATATGGCGCACACGGACCACACACACACTCAGCCAGATGAGAAGGCCGTCCCAGAGGTCACGCCGAGGAAGTGAGACAATTCCTCTGACAATAATTGGGGACAATTAGCATCCGCACAACTTCCTAACTCGGCTGATTTGTTGTATGTGAGCTGATCCCGACCAGATCCCTGACACACACTCGTTTCCACTAAACCGGTGTGGAGGGGCGACAGTACGCTTGGTTGAAAGGTTTCTCTGAACATGAAACCACTAGTTTGGGGTTTTAAGAGCAGTGTCCTTAAAGCATGAACAGATAGAGGTTGCAAAAATTTAATTTTCGCCTTATATAAAATGTGAATAAATGAGCGTTTGGCTGATTTGATAAGCATCAATAAAACATACATAACACTATTTGTGAGATTATGAAAAAAACGTCAAGATCGTTTCCGAGAAATCCATAGAACGTCTGGGAAACCCCGTTTGAGGCCGATATATTGTGATGGAGTGATGGATCTGATATCTATTACTTTCAGCTGTGGGACCGAGCTGTTTACAATCCAGTGGCGCGATCCACGGAGTGGGTGGTCTCCGCCACAGCAACAAAAACACACCGCTCCGCAGCGCCTGGTCACATCACAACATCATGTTTTCTATTTCAACGTCGGCCCGCCGACTTACTGGAAGCATTACGGCGAACCTTGGCGGGAAAGGGCGCCACGTGGACGTCGTTGAGAGAGGAGCTCGTCATATCGGAGGAGGAGGAGGAGGAGGAGGAGGATTACACATCGCCGAGAGGTCGGGCGGCGTGGGCGGCGCGTCGCATGTGTGTGTGTTTGTGGAGATATAAACAAGTCAGGCAGAGGTCGGGTGATGTCATGTGTGTGTGTGTGACGGATCCCATGCTCACAACAGGTGAGATGCACCCATAATCACACGGACATCGGAGAGGCTGGAAGTGAGGCCGACCCCCCCGATGGGCCTCCACCGCAAACCACGCTGACCATAACATGTGGAGAGAGAAACAAAATATGTCGCATGGCGGGCAGAGGATTCCTGCGGTCTCCTGTGAAGTGTCATCAGGACGGCTCTGAGTTGACTCTGTGGTTACGTCATCACCGCCGCCGGTGTCACACGGGCGCATCGCATCCGACACCGGTGTGGTAATAACACACAGGTGTGTAACAACACAGTCATAATGACAACAGCAACCGGGATTGGCCTTAAGGGTTTACGTCAAAACTTTACTTTGTGTATTTTTCAGTATTATAATAATATTAATAATAATAATAATAACTTTATAAAGTTTACAAAGTGCTCCACAGAGAGTCACAGCAAAACAAATGGAATAGTAAGAACCCAATATTACATTTTAAAGTATTTATTAAAATTAAAATAAAATGAAAAATAAATAAATGAAAAAAACAATAAATTACAAATAAATTACCAATAAATTAAAAACAGACAAACTAAATTAGGGCAACAAAAGTTCTGCATAAAAAAGACTAGATCACTTAAAAGCTGTTCTATAAAAATGGGTTTTAAGAAGTGATTTAATAGGAGTTACTGATTCTGCATAAGTATAATTTCTGTATAAGAGAGGTCACGGACATGTTGTGCAGCAAAAGCTTTTATTTTGGAGGGTGTTTACTCTAAATTCCTGTGTGGGGCCACTTTTTAAACTATGGCGAGAAACACAGGGTTTGGTGGGTTGATTGTGTGGGTCGCAGAGGAATTTATAGATGGCTGGCACTCATGAAGGTGTGGGAATAATGGGGCCTATATGGTCCACATCCGCCTCTTACGAGGTGTAAATTAGGCAGTTAAAAGTCCGATGTATTAATCCCAAACATGAGAAAATAAACTCGTTGGACAGGAGTCAGCCTAAATGTTATTTACCATGTTGAATGTGGATTCTTTGATCTGATCATATGTCCTTTGAACACACAACGCGCCAACAAACATGAATAAATAAGTTTCCAAAAGAGGCGTTGTTGTGTGTGTTCTGCGCAGCAGCAGCCCCTCGGTGGCATTCGGTATTTGCCCCGTTGGAACTAACAAAACATCTTAAGTCCATTCCCGGCGTAATAAAAGGGGACTCGGAAGGGAACATAAACATCTCCCTAAAGTCGAACCAGATGCTGCTGCTGCTGCACGGCGGAGCCGCAGCATTCAGGGAAGAGGCGGAAAAACAAGGGAGGCGCTGCACGCGGCGACGTGAGTCAGGACCCGGGCCTCGGCGCCGCGACGCCGTCATTCCTTCGCCCTCCTCCGTCCCCCTGGCCCCGGAGCGGGAAGGAGATCCCCGAGGAGAGCCGCCCGGCCTGGCTTTGATTCTCGGCTCTCGCATGAGGCGACTCGGGCCACGGCACGCACGGGAGAGGAGGTCCGACCGAGGCACGCATGGACTGAGCGCATGATTCCCCCCCCCCCCCCCCGACCGGATATCGGACCCTGAACTAGTTCATCTTTACCTCAGCGATAGGGTCAAAATGAACATTAAATATCACTATGACGCTGAAATTGTGTCTAAAAAAATCGGATATCCGGGGGCTCCCCCAAAGATAATGCTCCCCCCCCCCCACCACCACCACATTCTTCGGATCCGGCAAACGCCCCTGCACAGATATGATCTCATTTTACTGAAACTGGCTCTGATTAAGGCGATTTATAAAAAAAAAAAGTGTTTTTAATAACACACACAATGAGACGATATGTTGAGGTGCACGGGAAGCAGGTTGCAAAGCAAGAAGTATGAATTAAAAAGAGAGAGAGAAAAAGGACACGGTGTGACAGTTATTAAACTTTATGTTTGTTTTTGAAATGGCAGGTACAAAAATACAAAAATATGTTGATGCATTTGTCATTTAAATTTCACAGTAGGTGCACAGGTGAGGTGCACGTGAGACTGTTATTTACAGGAGAGGAGAGTCATTGAGAGGCTCCATCATGTCGATGAAGACATCTGCTTTGAGTCTGAAGCTTTAATTGGATCGTTGTGACAGGCGGGGGGGGGGGCAGGTTGACTCGTTCTCCACCGGTGTGTAATCAGGTACGCTGGATTGGTCGTCGTTGCGGTCCATCCTCAGACAGATTTAATTTACCTTCCAGTCCGACGGCGCTGATCGCATTCGTCTGCCCGGTAACTCGTTGGAATTATTACAATTAAATCAAAAACAGCATAAACAGCAACGGAATGAACAAAGGACCACAGAGGAGGCCGTCTGAGACACACACACACACACACACACACCACACACACACACACACACACACGCGCACACACACACACACACACACTGTTCATTGTTTTAGTCATCAGCAAGTGGCAGAGTTTGGGATCAGCATCCAGAGTAAACATGTAAGGGGGGGGGGGGTTGTTTAGGCTCGGCCATCCTCAACTCCAGACAACAGACAACTGTCGCCGTTCCTGTTCTTGTTCGCGGTGAACCGAAACCACGTCGGCGGAATGTAAAGTGGGACACTTTACGTCACCCCTGTGGTAGGAGGAGGAGGAGGAGAAGGAGGAGGAGGAGGAGGAGGAGGAGGAGGAGGAGGAGGAGGAGGAGGAGGAGGAGGAGGAGGAGGAGGAGGGAGAGGGTGTTTGTTTGTGGGTAAAAAGTGAAAAATGAAAAACAGCTGTAAAATGCCACATGCCGGTGGCCGCTAATGTACATGCACAATAAACAACAACAACAACAACAAAAACTAAAAACTCGCAATAAATACATTTGTATGCATCAGTCTCCCGAGGGTATATATGGATGTGTTACTAGGGTAAAACATAAATAGAGTTTGATACCTTCTCCAATAAATAGCAGCGGTATTCTATTTACAATATGCACACTTCTCCCACAGCCAATGAGATGCCTCGACACACACACACACA
This sequence comes from Liparis tanakae, assembly GCA_036178185.1. Lineage (NCBI taxonomy): Eukaryota > Metazoa > Chordata > Actinopteri > Perciformes > Liparidae > Liparis > Liparis tanakae. Next base: position 22,058,277 of record CM070102.1, read on the forward strand.
CACACACACACACACACACACACACACACACACACACACACACGCGCATTAATCTGCCTCTGTTTCGCAAACTAACACAAGATTAACGCTTTTTTCACTATTTTTACACTTTTGCATGTCTTCCAACGGAGGTGGGGGAGTGATTGTCAAAATAAAAACAGGGTCATCGTGGGAAGCTAGCGGCGTGGCACGTGGGAATGTTCGTCGATCCGACTTTAAAAAAGGCCGACGTCGGGAGAATGCCACCTAGACCGCGTTTTCCTCGCTGCCATCGAAGTCCTGAGCTTTCCGAGGAGGAACTGCGAATCAGAAAGAGAGAGAGAGTCAGGGTGCGAGACAAAAGGTGGTAGAAGAAGGCAACAATGGCGGTTATTATTTTTTCGAGGCCTTACTGTTGCAGTGGCCGAAGTGGCGGACTCCTATGGAGCGGCCGAGGAAGCAGGTGGCCCGGCGGAGGTGGCAGGCGCTCGGGTACGTGACGCTGTCGTTGCCGCACAGCGGCTGCTCGGACGGCATGGGGATCGGACACGGCGCCGCGCGGCACATCACGCAGTGAGCGCTGTTGGTCTGGTCGGTCACGCAGGTGTGCGTCCCGGGACACACCACGTTGGAGCAGGACTCTGCGGAGGAAGAAGAAGAAGAAGAAGAAGAAGAAGAAGAAGAAGAAGAAGAAGAAGAAGAATGGATTTAATGCACAAAGTGATTGACAGGCAACGTGGAGACGAACATCCATGACGATGAGTGAGTGTCCCTATATATATATATATATATATATATATATATATATATATATATATATACACAGATACATGCATGTATATATATATATATATATATATATATATATATATATATATATATACACACAGATACATGCATGTGTATATATATATATATATACACACAGATACATGCATGTGTATATATATGTATATATATATATATATGTATAAATATATGTGTTATATGTATATATGTAAATATATTAATATATATATATATGTAAATATATATATATATATATATATATATTTATTTATATATATTTATATATATATATATATATATATATATATATATATACATACATACAGATACATGCATATACATACATACAGATACATGCATATATATTATTATTTGTTGGTCGTGCAGAACCAGAACCAGCATCACGTGACCTTACTTTTGCACTCCCCCTGGTACATGACCTCCAGGTCGGGGTGGCCCATGCAGCGCGCCGTCAGCAGGGCGCACTCGTCCTTGTACGACCTCCCGTCGCTGCCGCACACCGCGTGCTTCCGGGTGATGTGAGCGCAGTCCGGGGAGCACACGCACTGGGGCCGGCCCGCCTTCATCCTGCACACCTTCCCGGGGCTGCAGCGCGCGCCCTCGCAGGTGTCTGGAGGAGGCACAGCGAGCGGAGGGTCACGTGTTACTGTTCTGTTCTTTCCCGGGCCGGAACACGGCGATCGCATCTCTGCATTGGTCTATGTCGTATGCACCCCGTAGTGTGTGTGTGTGTGTGTGTGTGTGTGGGGGATTTCTATCTTTCATTCTCTTCCTTACTGCATATTTTCTCCTATCTCCTCTGTGTCCTCTGCCTCTTCTGTCTCCTCTATCTCTCCTTTGTCTTCTCTATCTCTCCTATCTCCTATCTCCTCTGTCTCCCCTATCTCCTATTTTCTCTGTCTCCCCTCTCCTTTATCTCATCTGTCTCCTCTATCTCCTCTATCTCCTCTGTATCTCCTATCTCCTCTGTCTCCTATCTCCTCTATCTCCCCTATCTCCTATCTCCTATATCTCCACTTTCTCTCCTATCTCCTCTGTCTCCTCTGTCTATTTTGGGGGGTGTAAACAAACTATTGACTCAAATTGGCTCAAACTGTCCTCATTGTTTACGACGTAAACACGTTTTCCTCCACACAGAATCCCAAACGATGAATATGAGGATCGAGTAACACTCGTGTGAGTCCCACGTTCATTCCAGCCTGCAGGAATGCATTCATTCCTTTCCTTTTTTATTACTTTAAACTGGCTTTAGAAAAAAGGTGTACTCGTAAAGGAAGAAGAGGAGGAGGAGGAGGGATGCAGATCTTCACACATCTGCTACATTCTGATCAATGCAGCCCCCCTCTCTGCCGACGATCACTCCATCGCCGTGAAACCAGAGTTTATTTACGAGTGAACCTGGATGAACCTCGAGTATCCCGGGAGTTAGGAACTTTTTCCAAGAGTTATTTAGTGTAACAGAGGAGCCAACTTCTGTTTTAGGCCTGAGCAGAACTCCCAGTGCTCACCTTCAAATACTCCGCTGAGTGTTTACTCACAATGTGGCCGTGAGGAATTTAAAACGTGGGTTTTTTTTCAGGCGGTTTATGACAGCATTCACCTTTGGGGTTACACGCGATGACTCACAGCCGTGGCCCACGGCGGTGATAAACCAAAGCAAAGCGCGGGTGATTTATGACTTCAACCAATTAAGTTTCTTTTTTTTTTCAAAAGGTGTGTTTGTTTACCTTTGCAGGGTTTACAGGAGACGATTCCCAGGAAGCCCAGCAGGCTGACCTCGTTCATGGGCAGGCTGCTGTTGGACCACGCCGTGTCCAGGCGGCCGCCGGCACAGCACTCCTCCCGGGTCACCCCTCTCATCAGCACCATGTCGCACCGTTGGTTCTGACTCTGCTGCAGCCAGCACATCCCAGCTGGAGGGACGACAAGTTGAGACGCTCGAGTGCAAACACGTAAAAAGTTCACAATTATCATTTAGAGTTACTTTCAAATAAACTTCTTCTTGTTAACGTCCAGTAAATGAGCTTAATGCATAGCCTTTAATAGTGTGCATTTATTCCTTTATATGTATACACACACAAAGACTAGATAACACCTTTACTGTAGTGTTTTGTTCTTCTTTCAAAAAGCAAATAAAAGTACAAAAAAAGTACCTCATTATTATGATGAATGCAAGAGGATTCATTATGCTACTTTTTCAAAATATAAATATTTAAAAAGTCCACTCACCGCTGGCAGGATTCTTCCCGATCTGATACAAAGTGAGAATCAGCCCAAAAACAGGGACGAGGCAGATCATCGTGAACTCTAGTTTGTTGTTTGTTTCTTTTTACTCTGAAAAACTTTTTCTCTCTCTCTCTCTCTGCAAATCAGGAGCAGCGTGGTGTTCCTCCGGTGACTCTGGCTCCACTGTGGACGCAGCGCTGCCTCTTATGTGAATGAATGTGTTGTGGATAAGTGATGTCGTTCCCCCCTCTGTATAAATATTTAGCCCAGATGGAATTATGCTGCTGGGATGGGCGACGCTCTCAGCCAGTCATAAGCCAGGGCAGGACACAGTTTGACTCTGACTCAATTTCCAGAGTCGGGAAATGATCCATGCCCTCCAGTGCCAGACGCCGGGCACTTACATGACCTCACTGAGCGTTTTCACACCGCATTAGACTCATTAAGGGGCTAATTAGGGACGAGAGAAAAAAGGAGTGCGAGTGGAGTTTAGATTAGCTTTCTTTCTTCTTTTCAGTATTCAACTTTTTTTCTTTTTCATACATTATTGAGTTGACTTATTGAATTAGCTGCTCATGAATCTGGGAAAGCACTTTATTGCATAACAAGCTCTGAATGTGACTTAAAGTAGTGGATGTTTTGCTGTGTTTTGTCTCTTTAATGTGGCACAACTCAGAGGTATTCGTAACGCTCACATATTACATATATACTGTATGAGCGGAGGTCGTTTTCCAGCTGTGTCGGTTATGGAGGGAAACGTGGTCCTCCTTATGTCATTATCTTCATTATCAAGCTCCAAACAATAATCTGTTTGAGTCTCTTTGCAGACTCAAACGTCGGGCTCCTATTGTGCATGAAATGAATATATATAACAATAATCCGGAGCGACAGTCCTTGGATAGATAACGTTGTCTGCCTGGTTTAAATGACTGTCTGGGTTCTTTAAAGCTGATGTTTCCCTCTACAGCTGCGGTTACAATAATACTGAGATATGGAGGGGGAGAGAGAGGGGGGGGGGTGAAGGTGGTCTGCCCTTGAGCAATACATCAAGATCAATAAACACAACAACAACAACAACGGAGCTTATCAAGAACTGTGGAATATTACAGACATAGACACGGTGAGCTCTTTAAAAAACACCCAGATAACCAGAGGCTGAAATCTGCCTCAGCATCATGTTCGATAAGAACATCTGCTCCTCTCCTCTCCCCTCTCCTCTCTCCTCCTGCACTCGTTCACCTCCCGACACCCAGAGGTACGAGATGCCAAAGTAATGAGAGGCTGCCCATCTGTCTGTCACCGGGTTTTAATGTTCCCCTTTGATCTACGCGGGAGGAGAAATGAAGGCAGCATATGTTGTAGTGTCAGTGTCTGTGTGAGTGATGTTGCCTTCTTCTTCAGACGGAGATCCCCAGAGCACCGAAGGAATGCCGCCTGACCTTCGGATGGGGAGGGAAGACCAAAAGAGAGAAAAGGATGGCTGTGGGTGGCCCTGCCTCTTCTCCGGGGTCTCTGCAGATCCACTCAGCCCCTCATATGGTTTGGATCAGCACCGCCAAGCCACGCAAATGAGTACAGCATGCCGGGGGCTCTGGAGCGGCCTCGAAGGTCTGACTTGTATCTGAGCGAGAGAGAGAGAGAGAGAGAGAGAGAGAGAGAGAGAGAGAGAGAGAGAGAGAGAGAGAGAGAGAGAGAGAGAGAGAGAGAGAGAGCATCTCCACCAGGCAGGTGTGGAGCTCAGTGTACTGCATATTAGTTTTCCTGTTACAAACAGAAAAGGCAAAAACGACAGTGCCATCTAGTGGTGGAAGTTTGCAGGCTGAAAACTAGAGATGGGTTTGTACATTTAAATTATATATATTATATACAGTATATATATATATATATATATATATTGTATGACACAATCTAAAATGCAATAAAACATTAAACTGCACACACCAAAACTTGGGCTTTTATATTTATGATGTAGTACAGTATAAAGTACAATATTTACCTCTGACACTTAGAAGAGCAAAAAGTACAATATGTACCTCTGAGATGTTTTATTTGTGTTACTTCAGATATATAACTTAATATAAATATCTTTCTTTTAATGACTGCACGTTAACTAAGTAAGCCAGACCAGAGATGAAAATCAAAAAACTAATTCATTGTCATTTTTAAAGCTACTACGGTGGGAATCCACTAAAACCTGTACACTGTTCCTTTAAGAATGACTCTATAGAAATCAGCCAATCACTGATGGTCTCGTTTGTTTAGGTCTTATAAAATATCCATAATTAAATAGTCCATAACAACTTAAAAGCTCTTTTTAGTAACTTTAAGAGAAGCTTTGCATGAACCGACCCCCATTCATTTAGCTTTGTACTCAACCGCTAAAAAAAACGTTAGCTAACATAAATGTGAATTACTGTCAGCTGCGACGCTATCCGGTTAGCTAGCTAAAACCCCATGCTAGGACTTTGACTAATAAGCTAATAACTGTGGCACAATGTAGCTTCAAAACCTTTTGCATTACTAAATTAATGTCGCGCTGCAGAGTTTAAGAGACCAACGGCCTTACCCTTGACCACGTGTAGCATCTTAGCATCGGAGCTGCTGCACGCTGTATTACTGGGAGACTCCATGTAGGGCTGCAACTGCAATGACGCAATGTGACCACGTGAGGGCGCCCTTTGTCCGTCTCTCACTCTGTCATCCTCTGCAGACTCCATAAATCCCACTATTTCTCCCACTTAATAAAAAAAGAAGACGTTTAGCCTTTACGTTTACTCGTGTACGCGGTCCTAAATGTAACGTGCGCTTGTTATCACGATGACACATCCGTCATCTCCCACATACGACCGTGAGACCTTGAGGATAAGTCACATGTTTGCCTTTTCTCTTTCTTCTTCTTTCGGAAAAAATCTGTGCGCTTCAAGGTGACGAGTTCGAGTGTCTCCTGTATCGTTCACGTACTGCTCGCGTCTATATATTCCTTTTAAAGACGCTCATTTTTGCCCACGACTTCCATTATTCTCCGTGGCCACTCTGTGGAGCGTGTCCTTCATTCCGCAGGTAAACAGGCCGATAGAGGGTATGAAGTCCACCTCGTATCGGGCAGAGCGTGAAAAGAAAGCGCTTGTTTTATTACAATCGAAGATAGAGAAACGCAGGCGGCCCATTACCGCCGCCTGACCCCGGCGAGGCCGAAAGCAGCTGCATCTTCTATCCACTCAATTTACTCCTAATGTGTGTTACTGATTGAACCGGCAATGAGGGTAGGAAAAGTGTCGAGGCCGGAGAGAATCGCCTCCCAACTTCCCTCCTCCGCCCTCGCCCTCCTCTTCCCCGCGGCGGCCGTGCGAAGTCCCTCCGGCGGTTCATTAATGGGGAAGGTGAATGTCGCCGCACGCCGCCGCCCATGCCAACAGCCCCCCCCCCCCCTTTCATCTTCACCTTCCTCTTCACTCTCTTAGTCACCGGCGTGGTCGTGACTCAGGCTTTCCCTCGGGGGTCGGAGTGGCGGTCATTTAGCTTCCGGACCTCTCGGCCCCCCTCAGGCGGGCCGGCGTAACGCCTCCTCCTGCGCTCGTGAAGACTTGCTCAAGCTCTCGAGGGTTTTTATTCGACTTTTACGACAACCTGGAGCGTCCGGACTTCGCTCCGAGATCTACGATATGATGGACTACGCGTTAGTATCGACTCTGGAAAGGTTTCTCGTGTTGGAAGTCAAGTTATTGTGTAAGAAAGAGGTAATTTCTGAGTAGTCGCGTCTATATAGCCAACATATTGGACGACAAATATAGTCCATCTCAAATTACTGTCAGAGGGGAGATGAAAGTATCTAATTAGCCGTTTCATGGCTGATGACTGGAACTTTACTTTCATAAAGGATGGTCCAGTGTGTCCTGAAAGAAGGAAGGAAGGAAGGAAGTAAGGAAGGAAAGGGCAGATCTTTATAATTAAAGACCTGACTCATTGTGATGATGAAGTTGGGAAGGAAGGAAAGAGGGAAGGAAGTAAAGGGCAGATCAAATCTTTAGAATTAAAGACCTGACTTATTGTGATGTTAAAGGAAGGAAGGACGGAAGGATGGAAGGAAGGAAGGAAAGAGGGAAGGAAGTAAGGGGCGGATCGGATCTTTATAATTAAAGACCTGACTCATTATGATGATAAAGGAAGGAAGAAAGGAATAACTACTTTAATATGCATTTACTAACTAGATATTATTAAGCTATACTTATTGGAACTACAACATAGAGCCACCTGTCCAGAATGAGCATTACATATTGCCACGGTTTATAAAATGTGAATAAATAATTACATATAAATACGTTTTAGTAATGAAACACCAAAAATGTATTGTATACTTTCTACAGTCAACAAGTTCCTCATAAGTGCTTATAACTGTTTTATATAGTCGTATTAACCCAGCGTAGTGTTAATGAACATTTTACAAAGCTTTATTACGCATTGATAAGTTATTAAAAGGACATTAAAATAAGGATTTTAAAACAAGGTCACCAGAGGCCATTTTACGAGGCGCTTATCCTCTGTTTTCTATACTTGAATGGAGAACAAAACAATCCTTTTGGGAAATAGATTTTTTTTTTCGAGTTTGAGTACCCTGCAGGAATAATAGAAAACACAATAGATGGTTGGTTTACAAAAACAAAAGGTAATGTCATCGCTTACAAAACACGAGTGCGGATGCTGGTTCGCTCTCCGGGTCGGATGGAAAAGGTTGTTATGGTTATTTGAACCGAGGCGTGTTGCTGCCTCTCTTTTCGCTTCGTGAGACGACTCATCGCCGCGTGAGGAGGAATCATCCTCTGCCTGTGAAGCCGTGATCGGACTCACCTTCACACGGAGACAGAGTGCCCCCCCCCCAAAAAAAATAAAAAAAACAACACACACACTGGAGTGTAGATTACATTTCAGATGAGATGCCAAAAGGCCTTTTTGTTCTCTATTTTCCCGGCGGGGCGACACAATTACTCGTGCGTGTGTGAAAACACGCTTTTGTTTCGTCATTTGCATAAAGCCTCGAGTTTTTAGCCTCCTTTTGTTTTGTTTTCGTCGCCTTTTGTTTACGCTGAAGCACTTTTGTTTTCCAGCCTTGTGTCGCCATCATCATCATAATCATCGTCATCACCATCATCATCGTCATCATGGTCATCATCATCCTTTGCCTCGCCTGCTTTGCTTCAATGGCGGAGTGAGTCTCTGTGGGACCCGTCCTCGTCCATCCTCTGTGTATAATATCAAACTGTCGTCTCTGTCTGTGGTTCTCAACCTTTTTTTTAGCGATGTAATCCTTGGGAAATATCTTTTTCAGCCAAGTACC
>CM070102.1:22074123-22101623 GCA_036178185.1 Liparis tanakae
CACGAGCGGCTTCAGGAAGCACCTCTTCACTCTCATGAAACTCCTCCTCCTCCTCCTCCTCCTCCTCCTCCTCCTCCTCCTCCTCCTCCTCCTCCTCCTCCTCCTCCTCCTCCTCCTCCTTTTCTTCCTCCTCCCTTTATTACCTCCTCAATATTCGTCTGACTGCTCCCGCGACCTACTTCTACACCCGGAGTCAGAGGCGTCTCCTCGGGTGGGGGAGGGGGGGGGGGGGTTCTTTATGATCCTATCTTGTTTTATTATGTTAGTCTTTTGAATTGGAACATTTATTTTGGAGCTTAATGAGCTGCATGGAACTGTGACCGCGTCCACGCAGGAGCCAATTAGAGGAGAGGCGAGGGGCCATCGCTCTCCTCCGGCCGCTCCTCCCGGTGCCGGGTGTTTCCTCCCGTCTCGCTCTCTATTGCCAATTAATGGCGGGTTAAGAATGTCAGACTGCAGTGTGTGTGCTGGGAAATAAGATTACTTCCTTTTCCAATTTGAAGTGAGGACGGATATTATTTTAACGCAATTTAGGGACTCGAGATACATTATTAGTGTGGAGGGGAGAGGAGGTCAGAAAAGGAGGCGCATGGGTTCTTTTATGAGAGGGAGCACCATGTATTTCCAGACGTCCTCTTTTCCCCGGACATGTCCTCTTTTTGAGACCTAAAACATGCGTCCGGAAGGGATTCCAAAAACGTCCAGGATTTTGCTTTGTTGGATATTTGTGTTTCTCTGGGTCTTGGAGTTTTGTAAATGGTATCTCCCTTACGTTCCACTGAGAACCGTCATTGGTCGACCCATCTCAGTGTTGCCAGATGCACGATCATTTTGGAAATGGTATCACAACATATTATTATTTTATTATTCTGCTATGAAGGCCTTTCGGAGAGCAGACGAGAAGAACGCCACAAAACCTTCTGGAAAATGATGGCATCACAATTTTCAATAAACCCCAAATAAAAAATATATAAACATATATACACATATACATATACACACATATACATATAAACACATATACATATATATATATATACATAATATACATATATACACATAATATACATATACACATATATACACATCATATATACACTAATATAAACATATACACACATATACATGTATATATATAAACACATACATATACACACATATACATATAAACACATATACATATATATATACATATACACATATATACACATCATATATAAACATACACACATATATACACATATTTATATACAAAAATATGTATACATTTATATACATATACATATATATACATAATATACATATATACACATAATATACAAATATACACATATATATATATATATATATGTTATTTTTTTGTTTTGTTTTTTACAGCTTTTGTCTGGTCCCTAAACTAACCTATTCCTACCCCCCCAAAACTCCAAAACTCTTTATTTTTAAAGTTATTTACGTTTATGTGGCGAAAGTTTTAAATTGCATTGTGGGTAAGACAAGATAGTCGTCTGATTACGTCACTTTTGACGTCATTGTTGACGTTACTGCAGCTGACCAATCAGCAGAGACCAGACGATTTTGCAGCCGGGCTCTACAATGTCGGTTTATATTTATGCTTTTAAAACATTAATTTAATGAATAACACAAATGTTATGCCTTGTGGCACTCGGCACTTTTCATCTCAATGGTCAGTTTTTGAACACCACAATGTATTAAACAAATACAAATACTGTGAACAAACACTTGTTGACTCTTCAAGACTATTCTGTTACACACACACATGTAGAATCACACAACGTTGTGTTGTAGTGGTTTGCAGTGAACTGTCATGGTTCTTTACTGTAGTTTCCAGGTGATAGACGCATCCGACAACCATGAAGTAAGGACATTTATACTGCGTCATATTGTATATGATTTGGTCTATTTCTACTGTCTTTATTACTAATCTACAACTTTATTAATACAGATTATTATTAATATTGATACATTATTATTACAAGCATGTGTGGTGTCTGTGTGTGTGTGTCTGTGTGAGGTGTGTGTGTGTGGTGTGTGTGCCTGTGTGTGTGTGTGCCTGTGTGTGTGTGTGTGGTGTGTGTCTGTGTGTGTGGGCTGTGTGTGTGTGTGGTTCGTGGGATGTGTGTGTCTGTGTGTGTGCGGTGTGTGTGTGTGTGTCTGTAATTGGTGAGTGGGATGTGTGTGTGTCTCTGTGTCTGTGTGTGTGTGTGTGTGTGGTGTGCGTGTATGCTTATCTGTCTGTGTGTGTCTGTGTGTGTGTGTGTGTATGTGTGTGTGTGTGTGTGTGTGTGTGTGTGTGCGATGCTCATAACTCCACTACAGAATGAATATGGGATAAAATCATCTCCAGGTAGAGAGGTTATCTAACAACACGACTCTTTACTAAACTTTATGTTTGATGACATTCAAACAAATTAAATAAACCCAAAACCCACAAGTTATTTACCTCCTACATTACCCATCATCAGAGTGTGAGCGTTGGATTAATCTCATTCATAATTGACCAGTTTGCTTCTTTTATCAAGGAGGAATTTAAATCTATAAATATTTATATACATCCATATGTTTTCGTCTGGGAGGGATCCCTTTAATTTATTATTGTATGTTTTTATCTCTCTATAAAGGTTATTATATTTAGCTGTTTTTATCACTCTATAAAGGTTATTATATTTAGCTGTAACACTTATCATCACTCTGAATCTCTTGGAGCTCCAGTCGTGTCGATGGATTTCCTACCGAGCAATCTGCTTCCTGTGGTGTGACATTATGTTTCATATCTTCATTTATCACAGAGGAGGACCTCGCTGAAGGCAAGTGGAAATCTTACAAATCAAATGAAAAGTTTATTCCTCACATAATAATAATGAATTATTAATAATTAAAATAGGAATAATTCACCTGAAGTATTCCAGGATACTGGAGAGCACTCTCTAAGGACAGGTCATATCACAGGAAGAACAGGCAGCGTGAATAACCGGGACAATCCTAAATATGGGGTCGTAGTTTTGTGGTGGGAGGCTGGACACACACACACACAAACACACACACACACACACACACGCACACACACACACACACACTGTCAAGCCACAATGTGGAGGAGACGGAGCCGCTGGGTTTCACACTGCAGTGAGAGAGAGAGAGAGAGAGGTGTGGTTGGAGGAGAGTATTGTGTTTTATACCTTTTGCTTTATTTATATATATGGAAAGAGAGAGAGAGAGAGAGAGAGAGAGAGGTGTATGGTTGGAGGACAATATTGTGTTTAATACCTTTTGCTTTATTATATATATATATATATATATATATATATATATGTATATATATATATATATACATAAAACTATATATGTAAAGAGAGTGAGAGAGAGGGGGAGAGAGGAGAGAGAGGCTTTTATCCTCTCTACAACCCCCTTTTTCCTCGCAATGATTTCAGAAAAAAAAGAAAACAACACCTTACATTTTTCTACCCACCCCCCTCTCTTTTTTTAGCCAGCAGCTGAAATCGCACAATATAGAGAGGAGAGAGAGAGAGAGAGAGAGAGAGAGAGTGTCTTAAGGTTGCCATAGCAACAGCGTGAGTCATTCTGCTGCAGTCGGTTCAGTCACACTCGGGGCACCGACTGTAAGTTTCGTCCTTTTCTCTCCCGATTCCCACTGTCCCTCAGACGGACACACACACACACACACACTCACACACATAACCGCGTGCACACACACCTACACCTACACACACACGCACACACACACACACACACACACACATCACTGCTATTCCTGTTGTGTTCATCAAGAGCAGGAGATAAACCGGCTCAAGTTGTCTCTCGATTATCCTCCAATAAAACACACAAAGAGGGGTTAACAGGGGATCTTAAGATGTGTGTGTGTGTGTGTGTGTGTGTGTGTGTGTGTGTGTGTGTGTGTGTGCGTGCGTATGTGTGTGTACGTGCAATAGAGCCGGTGGATAATAAAGGGCGAGCCGAATGTGGCTGCTCTCGCTTTGATTACTTATTTATGGATCAGGCTAATCAGTGAACCCACAGCTGAGAAGCAGCACACTGGGGGAGGCGGGTGGTGTGAGAAGAGACGGGGGAAGAAAAGAAAAAACACAACAACAACAACAACAACAACAACAACAGGGGGGGGGCACGTAACACTCGTCTTTCTTCCGAGAACAATCGCTCGAGCTGTGCTTGGATGAGCAGGAACACGGTGTGTTGGGAGCTGTTTCCTGTGTTCCTGTAATAATGACGGCCTCCTCTTCGGGATGAATCAGCAAACACCTCATCGCGATAACTGACACTCGGAGAGAGAGAGAGAGATAGAGAGAGAACAGGTGCTTTGTTGGTTGAAGGCGAGGGAACACAGAGGAGGGAACACAGAGGAGGTATGACAGGTGGGAACACAGAGGAGGGAAGACATAGGAGGGAAGACAGACGTGGGAACATAGGAGGGAACATAGAGGTGGGAACACAGGTAGGAACACATAGGAGGGAACACATAGTAGGGAACACAAGTGGGAACACAAAGTAGGGAACACAAGTGGGAACACAAAGTAGGGAACACAAGTGGGAACACAGAGGAGGGAACACATAGGGAACATAGAGGGTGGAACACAGAGGTGGGAACATAGAAGTGGGAACAAAAGTGGGAACACAGAGGAGGGAACACATAGTAGGGAACACAAGTGGGAACACAGAGGAGGGAACACAAGCGGGAACACAAAGTAGGGAACACAAAGTAGGGAACACAAGTGGGAACACAGAGGAGGGAACACATAGTAGGGAACACAGGTGGGAACACAAGTGGGAACACAGAGGAGGGAACAGATAGGAGGGAACACATAGTAGGGAACACAGAGGTGGGAACACAGAGGAGGGAACACATATTAGGGAACACAAGTGGGAACACAGAGAAGGGAACACATAGGAGGGAACATAGAGGAGGGAATAAATAGTAGGGAACACAAGTGGGAAGACAGAGGAGGGAACACATAGTAGGGAACACAAGTGGGAACACAGAGGAGGGAACACATAGTAGGGAGCACATAGTAGGGAACACAAGTGGGAACATAGAAGTGGGAACACAGAGGAGGGAACACACAAGTGGGAACACAAGTGGGAACACAGAGGAGGGATGATTAGCTTGTTTCTTATTGGTCAGTATCTTCAGAACCTTCATCCCTCCCTCCCTCTTCCTCTTCCTCTTCACCTGGAGGAGCGTTGCTGTCGAGGAGGATCTGAGTCATGACGCTCCGGTCCCGTCCCGCTGGTACGATGTTGACATCGGTGTTGATGTTTTGGGAGTCCCGAGATGCGCTGAGTCACTCTCGTGTTTAGTCGACCCGCGTCTTAAAGGGCCAGCGTCAGCGTCTGGAACACAACGCTCACGACATCGGTTGATAACTCTTGGTGGGGGAAACCGACACAGGACTTTCACCCAGGCCCTCGGTGGGTGTCAAGTGTGTGGCTGTCACAGGTACAGAGTCTCCCCCAAGCACCAAAGGATGAGCAAAGGGGATCTTTTATTACGACTGCAGACTGTGCCTCAGCTCCTCAGTCCCTACTGCTCCTTTATGGACACAGATTAACCCCAGCTGGGGCTGATTAACAATCAACCATTGCGAAATGAAAAGTAAGTTTGTCACCAAGTTACCGTCAACCGTATAGCAGTTTCGTTGCCTACTCTTAACTTTGTGTGTATTATTTTTTTAACGCTACTGACACGCCGTTCAAAACCAACGCTACAGACGTCGAAGCTTCGACTCGAGTCCGCCGACCGAGCGTTCGGCATTTGACATTGATGCAGAACGCGTGGCCTTTCTCACGTTGTCCTGGAGAGGGAGGAGCGAGCCGAGGGGTGTTTGAGTTTCCCCACAGCCAGATGTCACTGACTCCGACACGCTGTCCCTTCAAAGGTCCCTACGAAGGTCCCTTCAAGGTCCCTTCAAGGTCCCTATGAAGGTCCCTCGAAGGAGGACCGGAGCCCTCGGGAGTCCGTGTGCGACGGCTGAACAAGAGAATCTCTCCATCAGACAGCGATCCGGACAAAGGCGCGTGTCCACCGGCGGCTTTGATCACAGCGTCTACACGCCGGATAGGCGGGGGAACCCCCGACTGCCCCATCTCACTCTCAGGGCTCGTTTAACCCCGTAACGACCGCTTCTGTCATCAGCTGACTTATGAAAAGCCTCTCTCCCCCGGCCTCGACGAAACACACGGCGACAGGCAAAGTGGATTTTTAACGGCCGCTCGATCGATACGCGCGATAACTCACTAACGGGTGTGTGTGTGTGTGTGTGTGTGTGTGTGTGTGTGTGTGTGTGTCCTTCAAACTCATCGTGAAGTGTAACAAACAGCCCAAAGCTTCAGTCTGCGTGTGTAAAAAAAAAAGGAAATTGAAAGCTAAGCGGTGGAGAGTTCTGACGCAGCTGAGAGGAGCGAGAAGGAGGATAATGGAGAGGAATGGATGGAGCAGAATCCTGAACGAGGAGGAGGAGGAGGAGGAGGAGGAGGAGGAGGAAGGTGGTGGTGGTGGAGAGAGGGAGCGTGGGCAGACTGCGTGGGAAGGAAATGCTGCATAATCAGCTTTCTAGGGTTGTTCTCCCTCTCGCTTTAATTCCGTCTCCCTCTCCCTCCCGATTGGCCCGTTCGTCTCCGCCGCT
Source organism: Liparis tanakae (assembly GCA_036178185.1). Lineage (NCBI taxonomy): Eukaryota > Metazoa > Chordata > Actinopteri > Perciformes > Liparidae > Liparis > Liparis tanakae. The sequence continues at coordinate 22,080,801 of CM070102.1, forward strand.
CCTCTTCCTCTTGTCTCTTCTTCTTCATCTGCCCGTCTGCATTCTCACCCTCTTTCTTTCCTTTCTCTCTCTCCTCGGCTCATTTAGCAGCAACAAGCTCATAGGCGCGTTAACAGAGTCTCCTAGTCCTCTATTTATTTTCCCAAAAGAATGAAAGACACCCCTCCTCCTCCCCCTCCTCCTCTTCCTCCTCCTCTTCCTCCCCATCACCATCCATCTGCACGCACATCTAATGATGTTATTGCCGGTGTTCATTAAACTGCCTTTCCCTCCTCTTACAGGCATCAGGAGTTAAAAGTAATAACTTGGCTCTGTGCAATTCACAAAACCACTCCGCAGTAGTAGAAACCCTCTTTTTAAATAAATAAAAATGTATCTGTTGCTTTATGTTCCGTCTGACACTCAGTGGAGGTCTGCTCCGTTGACATTACTTCACACTTATCAGCGTCTGGCATCACATTTATTCAACCGCTCACAACAAGTGAGGAAGAGAATATAGCCGAGAGGAACCCGGTGAGTCATCGGCATTTTCCCTCTCTCTCTCTCTCTCTCTCTCTCTCTCTCTCTCTCTCTCTCTCTCTCTCCCTCGCACATTCGACCGCCGCCTGGGGCCGTTCTCGTTAAAAGGAAATCTGGGAGGAGGGGTTAACGCGTGGATGGAGGGGGGGAATGAGGGAGCAGGTGGTGGAGGATGGGGGGAGGAGGGAGGGAGCGGAGAGGGTTTTCCTCTCAGAAGCATCGCTGTGCTATACGGCCGTCTTGGAGGCGGAAAGGGAGGAGGAGGAGGAGGAGGAGGAGGAGGAGGAGGAGGAGGAGGAGGAGGAGGAGGAGGAGGGGAATTGCAAATATGTGTTCATTCATGTGTGGAGGGTAGACCTTAAATGTTGCGATGTGTGGGCGGAGCGTCGTGAAGCATGGAACGCCGTCGCCATCTTAATTTGTGGAGCCGGCGTCTCCTAACATCTGTATTTGTGTCGTGTTTTTTTCGTGGCTCGTCCCCCGGACTCTAAAGAGACGCTTCAGTTTTCACGCTAACGTGAAAAACCAGCGATGCGGGAAAGCAGAAGAGGAAGAGGAAGCGTCCTCTACGGTCACAACGTTAGCCAAAGTCTGTCATGTAGTTTGGAAATGGTTTCTCTCTCACGTTCCACCTTTTTGCGCGAGCTCTGCCTGTATAGAGGACAGTCATTGGTCGACCGATCTCAGGATTGCCAGATACTCGATAATTATAATCCTCCAAATACGACAATTTTTAGCCTTTTTGGAACGATACTTCACTGTCTACAATCTGGCAACACGGAGCACCCCCCTGCCTCCACTAGTTGCATTGTTCACAGCACATGACATATTTTTTCATTTATTCATTTAATATTTCCGCTAATTTCAGAAATTTTCAATCATTCATTTCATATTTCCGCTAATTTCTGAAATTTTCAGTAATTCATTTCATATTTCCGCTAATTTCAGAAATGTTCAGTAATTCATTTCATATTTCTGCTAATTTCAGACATTTGCAGTTATTAATTTCATATTTCAACCATTTTCAGACATTTTCAGCTATTTCCAAAAGAAAATTGCAATTTATTTTTATTTTTCAGCTTCATGCTTTCAAATATTAGCACTCCAACGCATTTTCAGCAGGAAATGCATTTTCTAGTTTGTTATTATTGCTTCAATATATGGACGAGACACATTAAAGAAGCGCTGGACTAAATGCCACAAAAAAGATTTGTTTTAAATTTGCACTTTCCACTTTTGTTAAAGTTCAATAAATTGATGTTCATATAGTCATTTGTGTAATTTTTGTAATTTCATGTGTGACATGTGTATGCATTCCCGTGGTCATGGTGCGGCATGCTGTACACTGATGGTGCCCGTTGTGTGATGTCAACCAGAGTATCATCTAAAAGCCACCTGATGAGCTGCAGGAAGTCTCAATGAACCGCAGAGCAAGTCATATTGTGTCCAATATTACTTTAAAATGACCCAAAAGGCATCAGCACACAGGGGGTGGATCTCTGGGGCTGATGCCATGAGGCGAGCGGCTGCCTTTGAGGCTTCATGTGGTTCAAACGCATGAGTTCACTCGTCATTAACGGAGACGTTAGCCGTCGAGACCAAAACCAGGCCGTAAACAAGTTTTCTTCTTCGGGGAATAACTCGAGTTGCCTCAAGTGGCCACTCGGGGTACTGCAGGTTTCATCTTTATGGACTCAGCTCTATTATAGAGGGGCGGATAGTAGAATAATCGTTTTTTGATACAAGCATGATATTTGGTGGAGTTGTTCTCCAGAGGTATTTGGTCAACTCCGCCTGATTGGTCATTCAAAAATCCATGGCGGCTATTTTTCAAGATTTTCTGCAAATTTGGTCTCTAAAAATAGATTTCTTCATAAAACTGTTTGTATTTCTCTGATTTGAATGATCTTTCTTGGTGTCTATTTATAGGTAATAAAATATGCTTTAATAATAAACCAAAAACAGAAAACTAGAATAATGAATGTTCTGATGTAATTTGACATTTATTGGAAACAATTTATTTTTACAAACGACAATATTAATAGTCTCAACGGGTATCATATGACGTTTTGAATAATAAAATATGAATGGAGGCTGGATGTGTAGGTTGTCGGTATGACAAATGTCAGTGGGATTAAGAGTGTATGAATCTTTTATGGCCCTGTTGCTTCAGAGCGCCCGTTGGGGCAGTGCACACCGCTCTAGGGGGCTTTCATTCACATCGGACACATAACCAGCCTCAAAGGGGGTTGCGCTGGATTTTCCACACGCCTTCGACAGCGAAGGAACCCCCTCTCCAAGTCAGCGTTGGCTCGCAGCTCAGCGATTGGCTGACGGACAATAACGAGGTAACGGAGGAAAAGGGATGATGCAAAAGAGGGAAAGAAGCACAGAGGAGAGTCTGAGGCTCGTTCCCCCCGTCAGTATAGCGATGTGTATTAAAATCCATAGACTGACAGGGAATTCAAACAAGATAACACATTTGATGTTTTGAGAATTGCGTTCTTCCAAGAGAATAAATTAAATTAAATTATGTAGCTCCAGGCAAAGAGCGACTGCAGACGGTTGGTTTTAATACACATTACGCCTTCTTCTTACTGCTCCGTCTGGTTGTTGTTCTTCTTCGTTGATTCTAAGGAATATCTATCATCATTCTTTGACAATTGTAAATAATAACCCAACACTATTTGGGTTTTGCTACTGCCGGAAAGCCAATTAATCATTTTCTTATTGGCGGAAATTGATTTTTTGGGGGCATGGCGTTGCACATAACTCTTTGAAATGATTAATTTTGTTGATGGAAGATGTGAGCGAGTAGACTTATTGAAAGTAAATAGGCTACAGGCCAGAAGAAGAAGAAGAAGAAGAAGAAGAAGAAGAAGAAGAAGAAGAAGAAGAAGAAGAAGAAGAAGAAGAAGAAGAAGAAGAAGGGCCCCTTTGTAGATCACAGGCTGGATTTGGCTGTTCTTTCCAATTAATCTGAGGGAGGTGATGAGGAGCGGTGAGGAATCAATAGGAGCTAAGAAGAGAGGAAAAAATGAAATGAGATTCCTGAGAGGGAACCGTAGCCGCGATCCGTTCCCACGCCTCGATTAACCGACCATCCCCTTGAAATAAAGCGAGTTAGAAACACTTTCAGCTTCATTCGTTTATTCACAGATTGGAAAACAACCTTAAAATAACACTTTTTTTCTCTTCTTCTTCTCGATAATTTGGTCCCTCAAGGCTCAATCGACTCCGATCAACTAAAGCAAAAGTTGTAAAGAAAGCTCGTCTTTTTCTTCTTTTTTTTCTTCCTTTCGATTAAATTAAGCGGTTCACTAAACAAGCAAGGAAATACAGAAATACTTTTAAAAGGGATAAATCTCACAAAATCTCATCACAGCATCCTAGCATGACTCTTAAAAGTACAAAAATCTCACGTCGTGCCGACGTCTCCGCAAGTGAGCGGTAACTACGTGGTAACTACGCGGTAACTACGCGGTAACTACGCAGTAATACGCTGTAACTATACGCGGTAACTACGCGTACGTCTGTACCCCGCAACTCTGAGGAAACATGAAGGCTCGTACTAAAGTGGTAACTCTCATGCAGACCTACACACAGCTATGCACCAATGCATTCGACAGGCTACTGGTAAGCACGCAAACACCATGATTTCACCACGCCGCCCCCCCGGCTACACAGCGTCAGACTAAACCTAAAAGAGGACGTCCATTTAGTCTAGCTCTTGTGACGTTGTGCTTGTATACGCAGCGGAGTTGAATCTTTGTACACGTGTTACGGGAACGCGACCCTATGGCGCCATTTTTCCGTGGCCGTCTTCCCTCTTTCCTCCGGCCCCCTGGGATGCATCGGTTCCCTCATGAGTGATAGGGGAGGATTTAATTTACCCTCCTGCTGATTATCACCGTCATAAAAAAAAGAAAAAAGAACACGCTGCGTTTCTTTCACGGCGGGTTATTGTGATAGGGGCCTACGTGAAAGAAGGTAGAGCAAAGAAACACACATATATATATTTCACCTTTTATCTTGTTTCTCTCCTTAATGGGGAACGCAGCAAGTGCACTTATCCACAAGAGGAGACTCCTGTCACGCGGCGGAGGGAGATCTAATCAAAGAGATCCCCCCCCCCCCCCCCCTGATCCTTCTATTTGGTGATTTTGGTAATAGCCTCAAAAGAACAAAGACGGGGAGACGGGGGAGGAGAGGGGGAAACTCCTTCTCCTCGCGATTCATATTCAACACCATCTTGTGCGGCGGCTCCGAGAAGGAGATCTCACAAGCGTGGCCGGGTTACCGTCGACCTGCCGCTCTCGCTTTCCTGAATGAGAGGCACCAAATCATAATAATAACTAGAACGGGCACTCGGTAGAGCGCATACCTTCGCGTATCGCAAGATTGGGCATTGAATTATGAAAATGTTGGCGCATAAGTTGCATGCCAATCGGATAAAAAGTGACCACGCTGTGGTAAAACCTGTTCATGACCTTGACCTTGACCTTTGACCCAATCAACCCGAAAAATCAAATCAAAAGGTCCCCGGATAATAACCAACCATCCCACCAAATTTCATGCGATTCGGTTGAATACTTTTTGACTTATGCGAATAACACGCACGCATACAAATACACGGCGATCAAAACATTACCTTCCGCATTTTCAATGCGAAGGTAATAACAACAAAGGGAACTGTAACAACAAACAACGTCTTTGTTCCGTCTGGTTTTATAAGCCGGCAGGAGGCGAAGGGGAGGCTCTACTGTCACTCAACTTTCTCAGGAGAAGGAGAGGAAGAGGTGGGAGGAGGGAGGACAAGTACAGCCTGTTCTCAGAGCCATCATGCACAACAAAGCATGCCTCTCCTTATAAATTCAATCAACAGCAGCTATCTCAGAGCTCTCAGTGGCGCCGCCCAGCTCGCTGCCGGCGGAGTCAGAGGTCGATGCCCGAGAGTGCAGAGAGTCGTAGTTTAAGGAGGTTGTCGTCATACTGTGTGCGTGGCTAATGAAGAGTCGAGATACCAGAGTTAGTTCTGGACCGGTCCGCTTCAAACCCGCCACACTCTGAAGCTTTCATTGTCATTTAAGCAAAGCAGACATACACGAATACACAACGAAAATGCATTAAATAAACAAATAAAATAAGAAACAACACAGTTGTCACATAGGATAAATAAATGGAGCATTTTTCCATCCCAAAAAAACAACAAGAAGCATCGCGACCAGCCGGACTCTCAGAGGACATCCTCCGTTTCAAAAGATCAAAGTCAATCATAACTTGTTGCTAACTGTGTTATTCATGTCCCTTCTCTCTCAACCTGTGGTTCCCAACCTTTTTTTGGCTTATGGATCCCTTAGAAAGTCCTGTTTTTCTGTTGTTGTCAGATGCCTTCACGGATTCACTGAGTTAGTTAGCTGTAGCTGCTAACTTAGCATTAGCTGCTAGCTCGCGTTCACCAAGCCTCACTCTTCTTCTACTCCGCCCTTTCTTAAAGTATCCTCATACAGCGGCTCGTATAATATCGTATGCTGTCAGTAAGCATCGCTATCTAGAAATACAAAGCTTCTTAGGCGCCTTAGTGGCGGTTGCTAACCAGCAGTTGCTAACCAGCTGCTAAGCGAGCCGACTGGAGGACGTTGCGCTCACACTTACAGCGTTATAAAAGCGGTGTGCATCTCTGGAGATTATCTTGCTACAAAAAAACGTGTTTGTATCGTAAAATCGTGTTTGCAACATAGATTATTTTCTGCAATGATTCGAAAAACACAACGGGGAGTCCCGTTGGCGATGCTAACATTCAGGTTGGCCTACAAAAATACGTCTCTATATAATCATGCAGCAACATTCTCTTCACTTTAAGAGACAAAAATAAGATGTTTATAAGGAGCAGTTAATGCCCCCCGACCACTATATGAGGGCTATGCCGTGTGCAAATACTCATGAAACATCACAAGTAGTGGACTTACTCTGTTAAAGTAACTAAAATAACTTGATTTCGATATTGGTGTTACATAAAATAATGAAAAAGAGCCGTATCGAAGGCATTTAGACGCTGAACTCACGCAATATCGTCCAAAATTTGAATGTTTTATTGTCGAAATTAGGATGAATGGACCGATAATATGTGTTGAGCGCAGAAATTTAATAATAATAATTATTTAATCACTCTAAAACATCTAATAATATGCATGCATTAAATTATAAAACATTGGTGGATCTCAGAAATCAATAGGGGCTCAGAAGATAAGAACATCTCGTGGATGGGAACAAAAGAAAGAGGACATTTGTTTTTTATATTGTTTCCTGACCGCGAACGACTTGAGGGCTACTTCCAGCAATTTGAAAAACACATTCGACCAATCAGAGCCAAGCGAGGGATTAAGAACCGGGACGCCATCTTCCTACGGAGATAATTACAATCGGGGAAAAGTTGGCACAGAATTGGCACAAAATGTTCAACAAGCACGGATCGACGTTGCGACACGGAGACGGGAACTGATCGCTGAGGACAAACCCAGACGTAACTATTTGTAATAGAAACATAAATCACTTTAATCCTCTCAGGTTGGGAACTACTGATCTGAACTAGTGGGAACAACTTTAACCCTCCTGGTACCTTCAGGGTCAATTTGACCCCATTCAATGTTCAACGTCAGTGTTATTTGGGGTCAATTTGCCCCCAGGCTGTTTTTCACTGTGTCAAACATATAAGAAATATCAACTTTTTTATTTATTTAAAGGGCTATTTAGGTCGTCAACAAACAAACATAAAGTACCTCACACTTAAACTTGAAAAACAATATTGATTCTAATAATTTTCTGGAGGTTTTAATTGCTCTGGTCAAAAAGGTTAAAAGATGTGAGTCAATGTGAAGGTACCAGGAGGGTTAAAAAAGGGACAGTTCACCCAAAAACCCATTTCACAATAACTACAAACTCTGGCCTCTCGTCTAGACGATGAAGAGAACTACGAGGCACGGGGAGTTTTCATTTTAGGCTGAACTGTCCCTTTAAATTCGCCTCACGAAGCTTTGATTGAGTATTCAGATATTTCAGATAATTTTGTAGTGAAATAAACGACTTATTTCCCACGTTGAAAGGACTCGCGGGTGCGTCAAGATCTTTAGTGTTCCCCTCCTCTAATAGCACCTGGTTTCACAGTGGATCCACGTTAGCTCTGTTCCGTCTGTTATCGCGAGGCGACGGCATCGGACTTAAAGCACGCTTCACACGGAGAGACGGAGAAAAACGGAGGCGGGACGAGTGGAAACGGGAAAGAAAGAAACGGGAAAAGTGAGCATCGGCGGGAAGCGAGGGGTGGCGAGGAGGAGGAGGAACGCCTGGAGCCCTGCTACACTGGGCTGTGGTCCGGAGAAGCGCACGCCGCCGCCGCCGCCGCCGCCGCCACGCACTCGGCGACGGCCGAGTCTTCGGTCCTGCGAAGGCCGGCGTACAGCCGCTCCCCCAGGTGGGCGCTCAGCTTGTCTGCGAGCTCCGCCGCCACGGTCTGGGGGCCGTAGCGCGTGGACTCGGGCGAGCGCTCCTCCCGAGGTGGCGTCGAAGAGGGGGCGTCGACCTCCGCGTCTCTGTCGGCGACGCCCCGCCCCCCGTCCTCGCCCCGAGTCTCGGCGTCTCCGGCCCCCTCGCCGCTCTCCTCGTCCGGGGCGCTGACGATGCGGGGGAGCGTGCCGCGGTAGCTGGCGTCCAGCGGGTAGTTCACGCTGTCGCCGCGGCGGAGCGGCGCCCGCAGCCGGTCGAACGACGTCTGGAAGTGGCGGACGCCGGGGTCGCTCCACTGCTTGTGGCGCTGCCACTGCTGCCGCAGGTGGACGCGGGACCGCCGCCGCCTCGTGGGCGACTCCTGCTGGTCGAACTGCGGGTCGTGGCGGAGGAACTCGCGGAAGAGGGCGTCCGTCTTCTCGTCGATGCTGTAGTCGCGCCGGTGCGGACGGGAAGGGACCCAGCTCGGCGACGACGCGGCGGCGGCCGTTCCCGTGGAAACGCCTCCACCTCCGGCGGCGCCCGGCGGCAGCTCGTCCTCCAGCTCCTCCTCGAAGCTCTCGCCGACGGTGCCGGACCGCCCGGCGTCGGTGAAGTGGCGGCGTTTCTCGTGGGCGGTCCTGTCCTTCGGGCTGCCGCCGCCGCCGCCGCCAAACAGCGGCGCCTCGATCGACGCGTAGCCGCTGTCCATCTGCAGCAACTTCCGAGTCCCGGTTTCCCCGTCGCCCCCTCGCCGCGACTCGGTGCTCTTCTGTTTCCTCTTGCGTACCTCCGTCGCCCCCGACCTCTCGTCCGAACGCGTCGCCCCGTCGTCCTCGCCGCCCTCGTCCCCTAAGTCCTGGGACCGGCGGCCGGGCGGCGCCCCCCCCCTCTCCGTCTCGGCGCGCCCGCCCAGCGAACACACGCTCTCGGCGTCGGAGTTGCGGTCGTTGCTGCTGCTCTGGTCGGAGGCGGCGTATTGTTCCAACGTGGCGCGGAGGTTCCAGATGTCTTTGTAAAGGGACTGGGGCTCCTGGGGGTCTGGGGGGTCTTGGGGGTCTTGGGGGTCTGAGGGATCTTGGGGTTCTGGGGGGTCCTGGGGGTCTGGGGGGTCCGCTGCTTCCCTTCCTGCCAGGGACAGCTCTTCGTCCCGGGGATCGGGGGACAGGCCAATCACCCCCGGTCCTCCGCGGCTGCAGCCGGGCTCCACCACCACCTCTACCTCGACCCTGTAGCGTGCACACAGGTGTGGAGGGACGGGGCGAGACACGGGGAACAGTTAGGAGAGACGGAAGGGGGAGGAGCCAGCGGACACGGGGTAAAAAAAACAAAAAAAAACAAGCGCCAGTGTCAGAGCGTTTCCCCCGAATGACACGTTGGTCTGACACGTGGCCGTGGTCACACCGCACAGGATGGTTTCATGACTCGCAATGGCTGCTGTCTGCATGGCCTCCATCTGAGGTTAGCTGATTATTGATGCCATGCCGTGCTCAAAAAAAAGGACGAAAGGAAAGGAAACCCCCGTGCATTTCATCGGCAAATTTAAAGAACGCATACTGTGAGGAGCGGGCCGGCTTACAGGAAATCGCTTTCGTTTTTTTAACAACAAACATCTGCAAACATACAAGCTAAATATCAGTTTTGTTTAATTTCGTAGATTCTACGACGGGAGATTATTTTTGATTATACGCTAATATTGAGGTGGAATCTGGGTGGAACACTTTGTTAAAGCCCTATTATTTAGTTTTCCCCTTGTAGCGCCCCCTTCAGGTATTTAACGTGTACTTCAGTGTCGTAAATACCCAGTTACGATAGATCAGGTGTCAGAACCTCTGGCTCTGAGACATATATGGCTCTTCTGGTGACGCATATGGCTCTTTTGAGTTTGAGTAAAAACAAAATTATCCTCCAGATGACAGCAGCAGTAATGTCAGGTCCCTTTCTTAAAGACGTCTTTGTTCTTTTATTAAACTAAACGTCTGTTATTGATCGTCTCCACAGCAGCATGTCTCTCTGTCTCTACGTCGCGTAGCGGAGACAATAAAAAGTCCCCTGTGAGGTGGACTGGACTATGTGACGTTGGTCATCACTGACAGGAAGCAGGTGGCTCAAAAATCGTACATAGTGAAGTTTTCTCCCCACAGACCCCGATGGCAGCGGTGGAGGCGCACATCAACATATTAAAAGTCATTGTAGCGGCACCATTTTTTTCTAGCTGTTATTTTAAGGTACAATTGTTACATACGTGTTGCTTTAAGATAACAGAATGGCAGCGACCCTCATCCTCAGACCGTGTCAGCGATGGAATGGTTTCCTACGCCAGGATTAACCCCGAGTCTCGATTCTCCACTTTGCTCTCCAAAGAAAAAGTGCACTCTGGGAATTCCCTACGTCCGGCGCCAAAATCGTGAAAGAGGGTCTCAAAACATGCAAATCACCCAGTGGGGAAACAACATTTACACAGCAGGTATAGAGCATGTTTGAAAACATCCTTTCTCTCTATATTTCTTCTAGTGATTTACAGTTTAATTTAAAATGTGATTCTGTCACACGTCGAGCAGAGTTGTGAAGAATTGGGACTCCGGAGCCGTCTCTCGCCGCGCGGCGTCGCCGCGACGACGGTCGAGATAAAAAACATGAGTGCGAGGCAGCGAAGCAGTGAACGAGATGAATGGCAAGGGAATTAAAGATACCTGCCGAGGGAGGGGGGCGGTGTGGGGGGGGGCGAGTGGAGGCGCGGCGCCGGGCGGACCGGGCCGTAGGCGAGCTCCCGGGTGCGGGCGAAGTACTGGACGAGGTCGACGTGGTGCGCGTCGTTGTCGTCCTGGTCCATGCTCTCGCTGGCGGCCCGCTGGCGCTGGAACTGCCTCCTCTTCGGGGAGCCTGGGGGGGAGGGGGGGGGGGGGGGAGGACGGACGGACTTAAGAGACACTTTCTGGAGAAAGCTTCCATCAGGTGTTGAGGTTTCTGAGGGGATTTTGTGTGAAAAAAAAGGAATCGGAGGATTGAGCCTTTAGGAAGCGCAGGGAGAAAGAAGTGTGTGTGTGTGTGTGTGTGTGTGTGTGTGCGTGCGTGCGTGTGTGTTTGTGTGTGTGTGTTTGTGTGTGTGTGTGATTTCATTGGAAAACCAAAGTTTACGCCACTGAGCCATCTGTCCTGTAGGTCGGTGTGTGTGTGCGTGTGTGTGCGTGTGTGTGTGTGTGTGCGTGTGTGTGTTTGTGTGTGTGTGTGTCTGTGTGTGTGTGTGTGTCTGTGTGTGTTTGTGTTTGTGTGTATGTGTGTGTGTGTGTGTGCGCGCGCGTGTGTGTGTGTGTGTGCGTGTGTATATGTGTGTGTGTGATTTGATTGGAAGGCCAAACATTACACCACTGAGCCATCTGTCCTGTAGGTCTGTGTGTGTGTGTGTGTGTGTGGGGGGGTGTGTGTGTGTGCGTGTGTGTGTTTGTTTGTCTGTGTCTGTGTGTGTGTTTGTGTTTGTGTTTGTGTGTATGTGTGTGTGTGCGCGCGCGTGTTTGTGTGTGTGTGCGTGCGTGCGTGTGTATATGTGTGTGTGTGATTTGATTGGAAGGCCAAACATTACGCCACTGAGCCATCTGTCCTGTAGGTCTGTGTGTGTGTGTGTGTGTGTGTGTGTGGGGGGTGTGTGTGTGTGTGTGTGTGTGTGTGTGTGCGCGTGTGTGTGTAATATCCGAGTCCTGGCGGCCTCACAGTTGGTAGCTGGAGCCCGCTGCTGAACGCTTGTCTGTTCGGGGAAATATTGCCAGAATTTTGCCAGAAATACGAAATAAATAGAATAAAATACATCTAAAAAAGAAACTGCCCGCTTCATTCTCCCCCAGTTGAGATGAGACTGTTGCACCTCGGCCGTTATCTAAACATATGAAGCCCCTCTATCTCGTCTCCATGGAGGCTCCGTCACCTCTGGTGTCCAGGCTGGACGCCCTCTGGCTGCTGTCCAGCTTCCACCTCTTGATCTTGAAGTACGGGCTGGAGCCCTCCAGGCTGGCGTGGCGCCGCAGTTTAGTGAAGAACTGCAGCACGGGGCCCTGGCTTCCCGCGGCGGGCCCTTCTCCGCCGCCGCTGCCGCCGGCTGCCGCCGCCGCCGCCTCGGCCCCGGGGCCCCGCCCCCATCATCTCGATCTGAGAGAGAGAGAGAGAGAGAGACAGAGAGAGGGTCAGACGGAAAAACTTGCCAAGACTGCTGCCTTGTATTTAATCCCTTCTGACAGTGGCGTTCCTCCTTGTTTACCCATCAACCGTCACTCTTGTCCCCCCCCCCCTCCTCCTCCTCCTCCCCCCCCCCAGGCTCCGTGACCTCCTCTCAAGTCCTCACGTATGACTCGCTGGTTAAGTGGCTGCTTAAATGTCCGTTTGCTGTACTGAGTGACTAACTTCCGGAAAAAAAGAAGCCGATCGCTCCACAGACGATTGACTCGACACACTCTTTGCACACCGCACGTTCCCAAACACACTCGTATGCACGCTCACGGCGCTTCGTGAGGTCTTTGCACGCCAAATTCTAATTAAATATTCACCGTCACTTGCACGCAGGATATTCAACAGCAGGTTTGGGACTTACGGAGCTGGGGGCGGGCTCTTTGGGTCCGAGAGACGCCGCGTTCGCCACCGAGTTGAGGGCGTCTCCGGGGAGGGCGCCGCTGGGGTTGACGCTCAGGCTGGTCAGCGCCGTTTGTGGCAGCGGGCACAGCATCGGCTGAAGGGAAGATACAGAAATACATTATTACAGGGTTCTTACACCTTTTGATCGATGGATTTCCATGACCTTTCCATGACTTTTCCATGACTTTAAACCAAATTTCCATGAACAAACTGAAATCTCGGTGTAAAGATGAACAATTTAGAAAATGTAGCGTATGGAGAGCGTACGCCGGCTTATATTTTGAGCGTCTTTCTTAAAAAATCATATTAATTATTTCAAACTCGGCGTAAATGAACATGTGATTATAACACATTTCCATGACTTTTCCAAAACTTTTCCGATTACATTTTTTTCCATGACTTTTCTAGGTTATCCATGACCGTACGAACCCTGTTATTATCCCTTTTTTAGTCGTATTCTGAATAGTGCAAATACCAGCCAGGCACTTAGAAACGTGTATATTTCATGTTAATGTGAACGCCGTGAATGAATACCGGGTCCAGATGCTCTCGCCAGCTGTCAGCTGATGAGAGCATCTGGACTCTGACCCCCGAAGCCTCGGTCCCGGTGCTTTCTAATTAATCCCGGTCAAAAGGCAAACGATGCATCGGGACCGAAAAAGCCGCTTTAAAGGGCCGTCACCTGGAAGATGGAGAGCGTCGACTTGGCGACGGGCCGCGTCGTCATGGCAACGCTGTTCTCGGCCGCGTCGCACTCGTGGATGGTGACGATCTTGAGGCCCGGAGCGGGGATGTGGAGGTGTGTGAGCCGCGCGTTCTTCAGGTGGTGGAAGTCGCCCTCGGTCAGAGTGTACCTGGAGAGGGCGAGAGCGAGTTAAAGAGGACGCATCACGCTTTTGTTCGGGTCTGCGCTTATACTAGACAGTTTCTACGAGAGGTTTACACGCTTTAATGTTCATAAAACACTTCATAGTTCCCCTGAATAAATAAAGCAGTGAAGCACCGTGCGGAAGTCCCTCCGGCCTGTATTCTTTCTAATGGCCATCAGGGGGCGACATAACACTAATTGACTTATTAACTCAGTAAACATTGTAAACGTGAGTTTTTTGGTCTCATTTGTTCGTTTAATGTTCAGCACGATTGAAAATCCTAGTCCCGCTTAGGGTCAAACAGACATTAAAGAGGGGTATGCTTTAGGGCGGGGCTTCCTTGTACCGCTAAACTACACGTTTGCAAAGAACTCATTATTTTACTGCTCTCTGTGTTCAAAGCATCGCCACTTTAAACTCTGTCCATCGCTCTGCTTTATTAGTTTACGGTCGGGAATTAATCCAGAATACATTAAGTGTGTTGATGACACGAGAATATTTCACGACCCTGCTTTTCTCTTCAAGCCCGGAGCCCGATGTGCAAATACTTCAAAATGTAGGAACCAGTGCAACTCTGATGGGTCTGCAGTCAGACATTTCCTCATGGCTGTTTTCCTCTCAAGGACAGGCATCATCCAGAGTGGATGAGACTGGTTGTTGCTTTCTATTTAAAGGGTACAGACAGTAGAAAGTGAGATTTCTTTTAGAAATAGATCCAGTATTAAGAAGCCACAAGGACTTCTTTAAGAAACCTGAAAGCACTGATCAACCGAGCAGAATTGGCTTTTTCTTAAAGAGACAGGCGCTAAAATTGGGAGTTTTTCAGGTGAATGAAGCTTTAATCCTTAGAGACGGTGTATTACACATTGTTGGTTTATGTCGACTGCGGTTTTGAAGCCTCAATTATAGCATTTTGGCCACCGCCATCTTGGTTGCATCATTGAACGGAAGTTATAATAATAATAACTTTATTTATATAGCATTTTTAAAAACAAGGTTTACAAAGTACTCTACAGATCAACAAAGCATAAACACAACTTAAATGGCGGCAAACAAAAAAGACCACACCATAAAAGCATTGAATACAACTAAAACCAAACAAATAGCCAATTAAAATAAAAAAATAAAAGGACGACTTCACTTAAAAGCAGTTCTATAAAAGTGGGTTTGAAGAAGTGATTTAAAAGAAGTTCTAAGAGACGTAGAGGCGGTGTACGGCTTAGCCTCTGCGTGCCGCCGGCTCTCTAACCTGCGGCCCTTCTCCTGCGCCTTCTTGCCGTGGTCGAAGAGCGCCGCCTCGTTGAAGGAGACGCGGCGGCCCATGGTGCCCGTGGAGAGGAAGCGCTCCGTCTCCTGGTGGTGGGAGCTGGCCATCGACAGGCGGTCGGCCTCGTCCACCCTGATGGTGATTTCTACCGGAGGAAGAGCGACGGGTTATTGTTAGCGCTCGCTGCTCCGGGCTGAGACAACATTCATGGTCCCCAGAGGACGACGACTCGGGACTTGTGACGATCTCCTGGGTTTTCAGTGAAATACTGAACACTAACAACCCCCCCAAAAAATACTAAACTGCACGTTGTGTTTAGTGCCACTTAGAAAATTACTAAATGCTAACACTAAAACCAAGATGGTGGACATGCCAAACATCTTTTATGCCAGGATTTAGCATGCTAGCATTGTCTCTGTGAGCATGTTAGCATTGTCACTATGAATGTGTTAGCATTGTCACTGTCAGCGTGTTAGCATTGTGACTGAGTGTGTTAGCATTGTCACTGTGAGCGTTTCAGCAGTAAGCTACATCATCAGCTGCAAGTATGGCCTTCAGACTCTTGCCTTGAAAAGGGATTAATAGATTATAATATGAAGGTTTAATATGGATAAATCAAGTATTTTAAATCAAGCAGAGTTTAGCCCAATACAAACTAACCTTTGTTTCGTAAATCCAGTTAACGAGCTAGTTAAAGAGTTGGCTAGTTAGCATCACGTTACTCTTTTTAAGGAAATTGGAGCTATATGGCTGAATGATAGAAGCTACAGAACTGTTTTTACAGTATTCTCCTGTCTTGCTGTTCAGTTTCATGACAGCAGGAATCTGGATTATTAGTTTTAGAGATTGGTGCAACATGATTTAAAATTAAACCAATAATCTGATCGGGTTTAAAAATAATCCTTGTTGGTTCTACGAAGCTCGACTATTGTTCACACACGTTGTGTGTGTGTGTGCACTTTGATCCACAGTATAGGTGATGCTTCATCTATCATGGGATCACCATGGCTCTGATGTTGAGATCAGGCCGACAACCACAAACCACGTCGTCCCCAATTCAGTTCCAGTCGGGGACTTAGGTTGCAAAAAAAAAGCCTGACAAAAGCAACTTCGGTGCCAAACTGAAGCTTCGGTTTATTAATAAGCCATTTTGCATCCCAGACATTTGCTGGTCCCCAAAATGTGAAACTGCGTTCCAGGAGTGGCGCTCAGCTACTTACGCTGATTGGGTCGAGATCACGATATTTTAATAGAAAAGACATTACGCATTCTTGCTGACGCGCTAAAAATAAACCCCACTTCCATCAATTCAATCCCTCCATCTGCCCGTCTCCATTACACCGCCCTCTCCTCGCCGCTCTATCTGTTCCCCCGCTCGCTCTTTGTCCGCTCCTCTCTTACCATGGGTGGGATGAGGCTCCTCCAGGTAGGCGGTGTTGGTTTTCTCGGGGTCATCGTTGTCCCTGGAACACACAGAAAACACTCAGATCAACATGAAATAAATGAGATTTCAAAAGGAAACTTAAGTCAGAAATAATCAGAAAGGAAACTATAGTAGATTAGGTTATTAGGAATTTAAGGTAGTTAGGTATATTTTTTTAACGTTTAATGTAAATGTTGTTTTCTAAGTCTAAGTGTTTTTGTGAAAATTTATCATGCTGTACTGCATTTTATGTATTTGTATTGTATTGTATTTGTATTTTATTGTAAATTTGCATATATGTTCTGTATATATATATATATATATATATATATATATATTTGCATATATGTTGTTGTGTGTATATATACATATATATTTTATTTTGTATTTTCTATTTCACATGTATAGTTTGTGCACAGTCACTTTTTCTTTCTTTCTTATATTTATATTTTATTCTTGTGTGTTTAGTTTATTGGTGCTACTGTGTCCACAAATTTCCCATTGGGGATTAATAAAGTATATTTCTATTCTATTCTATTATAATGTTTTTTTTGCCTGGACCCCAGGAAGAATAGTCTCC
Source organism: Liparis tanakae (assembly GCA_036178185.1). Lineage (NCBI taxonomy): Eukaryota > Metazoa > Chordata > Actinopteri > Perciformes > Liparidae > Liparis > Liparis tanakae. The sequence continues at coordinate 22,097,561 of CM070102.1, forward strand.
ACTCTGGTGTAGACTAATGGGGATCCTTAATAAACTAAACTAAACTAAACGGGTTTACCCCCCAGGTCCGTCTTTCATCTGTCCAGATTTGGCTTTTCCCATCAGCTCCTGTTATAAAAACCAGCTGCAGGACAAGTATAAGGACACGACCACGGGATCTGTGTGTGAACGTCTTCTTCCTGCATAATCAATGAGGGCCTCGGTCGTTGCCGGAAACGTGATAACCCTCGAGGGCCAGAGGAGCTCTCTCATGCACGGTTTGCTTTATTGAATTGTACGCTTCCACCCCATCTTTAAGGACACAGAGAGGAGACGCGATAGCCGCCACGTGGCGTGGGGGATGAAGCGAGCGCGCCTCTTTCGGACTTCTGTCCGTGAATCTCCGTTCCGCGTTTCACAGCTTCTTCACGCCCGGAGTTCACATCATGAGTCGGAAACAAGAAACAGAAAAGCTCCTCCCGGACTTTCTGCTCCATCTGATTACTTTGTGCAGCGATACGAGTTGCATGTGTGTGCTTGAGTCTGCGTGTGTGTGTGTGTGTGTGTGTGTGTGTGTGTGAGTGTGGGGGTGTGAATTAACTTGAGGGATTTCTCCATCCTCCCAGATCTGTGCTTCTTCCTGTCTTTCATTTCCTCTGTGTCTCCTGCTTTCTCACACTGCATGTGTGCGTGTGTGCGTGTGTGTGTGTTTTTGTGTATTCCCTGCACACACACGCACACACACATACATACACACACAGGGCCGGGCACCGATGCGAGATTAATCACCGCCGACGGCTGCTATGAAATCTCATTACGCTCATCATTTGTACCGGTCCGCCCGGCTCTCTCTCCCGCGAGCCTCGCCTCGCCTCTCCTCTCCTCCGCGCTCCCTCGTTTATCTGCATGTGGCCGGCGTGCGCCCCTCGAAGATTCAAGTGTACTTGACGGCGCGTGCTGCCGCCGCGGCGAGGGAGACAAAGCGTCCGGAGGGGCGGCTGCGGCGCCGCCGAGTGAACACAGGGAGACGGGCGTGACGACCGAGCACCTGTCACTCAAACAGACGTCTCCTGAGCCGGTGCGCTGCGTTGACGTGTGTCTCTTCAAGGGTTACTTTTATTTATTTATTTTATTTTAAATTTATTTCACTAGGAAATGCCTCATTGAGATTAAAAATCTTCTTTACAAGAGCGTCCTGGCCGAGACGGTAGCAGGAGCACGAAACACAAAGTGTCAGACGATACAATATGAAACAGTGACGGACGATATACAAAAAATATATGTAAAACTAGAATGGGCACTCGGTAGAGCGCATACCTTTGCATATCACAGGATATTTACTGTGCTATGGTAAAAAGAAGATGTTGACCTTTTCATGACCTTGACCTTTAATCCGATCAATCCAAAAATCTAATCAAATAGTCCCCAGATAATACTCAATCATTCCACTAAATTTCATGCGATTCAAAGAAGATTTTTACCTTTTCGTGACCTTGACCTTTGATCCGGTCGATCCCAAAATATAATCAAATGGTCCCCGGATAATAACCAATCATCCCACCAAATTTCATGCGATTATGTTTAATGCTTTTTGACTTATACGAATAACACGCACGCAAATACACGGCGATCAAAACATTACCTTCCACATTTTGTATGCGAAGGTAATCACAGCTTGAATAAAAACCCAAACTAAGACTCAAGTCAACACAACCCAGCTCACACAGGGGCATATACCTCCGTTACATCATGTGTTCTACCGCAAAAACAGCTTTAAATGCTTTCATTTGCAATTTTACGCAATTTTTATTTGCTATTGTGCAAGTTTACGTGCACGACGGAGCTGCTGCATCGTGGGGGTAACAGTTTTTGGAGCGGATGACGTCCAATTATACCTGACGCACCACGGCCCTCCCCGAGAGCAGCGGCGGAAGGCGAGGAGGAAGATGCCGACGAAGATCACGGCCCCCACCAGGAAGAAGGAGAGGATCACCAGGAGGAGCACGTGGCCATCCCGCTGCTCCTGGGCCACGAACGGGATCTCCTGGGAGGGCAGAAGAGACGGTTAGAGACAGCCGTTCTGTTCCCACCATGACCGGTGCAAGGCGCCCCCCCGAGGGGTCCGGTAGCTGGTCATTTTACGGCCGTGAGTCACCAGTAGGCAGCGGGGAGAAAGGCCGGTGACGTCCTGCGCTTTAAAAAGAGAGCGAAGCAAAGAGCTGCCCACATGAGCACCAACTGGTAACCTCTCTGAGGGAAACAGGTCAGAATATTATTTTATAAAAGCCTCAACTGAGGATTCTGACTCAATTAGACTGCATTAGTCACGATACATATGCTGCTTTCCATTCTGGCGGATTTCAACCGGAAAGCTTTTTGAAGGCGGATTTTCAGAGAAAAAAAAAAAAAAAAAAATATATATATATATATATATATATATATCTATATATATATACATATTTATTTATATTCCGATTCAGGAAAATAATATTTATATGTATATATACTTATATGTGTATAAATATATGTATATAATATACATATATTTATTTATATTCTGAATATATATATATATATATTGATGTATAGATATATGTATATATATATATTTATATGTATATATTTATATGTATATATTTACATGTACATATATATTTATATGTGTATATATACTGTATATATATATTATATACATGTATATATTTATATATATAGATTTGTATTTCAGTTTGGATCCAGAAGTCACATTTTTGTAAAACAGAGGAACATCAGCATTGCATCCATTTTATTAGCCTTATATTTAAGGAAATATCATAATCGTAAAGATACATTTCTTCATCTTAGTCACATCAGTTTTTTAAAATTGAAATGTAATGTTATTTGGAGTCCCTGAAATATGAGAAGAGATGTTTTTCTACTGTTGCATTTCTCTCTTATTGATATAATGTGACTAGGAGTCATACCGCTCACACATTCAAGTTTTTATTGTGTTGAATATAAAAGGTGTGCCTCCTGCATGTCATGTCAGTGAAGCATCCGGCTGGCTGTGGGCTCCTCACCATGCAGCGACTCCACAGAGTGATTCAGAGCCACCGGCTGGCCGACCTGCATGAAGCGAATCCGTAATTGCGACGGTGAAATGAATCAATGAGCGCCGCGGCTGTTAACCTGTCGGCGGGGCACCTCGGCTCTGGGGAGCTCTCAGCTGAGGACTGCAGCTGAGTAAATGAAGCTCACCAGAGTCTCCGTTTGGTTTGGATGAGCACGTTTAGACGTCTTTAAACCTCTCCTCTGCTTTTCATATCGACGGAACGGGAGTTAATCCACCGCCGGAGCTCCTGAGTAGAGCACGACGAACACGACTGGAGTTAAAGCTAACGGGAGTTCAGCGCTCGCGGTTAGCAGGTAGCTAGGAAGCACTTTTTACTGTAGAGGGTCTAATTTGATTTATTAAGATATGAGTAAATAAATACATGATAGTGGCACATTTGCGTTAACTTAAAAAAACCTGCTGACTTGCTAAACGCTAACCGCTAGTGCTGAACTCATTAACATGAGTTCAGCACTAGCGGTTAGCGTTTAGCAAGTCAGCAGGTTTTTTTTACTGTAGAAGGTCTAATTTCATTTATTAAAATATGATTAAATAAATACATGATTACTGAAAATAACTCAGACGTAACACGTGAATAACTTCTTAGTCACGTCAGTAATTCTTTCTATTAAATGTAATTTGGTAAGATTTATTTCTTTCTTGACTAAATGAAGTTCCTCTTCTTCACCGTATAAATATTTCTGGGTTCATAGTTTATTACCAATTCGCTAACTTTCTCGATATATTTATTTTCTTTAATAAGTTAAATGTTTGCGGGTTTTTTAATCCAAATTTGCAGATGTAGGCAGAAGAGAAACGTAAACGGTTTAAATAAAATGATTGTCTAAATATTCTTTGTTATTGTTGTTGTTGTTATCTTTTTTGCACATTGTTATGTATATATATATATATATATATATATATATATATATTACTATTATTATTACTACAATCACTTAATGTTGGACAAGAGATAAACGTGTTTTTGATCTT
>CM070102.1:22104123-22144123 GCA_036178185.1 Liparis tanakae
TTGCACGAATGAAAACATCTCGTTTTTTTTATTGCTTCGCACAGCAATATATACCCCCCCCTCCTCATCATCACACACACACACACACCGCCCCCCACACAATAATGAGCTTCGTCTCTGGCAGCTGTTTCCTCATGGAGGTTTTATTGGGCTGATAAGAGAATCAAAAATCACATCACATGTACGCGGTGAAATTAAGCCAATAATAATAATTCAAAAATAAAATAATAATAGCAACAATAAATGGATGAAAAGCAGCACGCGACGCGGCGAGGTTAATACAATATTCATCCCAGCTCGTGACACCGACAGAGAAGGTATAGCTCGCGACTTGAATATAGGTTGCGCGAGGAGCAGGCATGCGGCAAAAAAATCAAATAAAGAAAAGGAAAAGAAAAGAGAGAAGGGAGCACTCACCTACTCAACTGTCCGGTCCATGCAGGGTGGGAAGAGGGGCAAAGCCAATAAACGGGAAAGCTCCTCCCGCGGAACACTTTAATGTGGATTTGTTAAAGCTAAAACTATTTATGAATGAAACCCCACTGTTTAAGACACGCCCACCACCAGTCAGAGGCGCACCACGTGACGCGAGGTAAAGGCTGTGTGATTGAAGGGTTTTCTCCAAATGAGCGCGACGCTCAGCCTGGTGTTTCGGGTACAGGGGGGTGGGGAGGGGGGAGGGGGTGTTTTTATGAATGTAAACTATGTTTCTAGGTTGATTAAAACAAATTCTAGCAATCTGTCTTATTGCGTTGTCTTCTTTTATTGATTAGTTGTGTAGTGAAGTCACTCGCTTGCACTTGTGGGGAAATTGGTGAAGCATTGGGTTCATAAGTCTGTATTTGTGTGCGTGTGTGTGTGCGTGTGTGTGTGCGTGTATGTGTGTGTGTGTGTGTGTGTGTGTGTGGGGGGGGGGGTATTTTGTGGCACACAAAAGAGCAACAACTCCCAAATCAAACGAAGTGGGCCCCCTATCTGTTGAACACGTCACTTTGGCGCCATCTGCTGGTGACGTGAGCTCAGTGGTCTCACACGCGACAAATAATGTAATTATTGTGTTGCTAAATGAGATACTCTTCTCAAATGTTTCTCTCGTAACATTTTTCAAGTGTTGACAAATCTGGGTGTGAATTGAATGTCTGTTGATTGTTATTATTATTATTTCTTTTTCACATTAATGCCTTTTACCTTTCTTTAGTTATGTCACTGTGCATGTAATGCTTATTATTTGGTTGTATGTAGTTTGATTGTGTGGTCCCTCCCTCCTCATTGGGACCTACTCTTGGAGGGTAGACGTATATGTATAAACACGTGGGAGGGGATGGGTGGGAATATTTGACGGGTGAATTTGGAGGTATACTGATTTTATTTTATTGTATATTATTGTATATGTATTATTGTATATATATATATATTTATCGATGTCAAGGAATAATCTGTTTGTTGAAAATTCAAAATAAAAAGTTACTAAAAAAACAACCAAAAAGTGTTAATCTCTCTAAACGTGTTTTTTATTATTAAAAAAGACTACACTCCCCAGCATGCTTTGCGCCACCGCAAACTCAATGAATAATCTGTTTGTGGGAAATGCTAAATAATAAATTATTTTAAAAAAATACAAGAAACGTGTTAATCTCTCTAAACGTGTTTTTAGCATTAACAAACTACACTCCCCAGCATGCTTTGCGCCACCGCAAAGCTTCATGGGTAGGCTACCAACGTCCTTGTCCTTCCTACCACACCGACTGCCTGCACGCAAAAGGGGCTAGAGGATCTCTGTCACTCCCTTCAACTTTACATCTAAAACACAAAGACAGATTTTAGGACGCCATGGCAACCCGGTTCCTCCGCCGCTCCCTCCCCATGCTGAGGCAGGCTCGCCGCTACGCCGAGGCCGTGTCCTCCGCCCCGCAGATGTCCTTCACGTTCGCCTCCCCGACGCAGGTAGCTCGCTAACCTCGACCCGAGGCTTATCGGGGCCTAGCTAGCTAGACGGCTAACTAGTGGTATTTCTTAATGAAATTCACTCTCAAAACGTGGAGACAATGTCTCGTGTGTGGGGTGTCGTACTAACACGCGGCGTGGAGTCATTGCCACGCGGACAGATACATTTGGTGTCCGATGTAGCTTAGCTTGTTTAAAGCTAGCTGTCATTCACTGTCTTTGAGGTGAGTTTACTTCGCGAAACAATCCTCCTCTTCTCCCATTTCAATAACTGAGGATGTGTTGTTTTATTCTACGTTGTTCGGTTTAATATGAACTCTTATTGTGAAGAGGTCGCCTGGCTGCAGTGCGGTTAAAGCTCTCTAACCTTGAGGTTCGTGTCTCTGACTACATTCAGCCCACTGGAGCTCCACTTTCACAGGTGTACTTCGCATCCTGCTGCACACCTGATGCATTAGAATTATTATTATATTCCAGTACAGAATAAAAAAACATTTTAAACGCAAAAAATCTGTATTTATTTTGCATGAAACGTCCAGTGACAGGTGACAGTGAGTGGTTGTATAAATGATGACACTGTGTTGTTAATTCTACATGTTTGTCTTCTTAATGTCCGTGAGTCAGTGAATGCATCTCTCCATCCCCTGTCTCCACTCTCCAGGTGTTTTTCAACGCGGCCAGCGTGAAACAGGTGGACGTGCCCACGCTCACCGGCGCGTTCGGCATCCTCCCCGCCCACGTGCCCACCCTGCAGGTGCTCCGGCCCGGCGTGGTGACGGTGTTCAGCGACGACGGCACCGCCGCCAAATTCTTCGGTAAGATTTCGTACCCTTCTTAAAAAAAAAAAGCAAATGGGGCTGACGGAGGTCAGTTTACTTCAAGGGCCGTAACCTAATTTTCAAGCTGAGAAAAAAGGAATAATACATCCCGTTGATGCCTCCACAACAGGTGTCGGTAGAGCATCGCCCAGAGTACTTTTATTACACTTTATTTAACCCTCCTGTTACCTTTAGGGTCAATTTGACCCCATTCAATGTTTAACGTTGATGTTCTCTGGGGTCAATTTGACCCCAGGCTGTTTTTTCACTGTGTCAAACATATAAGAAATATATTTCTTATATATTTAAAGGGCTATTTAGGTAGTCAACAAACAAACATAAAGTACCTCACACTTAAACTTGGGAAACAATATTAATTCTTATCATTTTCTGGAGGTTTTAATTGCTGGGGTCAAATTGATCCCGAGGGTAAAATATGTTAGTAAATGTGAAGGCAACGGGAGGGTTAACAAGAAAACAATGTCAGATCACGACTTATTTTGTAGTCTTACACTAGTTGGTATGTTCAGGTTTTAAATACTCAAATGTCTAACATTATCTCTGACTGGGAATTAAAGATATTAGTGATGTCAGTCTAGAGATCAACACATTCCACATTTCTTTTGGAGTTTTTTTTATTGATCTTTCTGAAAAGCTGAACCATGACAAATGCATGAGTTATTCACAGCTGATTCTGCTATTAAAATAATAACTTAAAATAACTCCGACATCCTCATCATTCGACAATCTGTCTTGACTCGAAGAAGCTGAAGTTATGTAATGAAAACCAAAAAAAATCCTAATTTCTTTGTGAAATGATTCGGTTCCTCAATTTCCCAAAAACACACATGGATGAACAAACCCTCGGGAACAGAAGCTGACCTGAGGCAGGAGGCCCTGGCTCAATAATGCACATTGGTTATAAAACACAGTGAAGATGACTGTATATTGGCGTGTGTAGTTACTCTGTTGTGTGTGTGTGTGTGTGTGCGTGTTTGTGTGCGCAGTGAGCAGTGGGTCAGTAACAGTCAACGCTGATTCTTCGGTGCAACTGCTCGTCGAGGAGGCTGCGTCTCTGGACCAGCTGGACATCGCTGTGAGTACAACGTCAACATCACACACAAACTAGAGCGGCATCTGTGCTAATGTTGCACAGACTGACCATAAATACCACCAGATAATTAGAGTTTGTCAAATATATACTTTTTTTTTTGTGTAAACCAACAGTAAATATCTTTTTTTTTTAAAGTATATACGTTTTTGAAATGATAGTATATAATTTTGCATACTGTTTTTGACATCATCCCTATCTCTCAACATTGAAAACAGGAGAAATAAATAAGATTAAAATACTGGAAAGTATCAAATAAACCGGAATGAAACTTTTATTCTTCGTATAACATTTTATTATTAAGCTGAGTCACAACCACTCAACATTTGAGGGGATCGAAAACGACGGCCGCGTTTTTAGATTCCGCCGGCGGCCGGCGGTCGTCCCGGCAACCGCTTTTAAACGTGAGTCTCGAGTAGTCACCGAAGTGGAGCCTCTAAATATAGCCGCGTGCTGCATCATGTTCCAGAACATCACAATGGAGAGAAAAATCAATACAGAAAAATACGAGAGAGCCAGAGAAATGAATCCAGTTAATAAAATATAGAAAACGAACTTCCCGACCGTCTCAACGCCAGTTTCACCGAAGTCGTTAATGTTGAGTTAAGTGGCTGGATTACGTCGTTCAGGTGATATTTACCTTTTATATGATTAGAACTAATGGGAGTGGCATTGAGGTCGTCTTAAAAAAACAGGAAAGGAGTCTTTTTTTATTTTTACTATTATGCAAAACACTGTTCCGCAAAGAACCTTTCAAAAAGGGTTCTTTGAAGAACTATTTCCTTAAATAGTTCTTCAAAGAACCTTCAACACATGTTTATTTAAGGCACCATTTCTGGTTCCTCAAAGAACCTTTCAAACTAAGGTTTTTTTAAAGAACCATTTCCTTAAATAAATCTTCAAAAGACTCTATAAAATTCTCAAAGAACCTTAAAAAAATTCTTTAAGACACCAATTTTGGTTCCACAAAGAACTTTTTGAACCAGGATTTTTTTTAAAGAACCATTTCCTTAACGAGTTCTTCAAAGAACCTGTAAAGGTGTCTCAAATAACCTGCAAAACATGGTTCTTTAAGGCACCATTTCTGGCGCCTCAAAGAACCTTTCAAACCAGGGTTCTTTAAAGAACCATGTCCTTAAATGGTTATTCAAATAACCTATAAAAGTGTCTCAAAGAACCATAGACATTTCTTCATAGTGATGCCATAGAATAATCAATTTTGGTTCCACAAAGAACCTTTTAAACCAGGGTTCTTTAAAGAACCATTTCCTTAAAGAGTTCATCAAAGAGCCTCAAATGAAAAATATTTCTTCAGTACAGGTGATGGTTCTTTGTAGACCCACAAAGCCTTTTAAAGAACCTTTTAAGAACCGTTATTTTTCTGTATGCCGTCGGCTCTGAACTTTGATTTCACTTGATGGTGATGATGATGAAGATGATGATGAAGATGATGCCGTGTCCAGTTTAAAGTTGTCCGTTTCTTCCCTTCAAATCACAAACTGTAGAAGAGGCGTCGCCCCCCCTCGTGTTGCCGGGCGGATTGTTGCCCGTTGCTCCGTAAAGACTTCCTCCTCACGTGGCGCATCGAGTTGAAGCCGCCTCTCGTCCACCGCCGTGTATTTATTTATATCGCGGGGTTAAAGTCTCGTGTGGGGGCGCTCGATTCCTTATGGATCTTTTTCGTGGAACGCCATTGGTGTGCTCGGTGTCCACACCCAGCGCGCGGCGCTCTCGCTCTGATCCCCTCCGCCGACGATTACCCATCCGATCGGCGCCGCGGCCGGACCTCCGCCTCCAGGCCCTCGTTTGAATGTCGGTCTCGTTAGCGTCGTTTTGCACTCGGCCCCGGACGCCGCCCGTCTGTGACCTCGGGGCGGTGCCGAGTGTCCAGTGGACTCTGTGGCAGTAAATTAGTTATTTTCCGCCCTCATTGTCCTCGGCGACGCACGCGGGGCCCCACGCCGCTCACGGGGAGGGAAAGGTCAGTCGCCGTTGAGTTATAGCAGATGTGTCAACGCCCCACTGGGAGACCTTTAACTGCCAGCTATGTTTGGCATTTCTGGTTTCTAATCACGACCGCGACAAATGGAGCTTTCCCCGTTTCCTCCGCTCGCCGACTTCTGACTCGCCGTCGCTTTTCTGACTTTCAAACGGCAGCCGGAGGTTTGTGACGTCTAGACGGCAGGCAAATCCACGTTTGCTTCTCAAATCCGATCTTTTGTTCTCTGCGAGGCGTCGGGTGTTTTTGTCGCCGATCTCTCCGCGTGCGATTGCTTTGGTCTCGATGATGACGAGGGAGATACCAGAGAGGCCAACGCCCCAGGAGGTCACTTCTTAGTGGTTTTCCTTCCGCCTCAGAATCGCATCTCAAGCCTCAACATCCAATATGCACCCAAAAAAATGCACGTCGCGCATGTTTTTTTGTCGTTTCTACACAATCGGGATGTGCCCCCCCCCCGGGCGCCGTCCCGCAACGCGACCGAATCTAAAGCTGTGGGCGTTAGCGTTTCGCTTTCCTGTGTCTCATTGTTTCACTTGTCTATTTTTAGGCCGCCAGGGCCAACCTGGAGAAGGCCCAGTCCGAGATGGCGGGCGCCTCCGACGAGGCGGCGAGGGCGGCGGTCCAGATCAGCATCGAGGCCAACGAGGCGCTCGTCAAGGCCCTGGAGTAACCCGACCTCCGGGTTATCGCTATTGTTTCTTGGACGGACGCTAATCCTCCATCTGTGGTTCCAGCGCAGTCACGTCGGTGTCCGGAAGATTCCATTCTTGCTTTGTACAGTGGATGAATTACAAAATAAATTTATTTGGAAATATCTGCTGCTGTTTTTTTCTCTCACCCACCCCCTCTTGCTACGTATATATGGTCATATGTAGGGTGACCATATCCATAACACCAAAAAGGAGGACACTATGCGGTATTTTGTGAGACTGAATAATTGCATAGGACTTATTCGGCCCACTTGCTACTGAAGTTGAACCTCACAGCGGACCTCCAGGGAGCGTTTGATTTCCCCACCGTGAGGCGACTCATGTTGGCGCTGCGGCACATTAAAACATTAAATAGCCGAGAGTTGTTTTCAGTGTGAGAAATACGATGTGTGGCGGGAGTACGTGAGTTAAAACCGAAATGCGTGACACTTGAGAGCCATGCAACTCGTGGCGATACTCGTTGCGCTTTCGTGCGCATGGGCAAAAACGCAAAGTCCGGTGTTCCTAATCTAACTCGCAATCCTTCCGCATTGGCAATGAAAGCAAATGATTCGGTCCAAGAAACGTTGAATCCTCTTCCTCAGTTATTTGTCTCTTTTTCCCGGTATATAAACCGCCACCTGCCCGTCATCCCGCCCTGCTGACAGAAACGCGTCGCAGGCTATGACGCAAATCTTCCGTGACAGAAACGTTGACATTTAATATTTATTCTACACATTTTTACAGCATTGGAGAACGTTAAGAATGTTTGTGTCATGTTTGTCCTCCTACAGAAACCATATTAAAACAACAAAATACATTTCACTCCCCCATGTTTTTCCATTTTCAAACACTTTAGAAAAAGCTCCAAGGAGCCACTAGGCAGCGCTAAAGAGCCGCGGGTTGCCGACCCCTGACTTAGCACAACCATTCAAGCATAACATTTGTGAGTTTCATCCATTTACCACGGTTAGTTTAGTTGTTTGGACCGACATTGTAGAGCCCGGCTGCAAAATCGTCTGGTCTCTGCTGATTGGTCAGCTGCAGTGACGTCAAAAGTGACGTCTTCAGACGGGTCTCTGCTGATTGGTCAGCTGCAGTAACGTCAACAATGACGTCAAAAGTGACGTAATCAGACGACTATCTTGTCTTACCCACCATGCAATTTCGCCACATAAACGTAAATAACTTTAAAAATAAAGAGTTTTGGAATGTGAGACGAGTTTATTCGAGCTGTATATTAATGTAGCATATATATTTATGCATCATAGATATGAAACAGGCCCCAACACAATGACGCGAAAAACCTGCACCGTGACTGTGAATGCTTGTGCCGCAGAGGGTATCGGCTCCGATTCCGCCTTGAAGTTGTAGCCTTATGAGCTAGCGCTCATGGGGTTTGGACTTCTTGACCCGGTGTTGGCCTCGCCAGTAGCGGCGGGTTAGTTGGCTAACCCGGTCCAGTTGGAGGACTGCGACAATAAGCCGGTACCGGGGTCTAGACCGCGTTACTGGTTTCAACAGCTACCTCGGCTGATCAATCAGACCGTTGCTGCGAGAACAGCAGTGGAGGACGGGTTGCCTGGACCTCATGAGGGAGGGGGGGAGGAATAGGTTAGTTTAGGGACCAGACAAAAGCTGTAAAAAACAAAACAAAAAAATAACATATATATATATATGTGTATATTTGTATATTATGTGTATATATGTATATTATGTATATATATGTATATGTATATAAATGTATACATATTTTTGTATATAAATATGTGTATATATGTGTGTATGTTTATATATGATGTGTATATATGTGTATATGTATATATATATGTATATGTGTTTATATGTATATGTGTGTATATGTATGTGTTTATATATATATATATATATACATATATATGTATATGTGTGTATATGTATGTGTTTATATATATACATATATATATATATATATATATATATATATATGTGTATATGTATGTGTTTATATATATATACATGTATATGTGTGTATATGTTTATATTAGTGTATATATGATGTGTATATATGTGTATATGTATATTATGTGTATATATGTATATTATGTATATATATGTATATGTGTTTATATGTATATGTGTGTATATGTATATGTATATGTGTATATATGTTTATATATTTTTTATTTGGGGTTTATTGAAAATTGTGATGCCATCATTTTCCAGAAGGTTTTGTGGCGTTCTTCTCGTCTGCTCTCCGAAAGGCCTTCATAGCAGAATAATAAAATAATAATATGTTGTGATACCATTTCCAAAATGATCGTGCATCTGGCAACACTGAGATGGGTCGACCAATGACGGTTCTCTCAGTGGAACGTAAGGGAGATACCATTTACAAAACTCCAAGACCCAGAGAAACACAAATATCCAACAAAGCAAAATCCTGGACGTTTTTGGAATCCCTTCCGGACGCATGTTTTAGGTCTCAAAAAGAGGACATGTCCGGGGAAAAGAGGACGTCTGGTCACCCTATCATATGGTCATTTTGGTCGGTTTAACTCAGTGGGGAGAGCGGTCGTCCTGTAACCTCAAGGTAGCAGGTTCGATCCCCGCTCTCCCAATTAGTTGCATGCCGAAGTGTCCTTGAGCAAGACACTGAACCCCCAGCTGCTCCCCAGGTGCTTCACTGCAGCCCACTGCTCCTTCATAACGAAGGATGGGTAAAATGCTGAGAAGAATTTCCCCATTGGGGGATCAATAAAGGATACATTATTATTATTATTATTATTATTATTATTATTATTATTATTATTATTATTATTATTATTATTATTATTATTATTATTATTATTATATGTAGTATTCAGGATGCATGAAGAAAACTGCATCTACATGACTTGTATAATTCCTAAAAAGACCCACGTACAAGTCGCCCAATGAGCATGACTTGTAGCAGACACACAGACACACGCACACACACACACACACACACGCGCGCGCACGCTCTCTTCCGTAAGCAGACTTGGCAACAGAAAGTAAACAAATCAGACACAACTTCTGCGCCGCTCGTGTTTGCCGTGCAGTGACCGTTTCCGCCTCCAGGGGGCAGCAGATCTCCGCCCGAGCGTTTCCACATGACCCGTTTCTATTGCGCTTCACACAGATTCAGGGAAGGAACTCGCCCGTATTTGTCATAATAAAACCACAGATTTCCTTTCGGGGGCAACTCCTTAAAAAGGAGGATCCTGTATTTGATGTGACTGAGTCACGTTTGATGTCGCCCACTCGTGGGTCGGGAGTTATTTGAAAGTCTCGGGCCCTGCCTTGATTTAAATGAGCTGGCGGTGATGACCTCAGGCCTCGGCCGCCAGGCCTTTTCTTCTTCTCTGGTTTCATAACCACGGGTTATAGCTCCGACTCAGTCGCGTGCCGCCTCGAGAAGAGGGGCCGTCAATAAGTATTCGAGTATTTAAGAAAACACGCTACTAACAGCCGCGATACGCATCGAGCTTTGACGCCTGTGATTGTTTCCCCGGTGCAGGAAGCTCACGCGTCTCTACTGTATCTATAATCTGTACAATTTTCTTTTTTTCCCCCATTGACGCCACGCGCTGCGTAGACTCACAGGCCGAGACTTGTCTCGGCATCCATTAATAAAAACAAACGACAAAAAAAGAGCCGCTTCTCGACACCACTCGCATATCCTGCTCTCTGTTCTCCTTTTCCAGTCCGTCTCTTTCATCAAACCCTTCTGGCTCCAGCCGCACACACACACACACACACACACACAGACACACTCATCAGTCAGCCCTCATGGGGCCCCTGAAGACGTGAGTCACGCTTCGGGTGCACGAGATGAAAAGCACCCCCCGTCCAAACCACCACTTCTTTAATCTAGATTCACGATACGTGATGTTGAAACCCAGCGGCGCTGTAAAAAAAACACGCGGGGCGCGCTCCATTCGCTCAGCTCGAGAGCTCAGAAACCGAGAGAGTGCAGTGACCTCTGAGAGGAGGAAGTCTGCGCGGCGTGCGGCGCGTCCAGACGTAGTTCCCACTTTTTCTCTCTTGTGACGAGGAAGCGACTCACTACACAAATTCATCTTTTCCTCCCGGCTGTTTTCCCGCCGCGCATTCCGTAACGAGGCGAGCGTCTCGCGATGAACTCTCGGGCCGATGAAGCATCGATGTGGGGTCGCCCAGCGCCTCCGAGGGCCCTCGCTCCAGAGCCACGCGCCGGAGTTTCGGGGCTCTCGTTGGTCTCGAGTCGCTCGTGGAAAGACCCCGTGTACCGTAATTCTCCTTTCTCTCGTTCTCCTTTTCCGTGAAATCGTGGGACGGCACGCTCCAACGAACCCGTTGACATTTCACTCCTCGTGCTCAATGGTAACTCACGCGTGGAGGCCTGTTTATTCATCACCTTCATCCCGTGAGGAACCGACATCTGTGCAAAAGGTGAATAACAGCAGAGTTATGCGCGGCGGCGGCGGGGGCGTGCCAGATGACACGTTACGATAGCAATCTGTTTGTTCAACAGGTGCCGCGACTCGTCTTCAAAAACACAGGTACCGTCGAGCAACAACAAAGGGGATGAGCTCACACGTCGGATTACTCATGAACATGAAGTGCGCTCTTGTTCTCCTCCAATCAGCAGGAAAAAACACTTCTTGCCCGGTCGGTCCTGTTCCCTCCATTATCTGCGCCTTCCTCGTGGCACGTTGAGATGATATTTGAATTGGCCTTTTTTTTGGAGGGTTTACAGAGGAAATGAGTCCGGGGGGGGGCGGGGGGGGGGGTTGTGATTATAGACCGGAGACGAGGAAGGAAATGAAAGATCTGGAAAGTGTAAATGCGTATAGAGCCAAGCACACAAATTTTGGGAAATGGCGATCTTTCCACGCGGTAAATCGCACCGGACTCATCATCATCGTCACGGCGATCATTTCGAGGCTTTTTTTCTTCTTTTTCTTCCTCGGTGAGAAAAACAAACAACTACATCTCCACCTCCAGCGAGATACGGTCAAGAGACGCTGAAGCGTGCATCGAAGGAAGGAAGAGAGGAAGGAAGAGAAGAATCGGAGCGCTGACCTTTTTTGGTGGGACTGTGTAAAGAGGGGGCTGGAGGGGGGGAGGGGGGAGGGGGGATGGGGGGGGGGCTGCAGACTCTCAGTCAGCTGTCAGATACCGCATCCAGCCTGGCAGTAGGAGGAGGGCCATGACACCAGCCTCCCACCACTCCACTCTGCCTGTGTCATCCATCGCTCCATTCTTACAGCCATCCATTCCACACCACCCACCCAACACACACACACACACGGACATATTTCGGCGTGTGCCAGCTAGGTAACATTTCTACGAATAGCCGTGTTGTGTGCATTTGGGAGAAAGTGGCTTGCTGTAGGGGTGAGATAATCAGCGTTGTGCTACCGGCAAATGGCCCCTGAGTGGCAAGGCAGGTAATCATTGCAGAGTTTTTGTTTTTTTTGAGGGAGAGAGCAGAAGAGTGCTTTTCCGTCCCCTGTGCGAGTGTCTCTGCATATTCACACAGAAATGAGCCAATTTAAAGACACGCTGGTGTAAAAAACAAAACTGCACTATTCTCATTTCTACACTCTTAATTACCACACGCATCCATATGGATGGTGTGGGTCCTGCATATCTAACACCGACACCGGCTCTGCCCAAAGACAACAACAACAACCCAAAATAAATGCATATTTATGCATTTATGCAAAAATAAATGAAGCTGTTCCTTGTCTGTGGGACTTTGTCTTGGGAACCTGAGAGGCCAAAAGGTCTCCGCGGCTTCAAAGCTGTTTTCAACTTCCTAGATTTACATAAGCAGGTGAAGAAGAAGAAGAAGAAGAAGAAGAAGAAGAAGAAGAAGAAGAAGAAGAAGAAGAAGAAGAAGAAGAAGAAGAAGAAGTTGTTACTCCACAATCCCCATGACTGTTTTCCGTGTCTTTGATGATCTTACGCTCTCCCATGTTTTCTTTTATTGAACATTAAAGGCTCTAATTAGCAGATTTGCACATTTTGTAAATGAATGGCTGTCAACAGAAGACACAGCGAGCAGTTTTAATTAACTGGAATAAAGGAGAGGAAAAAGATTGTGAGAGGAAATATGAAACTGATTGGAGGCCCAGGGATAGACCCGTAAAAATAAAAAAAAAAAAAAATATATATATATATAGCTCTATATATATATATACATATATATGTATGAATATATATATACATGTCTATATACATATATATATATATATACATATACATATATATATATATATATATACATATATATGTATATATACATGTATATATACATATATGGATATATATGTATATATACATCTATATATATACACATCTATATATATACACATATATATGTATATATAAGTGTATATTTATATATATATTTATATATATATAGATCTATATATACATATATATTTATATATAAGNGTATATTTATATATATATATATATATATATATATATATATATATATAGATCTATATATACATATATATTTATATATATGTGTATATTTATATATATGTATATATATATGTGTGTATATATATATATATATATATATATGTATATATATATATATATATATGTGCCTTTCCAAGCGGTTGCTGGCTGCCTGTGTGACTGCTTGGCATTCCACCCGGAGGTGTCACATGGAGGGTTCATGGGAGGTCACCGACGGGGCGGAGGCCTCACCTGTGTGTGTGCGGTTTACCGCGAGCCGCGCTCGCGTGAGGGTGGAGGCTGTGCTGATGATGGGGGCCGATAGAAAACGGGAGATTGGGAGATTTCCAGAAGGAGCGTCGCGGTATTAAGGTAAGACGAGGTCAGGCCGCACACACGCACACACACACACACACACACACACACACAGAAGAAGATGCTGATGTTTCGAGGAAGTGTGATGAGAGCAGCTTGACCTTCCAGCTCCCGCTGACGGCGCACACGCCCTTGTTTGGTCGTGAGGAGTCACTTCGGTTCGGCTTCTCTCAGCGGGACTTCTCTCCTTAAATTAACCCCCGAAACAGAATATAGTAAATAATGCACGTTAGCTTAAAACTTTTGCATAGTTTTGCAAATGTACCATTGCAAATTTGAGCTTAAAGTAACATTTTTAAATTGTTATCTTAAAGGAACAAATAACAGTTAAATTTGTCAGTTTAAAGTAACATATTTAAAAATAACAGAAAAACAGTCAAAATTGCGAAAACTAAACTAACGGAGAAAAAGCTGGGACCGTTAGCTTAAAGGTTACGTTGACGGACGAACCGTCGAAGCGGTCGGCTTAAAGTCTTGACTGAATGGTGACGGAGCAACTTGTGGTGTCAACAAAATGCTATTTGAGCCGCGGGGATTTCATTGAAAAAATAAAGGTTGCGAAACGCTGGTTTCACGTAATCCGCCAAGCTAATCGTCACCGAGAACGATCACCGCGGCGAGACAGGTGGTCCACTTGTGCAACAGCTTCATGTTCGTGAGTCGTGATACACCCCGCAGCCCTCGCACATGTAAAGGGGTGGGGGGGGGGGATGTGTGTGTGTGTGTGTGTGTGTGGGCTGGGGGGCACCTGGGTTGACAGCTGTGAACCCTAAGCTAACAGTCCCGCCAGCTGAATGACGCTAATCCTGGAGCAGACTCCAAACAAGGGACCGAAAGACGATCCCTCCGTCCACCATGTCGGGTTCCTCCACTGCCCTTCTGCGGTGGTTTAGTCATCTCTTGACGTCTCTTGCACATGCACACGCACACACACCCACGCACACTCACACACTCACACACGCACACACACACACACACACATGTACACACTCATGCACACACGCAAACATACACACACACGCACACACGCACGCACACACTCACACGCTCACACGCACGCACACACATGCACACACTCATGCACAAACGCAAACATATGCACACACACACACACACACATGCGCACACACTCACGCACACACGCACGAACACACACGCACACGCACAAACACACACACGCACACACACAAACATGCGCACACGCACACACACACACACACGCAAACACGCACACGCACACACGCACACACACACACAAACACACACATCAACATACACACACGCACGCACACACGCACACACACACACAGACACACACGCTGTGTTGAGCTGCTCTGCCCCTGTTTTCCAAAACATCCCCCCCCCGGTCATGAAAATACTGTTGGTTAATTATTGATCTTCTTATTGCACGGTAAGCACAGGTCAAGGCCCTGATATATGTCAAAGTGTGTGTGTGTGTGCGTCTAAATGTGTGTGTGTGTGCTCAACCACAACATGTCAAAAGAGGAATTGAAAAAGCCTGTAAATAACCCGGAGCAGCGCCTCCGCGTGTCCTCCCCTTCCTCTCCGGCGGGTCGCTGTGTATCTCCTCGGCCACCTGTGCTGTGGTGAAACTTCCCGACAGGACGCAGACTTTTCTCGAAAGTGTCACAGTCACTGAAAAGCAGATGTCGCGCACACCATTGCGTCCTCTGTTTGAGGATGTGCCTTCACCGTAGAAGATAACGGACTTCCTCCGCGGCCTCGTGTGGAAATCTGCTGAGTCATGGCACACGTTGGACTGATGGCGCTGTCGGAAAATATGCCCACTAGTTTCCACCGGAGCAGACAGAAATGACTCCCTTAATACCAAGCACGAGGGAGACGGGGGGGGGGGCAGATCTGACGGATTCCAGCACCCACGGGTAGGGATGGGTATCATTTTTCTTTTCTTTTTCGATACCGATGGGTGCTAAACCGGTACTTTTAAAACGATACCAGTGCCTGAACCGATATAAAAAATAAAAGAACACACACACAAAACGACGATTGACAATGACAACATTAAAAACCTCTTCGGCCATATTCCCTGTAAAAGCCGGTCTCATGGCCTCAATGACAACAAACGGATACCAGACTTTTGCCCCTGTAGCTCGTAGCTAGCGCTAGCTTGTGGCTGGTAGCAAGCTCGTAGCTCGGAGTTAGCTCGTAGCTCGTAGCTAGCGCTAGCTCGTAGCAAGCTTGTAGCTCGTAGCTAGCTCGTAGCTAGCGCTAGCTTGTAGCTAGCTCGTAGCTAGCGCTAGCTCGTAGCTAGCTCGTAGCCATATTGGCCCCCATGGGTGAGGTAGGGTTCAAACAAAGAGCAGAACATAGCAGGTAACCTTTATTTCACATTGAACCACAATCTCAACTCAAGATTATTTCCTATCTACCACTCTGATGTAAATCCCCCGGAAAATACGCCATGTTCTACTTTTGTGATGAAATGCCCGCCGTGGATTTCCGTCCCCCCCCCCCATCTCCTTCCTCCATCGCTCGCTCGCCGTCCCGCGTAACGAGCGTCTGCGATTGCGTGAGCGTCTGTCCCCGGCGACTTCGTCCCAGGTCAGACATCCCCAGAATGCCGCTCCCCCGACTGGTTCCTCTCGTGGAGGTTTGTTCCGTGACTCCAAATAGAAAGCGCCACGGCGCTATGTGAGCGGCGCTGTGAAAGGTCAGATGGATGGATTCCGGGAGCCGAGAGACCCGAAAGTCCAGCGGATCAACGCTGTGATGTCAGGAAACCCAACGCAGCTTTCTGAGATCCATGTGAGGAAAGCAATTAAACTGCATGTGGGAATAGTTTAGATATACTAAATACTGTCACACACACACACACACACACACACACACACTACACTAGTATACTGTCATATACACACTATACTATCACAAACACACTACACTATCACACACACACACTATATTGTCATACACATACTACACTGACATACACACACTATACTGTCACGCTCGCACACTACACTAACACACACACTACACAATAACACACACTACACTAACAAACAGACAATACATGTCACACACTACACTACACTAACCCATATCACACACAGTACACCATCATACACACACTACACTGTCACACACACACAAACTTCACTTTCACACAGACACTACACCCTCACACACACCAACTATACTGTCACACGCACACTACACTAACACACACAATAACACACACTATACTAACACGCACACTACACTAACACACACACTACACTAACACACACACTACACTAACACACAGACAATACACTATCACCCCCACACACTAACACACGCTACACTGCCACACGCAGATTACACCATCACACACACTACACTATCATACACACACTACACTGCCACACACAGTCAGGCTAGCTGTGACCAGTCTTTATGCTAAGCTAAGCTAAGCTAATAGGCTTCTGGGGGAGCTCCACATCTCATGGACATGATCAATCTGTCTTGGCAAAGATTGTAAGAACAACTGACCTGATATCCACTTCCTTATCCATTTAACATCGTCAACAACACCCTGCTACATGCACACTAACCTGCATTGTTTAAAAAAACATGTTTTGTAACTACTAAACGATCAAATTTAAGGACAAATGCTTCACCGAATGCTCATAAATGTAAATAATAAGCCAACAGCGGCTGAATGCAGGCCCTCCAGCCTGTCGGTGTAACACTACGTGACTAACCATCCGGTTAATTATTAGTATGCCAACCATTCAGGGGTCAAGAATCACACTGATGGTTGTTAACGCGGCGGTGAACATTAACAACGAACGCCGGGGAGTCGGTGGGAAACGTGAACGATCATAATCACGATCTAATCCAACAGAGGATCATAAAGGTCCCATTGCAAGACTGATTAGCTTCATCCTCGGGATTGAGACGCACTCGAAGTGTAACGACTCCCAGCTTTCATCGCACGCCCAACAGATGCAGCGGAAGATAAATCCTGGGACGTGAGCCGTGACACACGACTGTTTCCCTTCCGCAAAGGTCAGGGAGCGAGTTAATCTCATCTGCAGGGCTAGATATACTCTATTTTATGATGACACCCGCCCCCGTTTATGTAGTCTCAAATTACCCTTCAAACTCAGCCAACCCGCCGAGAAACGAGTCCCGATTACGTCAAACCTCCCGTCCACATTCTTGCTTTTGTACGATAAACGCTAGTGGCCTACGCGGTACGAACGGACTCGAGTTGGACTCGGTTGAGCTCGAGCTCAATCCGTATCGAGTAGCGTCCGGCGGGGAGGATAGACGTGACTAAACATAGACGAGGCCGGGGAAAAAAAGCCTGAGGGAGTAAAGTGAGTTAACATCTGGTTCACGCCGCAGAGCTCCGGGCGCGTCGATGAAGGTTATGAGCAGCTTAACGATGACGGATGTGGGGGGAGGGGGGGGGGGGGGGGGATGACAGATGACTGCAGTCAGTTGAATATGAGCTGTTTTTTTGAACGCCTCCGATTCCCGACACGCCGATCAGCTCGGGCCGCCAGTAGAGGAGCGGTGGGGGTTAGTCACGCAGGTATTTGTACACACACTTGTATTTGGAAATTTAAATAAATTCAGACTCGATGAATAAAAGGTATATGACAATTAAAATGTGAACATGTGGACCTGTGTGTCTTTTCTATGGTAATAGTTGTCAATTCACTTCAAAGCGCGCGTGTTGAACCACCTGGTGGCACTAGAGGAAAAAGACAGAGGATCCCCAAAGTCATTAGGATTTGTCCTCTGAGGACCTCACATGTCAATAGAAATACAATCGCGAAATACGTGCGTTAATTAAGCTATAAGGTACTGGAGGCAGTACTGTATCGTCGATAATGTCCACTTTAGGGGTGTTGTTAGGCCCGACTCGCTCTCAACCAATCAGAATGCTTGATTTCATCACTTCCATATCGTCTCGTTATTTCACGAGTACTACGCACAGAACAGGTAAATTACTCGGGGAGCCCAGAACAGACACACTCCTTCTGTTCTTACCTTTCACAATAAAAGCCCTCTTTTCACATATTCGACATATGCACTGCATTACTATCAATAACAACTAGCTGGCAGTAGCTCAGGCTATACCGCTAAGCCTGGGATGGATTATAGGCTCCCGGTAGTTGGTCCTCCAGCTGCGTTAATCCATTCAAACCTTTTATTGAAACGTCTGGTATAAATAGTTTTAAATATGAAATATATGTGTGGAAAGGCCTTTAGAGAACCGAGCATTTCACCGCACGTCACCATGTGAATGGCGTGCGGAATGAAGGGTACGTGATGCCCTAGCATGTATTATTAGCATCGTAAATAATCACGTAAGACATGTGGTTAAAAGGCATCGCCGAAGAAATGCAGACGTCTGAATGCAACTCTGTGGGTTTTCATTTTCCTTTTTTGGAGGGGGGGATCGGTTCCGGGTTTGATATAGTCATCCGTGGATCCGTGTTTGGGAAGAACAGGATGCCGCCGGCGCGGGCGGCGGGAGCTGTCACGGCAGAATGAATGATGCCTGGCTCGCAGGCAACGGTAGAAACGACTGAAGCCTCCTCTTTGATCACGAGTTATATGGATACAGAGGGTCAGCGTTGCCTTCCCATGTGTGAGTCACGGCTTTCCGCCCATACATGGTAAATATTTAACCACGCACGATTGGCGGCGTTCTGTTTTGGTCGGTATCTGAAATGCATCTCGTCTTCTCCGAAAAACGACAGCGGCGCGTTCGATATTTCTGGGTTTTCCGTGAGGCCGCATTCGTTTTGCGTGTCACGCCGTTGTCATTTTTCTGAGGAAACCCGGCGTGGAGGTTTCCCCTTAACCCACGGTCACAGTTGTAAAACAGCCGGCGGCTACGGCGGAAAGTACAATGAACTCTCTTTTTGTGGAATTGCCGCTGTTATCGAGAAACACAAACAGAGGGAGACGGCGAAGAGGAGGACGAAGAGGAAGGGGAGGGGGCGGTGGGGGCAAAGCCTGGAAAGTTGAGAGTAGGCGGGGGTGGAGGTGGTGGTGGAGAGAAAAAGAGAGAGAGAGAGAGCAAA
Organism: Liparis tanakae; assembly: GCA_036178185.1. Classification (NCBI taxonomy): domain Eukaryota; kingdom Metazoa; phylum Chordata; class Actinopteri; order Perciformes; family Liparidae; genus Liparis; species Liparis tanakae. The sequence goes on from CM070102.1 coordinate 22,123,596, forward strand.
AGGGTAGAGAGTGGGAAGGCGAAAGGGCAAGATAGCAGGAGAGGGAAGGGGGGTGGGGGGGTGTCAGAGCCGGGAATGGATGACGTCGCCGCTGTGGACGGACGTCTATTTTAAGAGCGAGGTGGGGATAAGGCCACCGCTCACTCGCTCCTCTGGGCCCCGACGTCACAGAGGAGATCGACTCCCTGCGCGACCATGTGACCCGCAATGACCTGAGAGAGAGAGAGAGAGAGAGAGAGAGAGAGAGAGAGAGAGCAGATGCACTGCTGTAAAAAGAAAGAAACAACAACGACGAGGAGGAGGAGAAACTAAAAAGAAAGAAGAAGAAAAAAATGTGAGGAGAAAATAATCGAGAGAGAGCGTGTAGATGGATCCCTTGAGGACAAAAAGGAAGTGGAGGGGGGTAAAAGCAGATGGAGAGATAAGGAGGGAGGGAAAAAAAAAACTAATTAAGCGGAGAGTGTGAGTAGAAGGACCAAGGGTGGAGGAACAGGAAGACAACAGGAGAGAGATATGAAAACAGAGGAGCACCAGCCAAGATTGAATTAGCCCGCAGCCTCGGCTACCCCTAAGCCTGGGATGGAGGAGGATTAGTGGGCAGGGATTGTGTGTGTGTGTGTGTGTGTGTGTGTGTGTGTGTGTGTGTAAGTATTCAACCGTGTGGGAGGAGAGCAGGGCATTTTTGGCAAGTTCGGGAGAAAAAAAAACTTGCGAGCACCAACAAAGGAAATGCCTGCATCTGGTATTCATCATGTGTACTGTACGTTCTCTGCTCTGATCGCCCCGTATCTTGTCTGGAAGTTCTGGTGCACATCGCAGAACACTCTCAAATTAATCTGGTGCACCCCCCTCTACTATTACTGACCTCAAAAGAACATATATAAATATATTTATATATACAGTAAATATATATATATATATATATATATATATATATATATATATAAATATATTTATATATATAAATAAAATAAAATAATACAAAAAATATATATATATATATGTTTACTATCATTACTACTCCGTGAATGGGTTGTGCCATTGCAAAAAAACACACACACATCGTTGTTTTACCACAAGTAATTCGCAAGAAAAGTCCATTCTGCATTGCCAAATACCACCTACCCAGCCACCCACACTTCCTGCCCTCCATCTCTCTCTCTCTCTCTCTCTTTCTCTCTCTCTCTCGCTCCTATTTTTTCCGCCTCTCTCTCTCCCTCTCTCGCACTTGTTCCGCAATGTTCTATTTCGTTTGGCGCTGACACCTAACCTTCGGCCGGACCGCCGGTCCCTCTGGCGCTGCGCCGCGGGCACGCCGGAGCAGACGAATAAACAAACACGCCGAGCTAACACCCTCCCGGCTCGGCCCGGGTTGTCACGGCTATAAAGGTTCTCATCGTGCTCGAGTCTGGTGGGCGGATTTCATTAGCTTATTTAACGCGTTCCTATTGTGGGCCTCGTTTAGCGTGAGCAGGCCGGCCTCTGTAGAAGGCAGCAATTAGCTCCTCTTTGTGGGGGTGTCGAATTCACACCATTCGGATCAGGTCTGCGCGGTGAGTGGTCGGTTTTGTGCGCCGCCGCTGTGAATCGTGCGGCGCCGCGACACAAGAGAGGCCTGCGAAACGGACGGGACAAACGGTTTCGCCGCGCGTGTGAAGGATCGTGTTACGAACACGACGGGGCTAAGCCGCGACGCTACGTCGTATTCTCACAGGGTCGGCGTGCGGAGGCTCGTGCTGGTGTCTGCTGCGTGGTAGACGCCGTGCTACTACGAGCCGGCCGTCGTGATTACAAATATCGCATTTAATAGGTTCACAGTGCGCTAATTCAGAGCGCAGAGAAGCTCCGGACGACCACCCCGCCGCCGCCGCCCCCGCCGCCGCCCCCGCCACAGCCGTATCTTTACGGATATGAATCCTTTGAATCCGTACGTGGAACCTTTGACGAACATTTTGCGAGCTCAACACTCGATCCCTTTGTGGGCAAGAGTTAGAATATTGCTCTCATGTCCGTACGCTAAATGTGCCGTTAGCGTAGCTACGGCGGTTAGCCTAGCATAGAGACTGGAAACAAGCAGGTAAAGCGCTGTATTAGCAATAAATACACTTAGAAATACACTTGGCACTTTTGCACCGAGCCAAGCTCGCTGTTTCCCTCGGCCTCCACTCTTTATGCTAAGCTAACTGGCTACAGCTCGTCTACAACTCTCAAATCTGTAAAAATCTGTATACACCCTGCTCCCTACGAACATGTTCCCCCTATGTGTATTGTTGTTATACTGTGATTCTACTATAAGTGGTGTATGTATGTTTGTGAGTTAAGTTAAATGTTAAATGTATAAGCTACTGGTTGACCTAAATTTCCCTCGGGATTAATAAAGTATCCATCTATCTAAATCTATCCCCAAAAAATGCCAACAAATTTTCCTTCGATCAAACGAAACAAGCCGCCGTATGAACTCCAGAGCGCATCGACGCAGTAAGAATACCGACAACTCTTACTTTAATCTCCGTCACTTTCTCTAACCGGTTGTGCGAGGAACACTCTGCAGTGAGAACATCCACATGCCTGGAGGTGATAATTGTTTCACGATTACACAAAGTGCGTCCCATCAACCTGACTCGACACTGGGGAATGTGCTGGCGGAGCGCGGGGCGACTAAGGCGTTCTGCGTTGTATAGAAACAGAACACAAACAGTACATGAGGTGACTCACGACGATGAACACACGCATTAAAAAAACGTACGATGAATGCGCCATCTGCGGAGCACGAAGACGACGACCCCGGTTGGGAAACGTCTGGACGGCGTCCAGCGGGCCTCGGGGCGGCGTTCAATCCACACACGACTGAAAGAACGTAAACTCCACGACATCCAAACCCCGATGTTGTGATTCACTTATCGGTCACGGACCGCCACGTGTGGAATTTGTAGTAAAAATAAAAATTGCACGCTTCCCGAGAGTTTCTATAACAAACTTTTTTGGCTTCAAAAAAAGGAAAAGAGGACGTTGTGACTCGTGACTCGCATTCCTGGAAATGTCTGGCCGAAATGTCCCCGTCTTGGATGTCCAGACGTTACTGGACACTGTGACTGTGACCGTATCAGAGTCTGCTGTGTGACACTTTTTCTTTTCTTGTCCTCTTGTCATGGCACGTTTTGGCACATTTTATTCTCTCCCCCGTTCTCTCTCTCTCTCTCTCTCTCTCTGTCTCTCTCTCTGTCTCTTGGCTTTGGTGTGTAACGCTGTATCGCATCGGAGATGTGTCATCAATCATCTGTGCTGTGAGCGAGCGGCACTTCAAACGGGAGGGGGGGGGGGGGGCTCCTCCTGCAGGTGTGGGATCAGAGGCCCCTCCCACTCGACCTCTCGCCCCCCTCCCCCGCCCCCTCTGCTCTCCGATGACTCGTTTTGATCCCACTCCACAGTAGCCGCTGTTTGTCAAATCCCAAGAGACAGAATGTGTATCTGTAGCACGACGTAGGTACAAAAATAAATATATATTCACGATTTATTTATTTATTACATTTCAGAGCACCAGTTTTCAAGATTGCATCCTTTCTGTATTTGTGTATTTACAATTTAAATAGGATTTCATGTTTATAGGTTGAAATGCACATGACGCCGAAATGTTAAATAAAGTGTGAAATATACAATATTTTCATATTTAATACATATTTGCGAATGAATATCCTTTTCAGATGTCTTTTGAATAACGATAATATAGCCGTTAAAAATATATTAATTGAAGTAGGCTCTCGCCAAAGAGACGGTCTTCTGTATTTTGGCCTATATTGATTAAGGAAAGTAAAGAATAAGGAATAAGGAGTGTCTTGTGTGGTAATAAGAGTGAATGTCAAACCTAATAACACTTTCTAAAGTTCTGTAAAGAAAAAAATAAATATATTTTGAATATTACAGATCTATTTAATTCATATTGAACACTTTTCTCCAGATATGCAGAGGTTTTGTGATGAAGTGATAAACATTCAGACTATTTCCGTGTTAATTGGGTGAGCATTGACTACGATGACCTCCGTGACCTCGCGCCCCCGTATCGCTCTCCACCGCCAACACCTGAATCTAGTTTAATGTCTTTTAGTTTGAAATGGACTCCACCATCAAAACTCAATCTCATTGGCCCGTCTACGTCCAGAAACGTTATCCACTTACAGTAACGGGCACTCAGGCCCGAGTCAATACCCTCAAGAAGACGACTCGCCGATCGAATCAGAGACGCACAAAGATCTTGGAGCCTTATTTATTTAGTCTAAAGAAAACCGGAGTGTAAAGAACCAAGATGTGGAGCGGACCGAGCGTAAAGAACCAGGATGTGGAGCGGACCGAGCGTAAAGAACCAGGATGTGGAGCGGGCCGGTCCAACCCATCGAAGTGAGGATGCGTCGTCCATGACAGGACTGAACTTCTTGTGCCGGTTGTATCGGGTTCACGCGAGGTATGCCGACCTCAGTATGCGTCAGCTTCCCGTGGTTCGGAGTTGTGGACGCCAGCGACCCCCCCCCCCCATTCTGGCGAGGTGTGTCTGTCCCACTCGGGGGAGTGAATCCGGGAGGAAACAATGGCGAGGAAACGGTGGCGGCGGAACGACGGCGGCGGAGCTGAGCGCGTCGGGCACGGTTCATTTTTCTCCCGAGGCAGAGGGCGGCCCACTGGTGACTTTGATGGATCGGAATGCTGCTCACCCACCCACCCACACACACACACACACACACACACACACACACACACACACGCCCACACATGTCCCACACACAGCAACGGCCTCACACACACCCACACACACACACACCCACACACACTGCTCTGTCCCACCAGATCTGATATCCAATGAGAAATGTTTACGAGCCGCCCACTCGGCCTTCCTCCCTCGTCAATAAACTCTTCCCAGAAGTGTGTGTGATGCATTATAACGGAGCTCCGTATGGGGTCGGCGTCCTCCATCACGGGCTCACCCATGTGCATCTCACGTGGGGGGGGTGGGGGGAGGGGCTTACATTAGGTCCTGCCGATGATACATTTGCGCGTTAAGATTGCGATGCGTCACATTAGCGCAGAAAGAAACGAGGAGGGGACAAAGTGTTCTAGCTGCTCGGGGGATGAAAACAAATGACATGTCGAAATGAGGGCCCCACCCATGACATACAAGCACACAGGGGGCCCCGAGCTCTCCGGGAGACACATCTCTCTCTCTCTCTCTCTCTCTCTCTCGCTGAGAATTTTTTTTTCAGGGTATCGGTCGTGACGATCGGGCCAAATATGTTCTTTTCTGATTCACACACCTCGACGGAGTCCTCTGGGTTCGTTAGCTGCCAGTGAATCCTATTAGTCGGCAGCACCACGCCTTAGCCCAGAGGTGCTCAGCGTTTTGCGATCGAAGGCATTTCTGAGGACGAGCTTACCAAATATACAAAAAGACATAAAGAAGAGGAAAACAAAAACTATTTAACAGCCTCTGGCAGCTGTACCGACCACAACAAATATTCTTTGTATTCCCTCGGAGCTTTTTATTGGCCGCGGGTTGCATCCCACGCCGTTCTTTTGTTCTGAAAAAATGCGGCGTCGCGTAATTAAATGGTAGCTCGCTGTCGACACAGGCTCGACATGTTTGTCTCGACTACCTGATGGTGTGTCGCGGTTGTCGCGGTGATACTCAAACGTAGCCGGACGTGTATTCCCGAGCCCATTGAGATATTAAACAACGAGATAAATACGTCTTCGCTTTAATCGAGCCCTTCGGCAGTACCTCCGCGGCCCACTAGAGGGCCAAACCCGACGGCTAGGTCGAAGTTACCGGCTGCGAAAGATAAAAGCTCCACGTATTAGAGAATTTTCACCGTGAAAATGCAAACCATAAACGCACCGCGAGCCAACTCCAACTCTCGGGACACGCGACCTTTAACCTCTGTAGCTTGGCGAGTGTGTAAACTCAATCAAACTGACTTATTAATAACACTTTCCAAGACATTGTTGTTCCTGCCGTTGTGAGTCTGTGTGCACCGTCGTTAAAATAACCTCCTCCGCCGGCCTGCTCAGCTTCAAGGCCTCGACTCAGTCAAACAAGGTCAGAGTGTCGACAGCCAGAGCCTCTGACAGGCGGCAAGAAGAACTTAACCGGAGTGACAAATATCAACGCGCACTAGGTTCCGCTCTGTACCGAAACCTCCAAAACACACACACACACACACTGGGTCCAGTAATGCGCTCCTGCCAGCCTCAAAACGAGCTACACGGAGCGAGATAATTCAAAACGCGGCGCGTTTTGACTCCTAACAAAGGCTTGTGTTGCAAGCACAGGAGGGAGTTTAACCTACTCCTTTCAATTTGTTCATCTGAGTCAGCAGGGAGAGAGAGAGAGAGAGAGAGATGAGGCAGATAACGCTGTTGGTGCTGGGTGCGAAGACAGGGACCTTTGTCTGCTCACTCGAGTCTCTGGGAGATGTTTCTTTTGAACAAACTCTGCTTCATATCTCGCGCGCGCATGCGCTCGCGCTCACATACACGAGGAGGTGATTCAAGTTCTCAGACGGTGTGATAACACGCCGCGGGGGCGCCACGTCCACTGCACGTTGTGTGCGTGTGCGCGCGCGTGCGTTGCGCAACATCTCTCCGTCGTCGTTGAGGTGAACCGTATGGAGATGGTTATCACACATGCGAGCTGCACGGAGGCGACGGTAACACTCTCCGTGACGCCCGGCTCAGCGATGCGAGTATAATGTGACGCGTGGTGTCAGCAGCAGCGATGTATAATTATAGAGGAGCAGCCACAATCAATCATAATGATAACCATAATATATTTAATCATGACTTGTTAGGTCAAGTATCACGACACTTAAAGTGTGGCACTCACTGAGTTGTGTTGTTATTGCAAGGAACTTAATTCCCACATAGTTGAATCACTTCATAATCTTTTTTTTCATGCATTATAAATCACTGTTATAATACATTATAATGTGATTTTGAACTGAATAAAATCGTGACATCGAAAATGTCACTGATTGACCTGTAATATATATGATTATTGTCGTATTTCATTATAAAGTGCTTTAAACATGTATTATTAACATAACATTATGCATGCTTTAAAAAAAAAAAAAAAAAATATATATATATATATATATATATATATATATATATATATATATATTATACTAAGCTCATGTGGCAAGACATACAACATGTTTGTATAATACTAGACATAGACATATAGACATAAAATACTTATTAATGTTTCGTAAATACGAAGTTAAAAGATCAAATAAGTGATTGCCCTCGCTGATTCCCATCACGCCGCCATCAGAGCCCCATTTCCCCGAACACGGACAAAACAATCGTGCCGGATAACTTTTTGTTTATCGGTCGGACGTGCCCTCGTCTCCATGGAGCCTGTTTACCTGCTCTGGTTGCCAGGTAACGCTCTCTGTGTCGTCAATGACGAGACCACGCCCCTCGCGTCCGCTCCATCGAACTGCTTGTTAAGATCGCGGAGAAAGATAAGATCTCCGGGGTGCTTTTTTATCACTTATATGACGTCATTCAGAACCCCAAACACGCACTGACACTATTTAGGAGTTTCTTTTTTCGAACACGCATCATTTCCCCCTCCCGACCCGTACTGTTGTGACACCGGAAGACGCTTACACTTTAAGAGATAGCCGAGTCCACCTTAAATCACACCGCGGATAGAGGAGAACACTTAGGCTCCTCCCACATCCGAGAAGCGTCGGTTAAAGCGGTGTCTCACCTTCCCGGTGCTGAGCTCTCCTCGCTATACCGGGACGAGACGCCGGCGCACGCACTACGCAGAGGACGTAACCGAAGGTCGTTGCAGGACTCGCAGAGCGGATATCCAGGTGTTTGGATTTATCTCAGTTTTTTTTTTAAAACCACCACTTGGGTTTATTTTACATGTCAAAGCTGGGAGAACACACTGGAACACGACGCACGTTCACGCGACACATTCAAGTTCTCGCCACAATAATTGGTAAGCGCATTTATTTATTTATTTTGTATCCTCTTCCTTTTTTCTTTCTCCCATCAAATGTAAACTTTTTTCTCTTTCCACGTGAAACATGTCTGTCTGTGTCGGTGGGTTAACAAATCGATCCGGGAGATCGATGGACAGCCCGCTGTCAAAGTGATTGGATGAGCCACCTCCGCCATGTAAATGTCGCGGACATGATTAACTTAATAAGGCCCCCTGTCTATCGACGAAAGGAGAATGTCGCTGCTACTGTAAATTATAATTAGTATCCTGGCAGAAAGTCGTTGCTGCCTGTCGCCTGTTGCACACGCGGAACAACGACCTTTTAATTTAATAAACCACACTTAACATAATAAGCTCAGAGCAACACTGCATAATTAAAGTCGTATTTATAACGTATAGAATAAAGTTTGCTGTAAAAAGCCCGAATGGAATTGTGCACAAAGTAAAGTGATTGTCACAGTTCCGCCATTGGCCACTGGATGGCGACCGAGCATCTTCTTTGTCACGTCAAAAGCCCCGACTCACACAGATTGTTTATACATATAAATATAAAAACTAAATAATAGTACGATTACCAATCTGCTCCTCGCTGTGTGGAAGTTTCTGTGCTTCGTGATGTCGTCTCACACGGCACGTTATTGGGAAACATGAATGTGTGCAGCACTGTGTGTACATGTTTCATGCATTTATACATGTGTGTGTTCATTATTTGCTTATACACACTCGCTTCTGGCCCTAGTGTTTAGTCTTGCAATCACTTCAATACGTTGTGCATATGAGGTCAGCTGGAGATAATAAAGGTTCCGATGCAACAGCATAACCATCTTAACCAGTGTAGAGATCAAAGGGTTAAAGTTGTTTTCACAATTAATGCTATTTGCTCATATACATAAGCATCTTTCGGCTATTATGAAATTAAAAAGCATTACTTTGTAATAACAACATCATTAATAGCGAGTGATTATACAGCTCAGTCCAGTGAGCTTTCTTTAAAGGTCCTCGGTTTAGTGCTCAGCTACCGACGCACGAGCCTCATTTTCTTCTTCTTCTTTTTTTCTTTTTGAGTCCTATGCTGTAAATTTATTATGAATGGCCTAAACATCGCCAGCCCTCCTCCACGTGGGTGTGGATCCTTTCTCGCCATTGGCTGAAAGTCAACAAGCCGTTCTTAAGGAAGCTCTCCTGTGATTGGACGGGGCCCGGGAAGTGGGCGTGTTTTTATTTGATCGAAGGTGGAAGTGAGAGATACTTTGTGGACAATGTTCATTGTCGATATTTCAGCGGAGCTGCAGTACAAGTGCGCAGCGGAGAGCCTCCTTCTCTCTCTCCCCCTCTCTCTCTGGACCGAGTGTTTTCTCATCTAAAGGTTGCAGAAAACACCGAGAGGAATTTATATTCTTTTTTTTTTTAAACATTTTTGTATTATTAGACTTCTATGTTTTTTTTCTTCTTTTTTTAAAGGAAACCCTTCTGCGTACATGATCGTCCGTGGCACATTTTTCTAGTAGTTGTTGTTGCTGACAACGTACTTGCGCTCCTGCATCTATGTAGCATTCGGGAAGACTCTCGCGCGCACGCTGGAAGACGGCAACAAAGAAAGGAAGAGAAAGAAAAAGAAAACGGTCGAGGTTTTGTTTGAGTTGACTTTCCTTGTGGGATTATTCTCCTGATACCGACCGGAGAGGACACGGACCGGCTTTTTTTTTTAAATTCCGACTCTCGGAGGAGGGCGCGTGAACGAACCACGAACCACGAACCACGGGCCGGGACTCGCTTCGCCATCCTTCCCCTCCCCCGGAGAAAAACACTTCATCTCCGGCTCTGCTTCGTCTCCCCCCTCCCCCCTTCATTAAACCACAGGTTATCGGATGGACCAGCACCCCAGCGCCCGGAGCTGCACCAGTCGCGGGGCTTCGTCCTGTGAGGCCGTCCCGACGGAGCCCTCCATGAATCTGTACATCCACTCCACCACCGGCACACGCTTCGAGCTCTCCCTGCCCCAGGAGGAGACCGTGGACGGGCTGAAGAGGAGGCTGTCGCAGCGACTCAAAGTGCCGCGCGAGAGACTCGCTCTGCTGCACAAAGAAACGTGAGTGAAACCGGCAGTAGAAGTGATGCAGACCTTTTTATTTTCTTTCTCTTGTAAATAATAATAATAATAATACAAGCATCCTCCGCCCCTCTGCCTCCGACATTAAAGGGCAGCGTTGCATCTGTGCAATGCGTTTACCGTAATGTTTCAACCAGATTTTTTAGAAAAACGCGCATGTAAATCCGACTCGTGGTGCGTTCAGGCTCCGGGGCCTGCAGCGATGTTCTTTAATCCGTGCATTTCGGGTTTATGGGAGGCCCCTCGGATGCATCCGAGGACACCGCCGCGCGTCCTGCATGGGCTGCGTGCACGCGCCCCCCGGTCGGTCGCGTCTCCTCCTCCCTCGCTATAACGCTGCGGGAATCGAACCTGTGAAACATGAATGAGGACCCGGTTGTACTCGCCGCTGCTGCGCATGCCCACGTCCACGGTGTTTATCTTTAACTCGCTCCTGTGCGACGGGAGGGTGGAGGTGTCCTGCGTGTGGTTGGGTGGTGCTGGAGGTAAATACATAGTGGGTACACAGTAGTATGGGCGGAGGTGTGCTTAACGTGCAGGTGGTGTTATGCAAAATAAATAAACGAGGGGGCTGAGAGAGTTTTCAGCTCATGCAAACAATCGGCATTGTTTCTCCCCCCCCCTCCTCCCCCCGCAGCCATTGTAATCATCCATTAAATCACATCATCCTTTAAAACCTGCCCCCCCCCTCCACTCCCCCAAGCCAGCCTTTTTTTTGGGGGGGGGGGGGTTAAATCCTCTCCTGCTCCTCAAACACGGAGAACCTGTCGACGCCGGGGGGGCCTTTGTTCTGCCGCATGGGGTGAGATGTGGGTCACGCTGTCCTGAGACATCCTTCACACACTACTGAGGAAGAAATGGAGGGGGGGAGGAGGAGAAGAGAGAGAGAGAGAGAGAGAGAGTGTGTCAAGATGCCGTGAGCTTCGGTGCATCGTGACCCCGGCAGGAACAAACCATTTCCTCTCAGGAGGAGGATGAGGAGGAGGAGGAGGAGGAGGCGGTGATGGAGGGGAGAGACACTCCTGCACCAAACACCGGAGACGTGTCTCCATGCGTGTCAACGGCTGCGAGTTTCCTCCTCCCCTCGTTCTCTGTTTTAAAAAAAATATTTATTTTAGCAACACCTCGACACAAAAATAAAAAAGGGGGGATGGGGGGGGGGGGGGCGAAAAGAAAAACACTCGCCTCCACTTAGTCGGGCGGCGGGCGGCGGCGCCAGATATCCACCGCGAGGAGCGCTTGTCAAGCTCCACCGTCCTCCAAATTGAAAGATGACAGCTCAATCAATACACGTCTCCTTCATGGAGCTTTTCACCCGCGGCTCTTTTTTTTTTTTTCTTCTTCTTCTCTTTTTTCTTCTCCCCCCCCCCCCCCCAAACTAGTTTTTGGATTCCGTCGAAACCCCCCCCTCCCCCTCCCTCCCCCCTCGGCTGGGGGCTGTTTGTGTGTCTGAAGATATTGTCGGCGCGGTCCAATTATCTCCCTCTTCTTTTAACCCTTCAGGCGACTCAGTTCAGGCAAACTCCAGGACCTCGGCATCTCCGATGGGAGCAAGTTAACACTCGTACCGACAGTCGAAGCAGGATTAATGGTGAGATGTTATTCCTGCCGGCGGTGTGTGTTTTTTAGTTTCCGTGCACATTTCTCACTTTACACGTACAAAAAATAATCTTTCCCTGTTTTTTTTCTCCTCCTCCTCCTCCTCCTCCTCCTCCTCCTCCTCCTCCTCCTCCTCCTCCTCCTCCTCCTCCTCCTCCTCACAGTCTCAAGCATCAAGACCCGAGCAGTCAGTAATGCAAGCCTTGGAGAGTCTCACAGAAACTCAGGTAGGAGACTGTCGATGCAATATGAATACATGAGCTTCTGGGTTGTGTGTGTGTGTGTGTGTGTGTGTGTGTGTGTGTGTGTGTGTGTGTGTGTGTGTGTGTGTGTGTGTGTGTGTGTGTGTGTGTGTGTGTGTGTGTGTGTGTGTGTGTGTGTGTGTGTGTGTGTGTGTGTGTGTGTGTGTGTGTGTGTGTGCAGGCAGGCTGCACAAGCCTCTTTGCTCATCTAATCTCAGCCTCTTAAACAAGCCAAGCTCGACATCCAGCGCGGATATAATAAGCAGCATCACCCCGTGTGTGTGTGTGTGCGTGTGTGTGTGTGTGCGTGTGTGTGTGTGAGAGCTGCAGTAAACCAGGAGCAAACACCTAACGAGAGGTTTATTTGCGAGCCGAGAGAGGACCAGCAGCACATATCACACTCACTACCACCTTTCTGTTTATACCCCTATCTGTAAAGTCACTGCACTCCTCCTCCTGCTTCTTTTGTTGCACACACACACTCACGCACACACACACACACACATGCACACACACATGCACACACACACAGGCAGGTTTCCAGGAAGTGTGCTGCGACTGCAGTGTCGTCTCACTCACTCATACACATAGTGCCGGATCATCAGATGACAGCCGTCTCGCTCCGCATTAGCAGAGTGTTCCTGGAAGCCTGAGCGGGCGAGAGAGAGAGAGAGATAGAGTGAGAGAGCAGCCTCAGCGGGGCCCGGGGCCCCCGTGGGCCGGCCCGCTTCTTCAAATACAGGACGAGTTTGAGTCAGTGTGACTCAACCCCCCAAAAATGATTGATAGCGAGAGGAGAGAGAGCGAGAGGAGACGAGTCCTCAAGTGAGAGAGAGAGAGAGAGAGAGAGAGGCTGAACACACACACACACACAGGCAGCGGTGTGTGTGCAGCTGACTGACTGAGTCAGACCGACTTCCTCTTGTGGCGTTGGTGAATGTTTTATTCACTTATTATTAATCGGAGGATGTGGGCCGATCGGAGCGAGAGAGACAGAGAGAGAGAGAGAGAGAGAGAGAGGTTTATTTTGGCGTTGTGATCCTCTTGTCCGTGAGCGTCCGACTGAAGGCGCTCCAGAGAGGTCAAAGGTCAGCCGACGGGTCACGGGACTGAACTCCTACGCTTGTGGCACATGACCGCCGTGTGATTTAATAATTGTAATCCTGCAGAAGGACTCCGTGAGGCGGAGAGTTAAGGGTAACGTTAAAGATGTAAAAAAAGAAGGCATGAAGCTGCCTCAGTGTGGTTTTTATCTCCAGAAATTGATTCCTCTTTATAATTCATGAAGCGGGATGGAATGATATAGATTGCGGGGAGATTAAGGAACTGAGAAAGATTAGAAAAAGAGGAACACAAAAGCTTTCCCCCCCAAACTCTGAGGCTATCAAAAATCAATCAATGCACTTAGCTCTTAAAAGTGTCTGACACGATAACTGATATGCCCCATACACCCAGAAATAGCCTGTGGGGGGGGGGGGTCACTCCCTCTGGTGGCTGTGTCAAACAACCCCCTGATCTCATAACCCCACCACCCCCACCACCCTTCTCCACCTGTGTGTTTCGGTCATGGCTTTTTACCGGGAAGTGTGTGTGTGTGTGTGTGTTTGTATTCATGGAAGGCCGGGGTCCGAGGAGAGATGGCCTTCTCCCCCGTGGGGGCCGGACCTCCTCTGGCGGCCCCCGGGACCTTTTTATTTAGTTGTGTTTGGATGACATCGGAGCCGCAGTCGCCCGGCGCTCCTCTCTTCTGCTTCTGCCGGTCGTGTGCGTATATGTGTGTGTGTGTGTATCACACACACACACACACACACACACATACACACACACACACATACACACATACACACCAGTATTAAAAGGATATATTTAAGAGGATTGAGTTCAGAGAATGAAAAAATGTCTAATCCGGTAGTAAAATTAACGTACACTCGAAAGCAATATTCCTGATTTTTATATATATATATATATATATTCTAAATGTGTATATATATATATATATATATATATATATATATATATATATATATATATATATATATATATTTTCTCTGGGCTTGTGCAGACGGTGACATCAGGCCTCCATCTATTGATCTCGGTATTTGACGGAAAGATAAGGATTATGTGTCCCTCTCAGCACACGGGGACTATTTACTCATTGATGCACATTGATGTCACAATGAAAGCCAACCAGACAACCCCCCTTCACATTGCCCCCCGAGCAGCCACCTCTTTGTTCCTGTCTTAAAACATGAGCACCAAACCTGCCCAGCTGACAAGCCCTCAAACACACAACGATGATTGAGGGTCACTCCCCCCCCACCACCACACACACACACACACACACACACACACACACACATCACCCCAATCCCCTTTCATCCACCACACATCCAGCGAGACCCAGTTGAGTGCACATGTTTTTTTTTGGTGGAATCAATCTCCGGCTCAGCGGGCTGCAGATTGACTTGATTTTTTTGTCTTGGGGGGGGGGGGGGGATTCCCGTGGAATTGTGGAGTTACGTATCCGCTCCACTCTTCTTGCTCCTCCATTGGACGGAAGGAAATCAACACAAAAGAGGACAGGAGACTGTGTGTGTGTGAGTGTGTGTGTGTGTGTGTGTGTGTGTGTGTGTGTGTGTGTGTGTGTGTGTGTGTGTGTGTGAACCATGCCGCCCTCCTCTAGATGCTAGTTAATCAGCAGCATTGACACCACTGGAAATCGTTGGTGGGTAATTGTATTGAGGGTTTTTGGGAGTGCAAGGAATTGAAAAATGACTCGAGTCCATTCGCTGGTCAATACGAGAGGCTCCGCCCCCTCAGAGCTACGGCCTGGCGGTTGGACAGGTGAGGAGACTGGTTAAAAAAACCCGTCTTCCCCCGCTCTAGGCGTCCCTCCCCCTCTCCTCCCCTTGTCCCGCCCTCCCATCCTCCATCCTCCATCCCCACCATCTTCCCATCCTCCATCCTCCGTCCTCCAGGCACGTAGCTGCTCAGCTCCATCTTCTCCCTCCTCTCTCTTGCCTCCTCGCTCCTTATCTCCTTCCCTTGGCGTGCAAAGGAAGAGCGACCGCAAATGAGTTCCTTGAACCGCGGGGACCCCGATAAATACGACTGTCAGCCGGAGAGGAAAAAAAGAGAGGGGGGGGGGGAGCCAGAGGGGCACGCTCTCACTGAATATTTCATCACCCCCCCGCCCCCATCACCATCCTTTCTCCTCTCATGCCACCCTCCCCCCACTTTTCCCTCCATCATTTCTCCTGCCCCCTTATCGTATTCTACCCCCGTCACTGCATAGCGACCAACGCTGCTCTTCTCTGCACACCCCCATCACCCCATCACCCCCACCCTCACCTACACCCCCATCACCACCCTCTACACCACCCCCACCCCCACCATCACCACCAGCATCACCCACACCACCACCGCTGCATCACAACGTGAACAATGGGAGGCTAGTTTCCCTCCGTCAGCCTTAAAGACAACAAAAGCGGAGAGCCCTCCTCCACTCTCATTCTCTCTCTCTCTCACTCTAATTCTCTCTTTCTCTCTCTCTCTTTCTCTCTCTCTCCCTCCGTCCACCATAACAAACCACCACAGACAGCTTGCTCCTCTCTCCGGCTAATTTGCAGCCTGCCATGTGGCGTGTGTGTGCGTGTGCGCGCGCGTGCGTGCGTGTGTGCGCGCTCGCGCGTGTGTGTGTGTGTGTGTGTGTGTGTGTGTGTGTGTGTGTGTGTGTGTGGATAATCCTCGTCAATGTGAGGGCCATCGAGCCTCCTCTCCGTTTCCCGCCTCTCGCCTCCTCTCTCACTTTAAGGGTTCTGGCGTCATCGTTTTATATTTGATCTTTTTTAATATTGTCTCTGAACCCGGAGACGACCGGAACATAATCGTTGCAAATATTTGTCCAAACGAGGCTCGGCCCGCTGGGCGAGCGCCGTGTGATGTGGACTCGGCATCGGATCAACACCGGGTGGAGGAGCGGCTCCCTCGGGGCCTCCGTCTCTCTCTCTCTCCCTCTCTCTCTCTCTATGTGTGTGTGTGTGTGTGTGTGTGCAAACTGTCGACTCATTCTCTTGACAGCTGTCAGACAGTCAGCCTCTCCTGCGCCCCCTCTTTCTCCCCCTCACCAACCCGAGGTCTCACACACACACACACACACACACACACACACACACTCTTGTCCAGCAGGTGTGTTTTCCTCTAGTCATCCCAGGTAGCCCCGCCCTCTCCTCCTCCTCCTCCTCCTCCTCCTCACTTCACGCCGCGCCCTGCTGACCTCATTGTCTGAGGGCCTCCTGGGTGTCTACGTTTACCCAGCGGACGATTTCCGCCGCGTTAGCTGTTGAAATGCAGCCATCAGATCTCCCCCTCCCTCCCCCCCTCCTCTCACCTGCCTCTCCTCCCTTTCCATCCCCTTTTTCTTCTCTTCCCTCTCCACACCGTGTCAATACCGATGTGCAAAGGTCACCCTGGCAACAGAGAAGCGGCGGTCGATGGAGAAATAAGTAAGCGGAGGAGGAGGAGGAGGAGGAGGAGGAGAGAAGCGATGGAGGGGCCGAGCCTGGTTAACTAAGACCCCCCCTTCTCCTCCCCTCTCCTCCCCCTCTCCTCCCCTCTCCCCCTCTCCCCCCTCATCTCACGACGAGCACGCTCCGAAAGGCCGCGGGCTCTTTTCATCGAGGGAGTGAGGCCTCTTCTCTCCCTTTTGCCGTCTTTGTTTGTGCGCCTGCGTTACTTGTTTTCTCTGCTTTTGTCACGACTCTTTTCACTCCCGTCCTCCTTTTGTGTCCTCCCCTCCTCCCCCTCTTCCCCCTCCCCCCTCCCTTGTGTATTCTGTGTCTCCCCCCCTCTCTCGTGCACACCTACGTAACATGCTCGGACTTCAGCGGCAGAAAGTGGCGAAATCACGCCGCTGCAGGAGGAAGGGAGGAAGAGAGGAAGGGAGGAAGGGAGGGAGGGAGGAAGGGAGGGAGGGAGGGGGACAAGAGGACTTTAGTTGTTTGGTGTGACTCCTCCGGCCAAGTCGAGACAACTCTGCTATCGTGTGTGTGTGTGTGTGTGTGTGTGTGTGTGTGTGTGTGTGAGTGTGTGTGTGTGTGTGTGTGTGTGTGTGTGTGTGTTGTCTCGTTGCCCTGGTGAAGCCCTTCCACATCCGCCGGGCGGACAGTCGTCCCCTCTGTGGCGGCGGGGAGCGTTTCCGGGACGTGGGACGTGTTTTTTTTTTGTTGCCAAACAGAAGGGAGGCCTCTTGTCTCTCCGAGGGGCCGAATGACATCGCTGACTAAGAGAGAGAGGAGGAGGAGGAGGAGTGGGCGAGAGAGGGCGCTTTCTTTATTTGTGGGCGTTTTCTCTTCTTCTTCTTCTTCTCCTCCAAACGACAGAAAATAAATAAATAGGCCAGTGTTACAGAAGAGTGATTGATCACATAGCGGGCTGATGTGTGTGTGTGTGTGTGTGTGTGTGTGTGTGTGTGCAGTTCAACTGCCGTCCATGATGCAAACTGTTCATCTACAAGAGGAAGATGTTAATATGCATGTAATAAACCACAAAACTTCAATCCTCCCTCTCTCCCTCTCTTCCTCTCTCTCTCTCTCCCTCTCTCTCTCTCCCCCCCCCCTCTCTCCCCCCTGCAGGTCAGTGACTTCCTGTCCGGCCGCTCCCCTCTCACCTTGGCGCTGCGTGTCGGCGACCACATGATGTTCGTCCAGCTCCAGTTGGCGGCGCAGCAGGCCGGCGGCGCCCAGCTGCAGCACCGGCACCTCGTCACCCGGGGGGGCGGAGCCGAGGCGCCGGCCGCGGGGCAGCCCGCCCGGGTCCCCCACCCCCACCCCCACCTACAACAACAACAACAACAACAGCAGCAACAACAACAGCAACAACAACCCCATCATCCACACGGCCACCCCGCCGCCCCCCTGGCCCCGCCCTCCCCGCCGCCCGCCGTGTACCACCACTCGCCACCCTCCTCCGCCCACTGTAGCCCCCCGCCGCCGCCGCCCCACCCCGCACCACCCGTCCTTCCGCTCTCCCGCCGGTCAGCAGCACCATCACCACCATCACCACCAGCCTTCCTCCAGCCAGCCCGGCCACGCCCCCCCCGCCGCCGCCGCCGCCCCAGCGCCGGTCCTCTGCCCCCAAGTAAGTCTCAAGGGTGCCTCCCAGATACATGCAAACACACACACACCCACACACACACACACACACACGGCGGTTCAAAGAGAGGCAGGTTTTTATCAATCAGACTTTTATTTTTTTTTCCCGCGTGGCGGCGGATCGTTAACCTCGGCTCGCCTTATTTCTTTTTTTTTACAACCGTTTACTTAACTTGAGATAACTTCAAAAAGAACGTCCCGGGTCGCACGCACACACACACACACACACACACACACACACACACACAAACTCGTCTGTTTACACTTTCTCTCTCCCCCCCCCCCTCGGGCTGCAGCCGATGGGAAGCGAAATGGAAACCAGATGTGGGTGGACTACGTGTGTGTGTGTGTGTGTGTGTGTGTGTGTGTGTGTGTGTGTGTGTGTGTGTGTGTGTGTGTGTGTGGGGATCGGTTCACAACAAGAATAACAGGAACGACCGGGGGGCAAAAAGGAGGAAAAAGACGGAAATGGTTATTCCTCATTAGGCTTTCGCATTGCGCAACACACACACACACACACACACACACAGAGGCGTCCTAGAGGCAGCGCTCACCTGTGTGTGTGTGTGTGTGTGTGTGTGTGTGTGTGTGTGTTTAAGGTGGAGCTGCGAGACTTCAGATATCTGGATATGATGCGTCCTGTAAACGCCGTGTGTGTACAGATGTGTATCCTCAGCGTGTGTGTGTACTCATCATGCTGCCTCATGTGCTCCTCCAGGCTAACTGCAGCAGCACCACCAGCACCACCAGTGGCCCCAGCAGCCCCACCAGCCCCACCATTCCCAGCGCTCCCAGCAGTCCCTCCTCACGCTCCCGTAAACCCGGAGCCATCATCGAGAGCTTCGTGAACCACGCCCCCGGAGTGTTCTCAGGGACCTTTTCAGGTGAGGAACACACACCCTCCTCTTCGTCTGCAGGGACGTCAACTTCTCAGCTTGGTAACTAATCCTCCCTCCCTCGCTTCCTCCCTCCTTCCCTCCTTCCCTCCTTCCCTTGCTCCCTCAGGCACTTTGCACCCTAACTGCCAGGACAGCAGCGGGCGCCCCCGCCGCGACATCGGCACCATCCTGCAGATCCTCAACGACCTCCTGAGCGCCACGCGCCACTACCAGGGCATGCCGCCCTCCCTCACCCAGCTGCGCTACCAGACGCAGTGCGGCTCGCCCGCCTCGCCGGCGCCGTCGCCGCCGCCCTCGCCGCAAGTCGCCGGCGCCACGGGCCTCTCCGCCAAAGCTACCTCCGTGCCCGCCGCCGCCGCCGCCAGCAGCAGCAGCAGCAGCGTCGTCCTCCCCCCCGTCGGCCCGCCGCCGCCGCTCCACCCGCTGGTGCAGTGCCAGAGCCAGATCCGCATGTGCAAGCCCCCCGGTGAGTGCCCCCCCCCCCCCCTCGCCACGTGTGTGTGTGTGTGTGTGTGAGGGACACATGCAGAAGCACACGCATTGTGCATCCCTCAAAGCAGATGTTACAGCAGTCGCTACGGGCCTGTGTGTGTGTGTGTGTGTGTGTGTGTGTGTCTGTGTGTGTGTGTGTGTGTGTGTGTGTGTGCGTCTCAACCCTGTCATTTTACCCGGATCGCTCTTGCATTGAAACGTACCAAATAATTAATTGTGGTCTTTGTGTCGACTGTCGTCTCTCTCTCTCTTCTGATGGGATTATTTTTGCACCGTTTTCCTTCTTCAAGAAGTTATTTTCATCTTCATCTTCTTCATCTTCTTTTCTTTTTGTTAAATACTGTCAAAGCGGGAACATAACAGTCTGATTTAAAGAACAGAAACAGTGCTTTGTAAATATATATATATTTATATATATATATATATATATATATATTTATATATATATATATTTATATATAGGAGGAGGAGGAGGAGGAGGAGGAGGAGGGTCTCCTTTTTATTAACAAAATACAAGCTTCTCCTAACCTGTTCAGGCAGGCTTCATCTGTCGGGCTTTGCTTGTGTGCCAGAGAGAAAGAGAGGGAGGTAGAGAGAGGTTCAGCCCCTTCAAGGTCGGGCTATGTTGAGTCTAGATTAGATTAGATGAGGCTTTGGCTGATTTGAAAACTGGGGGTGGGGGGTGCTCGAGGTCGGATGATGCCGGTTGGAGTCTGGGCATTTTATATATATATATATATATATATATATATATATATATATATATATATAATAATAAAGAATATAATATGTATATATTATAAAGTAAGTATAATGAGTAATTAGCTCCGCCCCCGGAGGCTCAGGACTCAGCCGTCAGACAGATGTCCAGCAGCGATAACATTCAGTCGGTCTGAGAGAAAACGCCATTGTCCTCCGCCGCCTCCTTATCTCCCCGTCGGAGGAAATCGAGCCGGCTGCGTTGAACGGTCCGTAAGGGGGGGGGGTGGAGGTGTGTGTGTGTGTGTGTGTGTGTGTGTGTGTGTGTGG
>CM070102.1:22149123-22166623 GCA_036178185.1 Liparis tanakae
TATATATATATATATATATATATATATATTTATTTATATATATATATATATGTGTATATATGCAATTACGTACGCGGGAATCATCGGCCCGCAGATCCGGCCTCGCTATTGGTGTCCCCCCCCCCCCCCCCCCCCCACACACACACACACACACACACTCGGCGATAAGGGGGATGAAAATGGCACCGAGGGGGCTAATGAGGCTCGGTGTGGGGAGGTTGAGCAGGAATGTGTGTGTGTGTGTGTGTGTGTGTGTGTGTGTGTAACGCACGCAGTAAAACACAGAGACGAGGCATATCCATCGACAACCTTCTCGGTTAGTTTTTTTTGTGTTTGTTTGCACACACTCTGACTCCGCCCCCCCCCTTTTTTCTCTCTCCTCCCGACCAGGTGACCGCGTCCGCCAGACGGAGAACCGGGCGACCCGCTGCAAGGTGGAGCGCCTGCAGGTGCTGATGCAGCAGAAGCGTCTGCGCCGGAAGGCGCGGCGGGACCAGCGGGCGCCGTACCAGTGGCTGCCCAACCGCAAGGCCGGGCGCAGCAACAGCAACAGCAGCGTGTCCAGCGAGGGCTCCATGGACCTGGACTTTGACGACTCGGTGTGGAAGCCCGACGTCAAGACCGACCTGAAGCCCGAGTTCGTCATGGCCTGAACAGAAAAGAAACGCCCCCCCTTCCCCCCTCCCCCTCCCCGCCCCGAAAGCGTCTCGATTACCCGGGAGAAAAAAGAAGGAAAAAACGGCGTTCGGGGATTCACTTAGAGATTTATCTGGAGGGAGCGGGCAGGCGGAGGATGAGGAGGATGAGGAGGAGGAAGGAGAGGGAGTCAACGCGACCCTCCCGGGAGACTTTTTCTTCACGCTCCCCTTCGCAGTCGACCGTTTGGGGGAAAAAACCCACGTTGACTTTCTTTTGGCGCTTGGACTTTTTTGGGGATACGACGGCGTTTAAGACTTTCTACAGAGACGACACCTGAGCGTGAGCAGGAGTCAGTGGGTGGGGGTGGTGGCGGTGTAGGTGGTGGTGGTGTTTTTCTTTTTTAAGACGTTTCTTTTTGGTTTTTAAGTGCGCTCTGGACAGCAATGAAGAGATCCGCTCTGGACTCCTCACAGGACGGGATCACGTGAACGCCACAACGGTGGAACAATGGATTATTCCAACGGGCTTTGTTATCGATCTCAACACTCGTCGGCCAGAGTCTGGTTTTTAAAACCTGCTAGGGGGGGGGGGGGTTTACCCTCTTTCTCTTTTTCATTTTTTTCATTTTGAAACATTATTATATTTTATAAACAAACAAAAAGATGTAGCATTGTTCACGAAGCATTCAGGTTTTCATATGACAGTTCAACAAAAACAAAAAGTAGTTGATTTGCACATTTTCTTGATTTATAACAGCTGGTCAGAGTGTGTAAGGGCGAGGGGGAGGGGCCTAACATCGGGGAGGACAACAACAAAAAGAATACGGAAGTATTGATATCAACCTCAGTGACGTAGGGCATCGACGGGAACGAGTAAAACACAATTAATTAATATGAACAGAAAGTGCTTTAGAGGATTTAAAATCTTTAAATGTATATGGTAACTAAAAAAAAATCTATTTTTTATTTCTCTTCCTATCCGCTGTTTTCAAAAAACAAACGAACACGTTGAATCCATCATTCACGAATTACACTGTAGTCAGATCTCACGCCGCCGGACCCGGGTGGACTCGAGGGTTTTTGTGTACATACATGAGACGATTGGCAAAAAGGTTTATGAGTGTGTGTGAGTGTGTGTGTGTGTGTGTGTGTGTGTGTGAGTGTGTGTGTGTGTGTGTGTGTGTATGTTTTGATTATTTTTTTTTTGTCTCGAGTCGTCTTCTCACACACAACCCCAGCGTTTCCTAACGGATGAAAAATCATCCAACTGGAAGTTCCTTCACCACCAAGTCCTCCAGAGGAATGACTATTTTTTTATTGGCCCAAAAAAGAAAAGGGGCGGGGCTAGAAGAAGAAGAAGAAGCGGGACCCTGCATCATTTATCGACTAGTGCCTCCACCAGAACATCCGTTGACATATCAGGTCCGGCCTTCCCCGGTGTTGCTGCTACACTCGGACACTCGGAGAGAAGAGGAAGACGAGGATGACGACGACAAAAAAAAAAAGTGACACTTTTCTTCGCATGCAGAAGTGATAAACACGCCGGTCTTTTCTCTCTCTCTACGGATGGAGGAAACGACAACGAAGAGCCGGCGGGCGCTGTGGGGACGAAGGTCGACAACATGCATGAATTTGTGAAGAAAATAAACAACGCTGCTTTTCTTCGGATTTTGTACTTCTTTTTTTTTTTGTGGGGGGGTCCTCAATATCCTGCTGAAAGTATTACGACGCAAGAAAAACACCCCAAAAAAACAGATGAAGCGGAGCGTGGATTCGCGTCTCGCTCGGCACTGAACATTTCTGCTGATGAAGATGATGACGAGCAAAGACTCCGCCCCCACAAAAAAAACAACAACACCTCCAGCGTGACTCGAGGACCCTACGAACTGTTAAGCCGCCTCCCCCTTCTCCATCCTTCTCTTGCCTTCCCAAAAATGCTCCACCGTGACTCTCGGGGACCCAGTCATCCCTAGGAACTGTTAAGCCACCTCCTCCTCCTCCTCCTCCTCCTCCTCCTCCTCCTCCCTCCTGTCCGAACGAGAGAGAGAGAGAGGGGCGTCTGGTCCGTCTCTCCATCCGTCCGCGACCATGTTTGCACTCCCAGACTTTGCAGTGAGAGATTACCTTTTCTTTTTTTTTTTGGTGAACCCTCCATCCTTTTTTTTCTTTTTCTTCTTTTTTTTAAGTGGCCTTACCTTTCACTAAAAAAAAAACTAAAAAAAACGAGACACTTGGGGACAATGTGGGGCGGGAATGTGTTTTTGTCTTTTGGGTTTTTGAAAAAAACTTTCCGTGTGCATCGTTGTCATCAAGGCGCCGTTTTTGTCTCCGTCGCCGCCCAGGACGCCGCGGCGCCCGTCGTCTCTAGTGCTTGTTAGCTGGTGGAGTCTCTATTATGTCAAGGCTTCTGTGCCTTAAATTTTTTCCCCCGCTGTGTATCGGTGTCGGATTTTAAAGCTTGTTTTTCATTGGTCGAGACGCGGGGAGGCGGAGTTTGAAAAGCTTGTTTTGAGTGAATCGAATGCGATTCGGAGAGTCGGAGTTGTTCCTCGGATACCGCATCGTCTCCCATTTCTTCATCGTGTCGCCACGAAAACATCACGTCCCTCGCCACCCAGTCCTCCCGCCCCCACGAGCCGCTGGGAGGGGGAGGAGCTTACACCGCAGTACTTAAGACGGCGAGAAAAACGTCCCCCGAATGAGAAAAAAAAACGTCCTCTGAGGACTCCAGACTACAAGCACTTCCTGTTTCCTTGGATACACCATCACTCACGGACAATTCATCCACCTGCCCCCCCCCCCCCCCACCCACCCTCACCCCCCCCACCCACCCTCACCCCCCGACGTTTCTTAATTTAATTTGGTTTTGTTTCGTACGTGTATGAACTTATACTCTGTGTGTGCCTCACCTGTGTGAAACGCGATAAAGATGAAACTAGACAAAAAAGATGACAAAAGCATTACGGAGAGGATGAAAAAAAAGAAAAAGAGAAAACGGTATGTTTGTGGACTTCTGATCACGTCATTTAAGTTGCCTGTTCTTTCTTGTAGCCAACTATTGAAAATAACAGGATTCAAGAATACAATTTACAATGTTCTAGCTCTAGACCGGTGTAGCACATGTGTGACTGTATTAATTTATGAAACCAAAATGGTAACTGTGAACTATGTATTTCTTTATGTATTTCTTTCTTTTTTTAAGCGGGAGGGGGGAGGGGGGGGGGAGAAGGAGACAACAGCAGTTGATGCTTGTGTTTTTTCTTGTTTTTTTCTGGAATATAACGGGAACAAAACTTGTTTCCGATTTAAAAAAAGGAGGGGAGGGGGGGAGTCGAAGAAAAAAAATGGAAAAAATATACGAATATATTTTTTTTCTTAAGCAATACATTTCAGTGTGACTTGTGATAGGACATTTTCTTTTTTTAGGTAATAAATAAATAAAAAACAAAATGAGTACGTCAGGTCGTCTCCACGAGTGTTCATTGGGATTCGGTAACATCAAAGCCACTGCCGCTGTCGGGGCCAAAGGGTAACGTGAGAATCTTACGGAAAACGAGAGACGTGTGGAATTTGCATCGCCAAAATATTTCCCTACTTTATATCTAAAGCTAACAAACGACGTTGATGATTGGACTGAACCATCTGGGGCTGGCGGAGGGGTCAGGGCCTAGAAATTGATTATTATGAGCCTACTGGGAAGAGGCTCGTGGGTTTCCTGGGTCTGTGGGGGGGGCGCTAAGCAGAAAAGAACGACACAAAGGTAAAATATTGAGCTCAATCATATATATTATTGTACATTTATATACAGACATAGGACATCGTCACAGAACGCTGACGTTTTAACAACCAACCATACGGCAGTTTGGATATTTGCTTAACTGGCAAAATGTGACCCAGGGACTGCGTGTCTGTGTGTGTGTGAGGAAGGAGGGTGAAAGGGAAGGAAGGAAGAGGAGGGGGGGAGGTAACGATCAAGATGAGACAGAATATGGGAGAGAGAGATCTGTGAATTCTCTGCTTCCTGACACGAGTACGTACAGAAAAAAGGTGTTTTAAAAAAAAGAGAGGATGAAAGAGCACGGCATCCTCACCCCGAGGTCCACGTAAAAAAGAAAATATATGTATATAAATATATATATATATAAATATATATATATATATATAAATCTATATATATATAAATATAATATATATTTAAAAAAATATATATAAAATATGTATATATATAAATATATATATATATATATAAATATAATATATATTTAAAAAATATATATATAAAAATATGTATATATATATATATATATATATATATATTTTTTTTTATTCCCGACTTAAAACAAAAAACACAAATACAACAATATATGAAATACAAGACAAGGACACAGGTCCAACCATTGCAGCTAAAAGTTGGTTTATTCCCTAGAATACCATAAGCCTTATCTTTAGAGTATAAATATTGTTGTTTTTAAACATTTCTCCTAATTTTTTAACATTTAAAAAAAATAAAGCGAAAGAAATACTTTAATATCTGCAGCCTTGGCGGTAAAGTTTCTCTGCAGTTCGTCGAGACGCAAACAAAACAAACCACAAGTTGATATTTACTCTGAATGTAACGTCTAACAGACGTCTCTCACACCCATTCTGCGCTCCTTTTTTTGTTTTGTTTACTGGAACAAGCGTCACTCGTTACTGGATACGAGCCGAGCGGAGCGGAGCAGCTGAAAACAGTTGGTTGCGTCTTTCCAGTCCGACTCCGACTACCGGAGAGCCTCTTCTGAGAAGTCTCTGCCTACTTCTGACTGCAGCCGCCTCAGCCTCCACGCTCCCCCGCCAGCTCGCCTCTCTGTGGATGTGAGGCCTTTAGAGACAGAAGAGAACAGAAAGAGAGAGAGAGAGAGAGAGAGAGAGGGAGAGAGAGAGAGAGGGGGGGGGCTCAGCTGCCAACCGCAAACCGAAACCCTGCGGTTCCGCAGAGTTTGGGTTTCACACGCCGTTGTGCGATCTAAGATAAGTCATGCTCAGCTGTATCCTTCCGTCACTTAAAAATACACACACACACACATACTCTCACGCACACGCACACACACACACACACACACACACACACACACACGCGCATAACGGAAAATATTCCAGATTGTCGCGCTGGACGAAAGCGAGTATCGCGTAGCGTCTTGTGATTATGAAAGTTCACAGCAAATAGGTGTGTTCTTATTGTGTGTGTGTGTGTGTGTGTGAGAGAGAGAGAGTGTGTGTGTACTTTCATACTTTTGTTCAACATCTAACCAAAAAGGTGTTTTTTCTCAAAGAAGTAGAAAAGAATAAAACGATGTGAGAGAGTCCAGCTGCCGATAGCACGTGATACTAGCTAACAGCTAACAGCTAATAGCTAACAGATAATAGCTAACAGCATATAGCATATGATGTGTGATGTTTGTATCCTTTGCTAAAGGAAGAGTTTGACATAAACACATGTTCCTTCCTTCAGTCGGTCCCGCTCCGCTCCGCGTGCCTCTGAGGGGGAAGCTACGCGCGGCGGGCGGTTAGCGGTTAGCGTAGCGACCGGAAAGGAAGGGAAGCGGCTAACGCGACTCCGTCCAAAAGCAACAGCAGCCTCCCAGGACGACGCTTACTCTTGCTCGGCTGATCCCAAAAAGTGGAATATTGCCTCAGCTGTGAAGGGACAACAAAAATAGAGTCTGATTTAAAAGAATAGAGGAATATAAGAGGAACGATGAACAATGAACACTTTATTTCTCTTTTCTTTATCTCACACGAAGGCTGGAAGTAAAACTACGCCTCTCGTCGATCTGCTTATCAAATCCACAAAGACTTCCCCAAAATATGATAAGATACTTTATCCTTATTGTAGAGAGAGAGAGAGAGAGAGAGAGAGAGAGAGAGGGAGGTAGAGGTAGATAGAGGTAGAGGGAGAGAGGGAGGTAGAGGTAGAGAGAGAGAGGTAGAGAGAGAGGGAGGTAGAGGTAGATGGGGGGGTGAGGAGAGGGAGGTAGAGGGAGAGAGAGAGAGAGGTAGAGAGAGAGAGAGAGAGAGAGGTATAGAGAGAGCGATAGAGAGAGAGGTAGAGAGAGAGAGAGAGGGAGAGGTAGAGAGAGAGAGGGAGGTAGAGGGGGTGGGGGAGAGGGAGGTGGGGTGGGAGAGGGAGGTGGGGGAGAGAGAGGTAGAGAGAGAGAGAGGTAGAGAGAGCGAGGTAGAGGTAGAGTCAGTCTGGTACACTTACTCCTCCCTTGTGTTGAACAGACAATCCATGGAGACACGGAGCGATGAAGAGGAGCAAAGGCTCTCATTTTATTTTCAGATTTAACGAAGATTAAAAAAAAAAAAAGATGCATTTTCCTCTCTCTCTTCCTCCGCTCGCCCGCTCTGGCCTTGTTGTCTTTTGTCTGTTTCTTGTTTCTTGTTTCTTCCCTTCGCGGTCCGAGGAGAAGAATGGCGCTCTGTCCTCTTCGTCACCTGATGGATATTTATGCAGCTGCGACGCCGTGAAGAGAACCTTTGATATCTTATTCACACACACACACACACACACACACACACACACACACACACACACGTACACATGTGGGACCGACCTCGGAGCTCGACCCCGTGACCCTGGCCGGGGGGGTGGAGGTCACGGTGAGGAGGAAGCGGGTGAACAGGACGTGTAAACCCAGCCAGACGTACGGCGTCGTACGGCATCCGCTCCGTCGCCGGCATCGTCACGGTGATATGTAAATGAGGCTGCTTAGCAACAACAAACAGAACGAGAAAATAGCTCCTGGAGTTGAAACACGCGGCGGTTTATTTTAAGACTTCAACACTTTTGAGGAGGATTTGTAAATGTCACACAGCGGCGAGGGAACCCAGCGCGCGTGTGTGTGTGTGTGTGTGTGTGTGTGTGTGTGTGCCGCCTCTGTTCATGTTGGGATCACTATAGTTCAGTTTAATTTCAGTTTATTTTCTGTAGCCCAATATCACAAATTACACATTTTCCTCAGAGGGCTTTACAGTCAGTACATGACATCCTGACCTTTGACCTTTGACCTTTCACATCGGATCAGGAAGATGATCCAAAAATTTGAAAAAAACAAACTTTTATACTCTTTCATAATCTTGCTCTGTAAATAATGAGGCGGAGAACTATGGACCGCTGCTGTGATAATAAAGAGGCTCCCTTTGGCCTGACCTCTGACCTCTGACCTGTCAGCGTTGCTGTTTCTGGCAACTGTCACCCGTCACATTAGTGATGGATGACAGCAACTCTCTCTCTCTCTCTCCATCTCTCTCTCTCTCTCTCTCTCCATCTCTCTCTCTCTCTCTCCGCTGAGAGGAAGAGACCAGGTACCTTTCCACAGTTGCTCCTGTGACCTTTAGCAGCTGTGAGGGTGAAATTGTCTGAGCCTCCTTCACCGTCTCCCTCTCTCTCTCTCTCTCTCTCTTTCTGCATCTCTCTCTCCCCCCCCCCTCCTCTCTGATTTACAGAGCTGTAACATCACGATCTTTGGGTGTTCGCTCCTCGTGTTTTACAACCCTCGGCGTGAAAGTGAGGGACGACCTAAAGAACATGAAACTGTGTGAAACTCTTTTCATCAAGTAAACTGCAAAACAAATATAAAATAAAAACTTTGACAGAGAAATACAGGTGAGAAATACAAATGTTTATTCCCCTCCACTCTTCATCTCTCCACCCTCCATCTCTCCATTCTCCATCCCTCTATCCCTCCACCTTTCATCTCTCCACGCTCCATCCCACCACCTTCTATCTCTCCAACGTCCATCTCTCCATTCTCCATCCCTCTATCCCTCCACCTTTCATCTCTCCACCCTCCATCCCACCACCTTCTATCTCTCCAACGTCCATCTCTCCATTCTCCATCCCTCTATCCCTCCACCTTCCATCCCTCCATCCCTCCATCCCTCCACCCTCGCACTGAGCGTCGGGCTGTGATCTATGGAGCGGCTTAGCGGCGTGTCTGAAAACAGCTGAGCTGTGAATACATGAAGCACGACGCCCTGCATGTAAATGAGTTTGGCCTTTCTCCAATCAGGGAGCCCCCCCCCTCTCTCACACACACACACACACACACACACACACACACACACACACACACACACACACACACACACACACCCTTCACCTCCGAGACTCCGGGAGGCTTATCAGCCCCCAGAGTGTGTGTGACAGCAGTCGGTGTGCAGAGAGGACAGAGGGAGCCTCCCTACAGACAGTCATGTCACCCCCCCTCCCCCTCACCCCCCCCCCCCCTCTTTCTTGTCGAGCACGCACACGAGGAAACACCCGTCGTCTGCGTGGGTTCAACGTGGGATTAAAACGAGGCGCTCCCATTGGCTGTTCGTCTCACGGCTCGTTAGCGGCAGAGAAACGGGGCGGTGTGCAAAACGCCGCGGCGTGATTAACGCTGAGATCAAATGACTCTGACCCGTTTCCATGCTTCATCCTTTGTGTCAACGAGCTTCACGTTTACATTACATTTACTGTAAGTGGAGGTGATGGAGTCACATGGCGGTGTGTGTGTGTGTGTGTGAGTGTGTGTGTGTGTGTGTGTGTGTGTGTGTGTGTGCAGAGTACTGATTATACTGTTAATGGTGTTTGTTTGACTTTTGGGGGAAGCCCTGAGCCCATTGTTCATACCCCCCCCCCCCCCACACACACACACCTTCCACCCCATATATGGCAATGTAAACACAGCACGCACACACACACACAAACACACACACACACACACACGTACACACACACACACACAAATGAATGAACACAGGAAGACCCTCTCTGGCAGGAAGTGGCTGCTGCTGCCATGACAACGAACTGAAACCCGAAGCAGCGTAGGGAGCGAGAGACCCTCCTCCACTCTCACTCTCTCTCTCTCTCTCTCTCTCTCTCTCTCTCTCTCTCTCTCTCTCTCTCTCTCTCCCTTGACGTAATTTCTCGTACGGGGCCGAGGAGGCAGCAGCTGCAGAGCAAACAAAGATACAGGGAAGTTTCTAGAAGTGCTCGCAGAGAGAAAAAAATAAAACGACATGAGAGAGAGAGAGAGAGAGAGAGAGAGAGAGAGAGAGTATTGTTTTGCCGGCGGTGTTCTTTTAAAGGGAATCGTTGCAGTGTAAATCCCCCAGATGTTCACCGCCATGAAGGACCATAACAATAACAATAACAATAACAAAAGCATATTATCAACAGTGTGACAATGAATATGCAAAACGTGCCAAATGAAGCAACATGGCGGCAAAGAAGAAGAAGAAGAAGAAGAAGAAGAAGAAGAAGAAGAAGAAGAAGAAGAAGAAGAAGAAGAAGAAGAAGAAGGTCATGGCTCGTAGCTCGTGATGCCTTCAGGGCCGAAGCGGTTAACGTATTCCTTGAACTATCTCACTAGAAAAGCCTTTTCCAAATCTAAAACAATAGGAATATCAAACGTCTCCCCCCCCCCACCCCCCCCCCCCACACACACACACACGCCCCTTCCCCCCCCCTGAGCCGACGATTAGTTGCCAGTCACAGAGCAAAGTGTCCCGGCCAAGAGCAGCACTCCCCGTGGGCGTCCCCCTCCCCCTCGCACCCTAATTAAAACCCTGCATCCATACAGCCCCCCCCTCATTAGCCTCATCCTCTCCATTAGCTGTGGTTGCTTAGCGCGCGGCGTAAACTACAACTGAGGTTTTTCAGAAAGGGGGGGAAACCCTCAAGGCTAAATCCATAGACAGCTAACCTCTTTGGGGGGGTAATACAAGTGTGTCAATGGGCGTGGGGGGGCTAGAGGAATGAGGCGCGTGCAAGAGGACCGGGGGGTCGGGGGGGATTAAGAGGAGGTGAGTATGCAGATGGGGAAGGCTGAGCACCACCCGCTCTGCCCCCCCACACACACACACACACACACACACACACACACACACACACACATACACACACACACCCCCCCACCATTGGTCTCTTCCTTCGACGCTCTGAAAGAGGGACAGGTGCTGGAGCCTCGCGGGCCTGAAGCTCCTCAGAAATGGTCTTCCACTCATTACCCCCCCCTACACACACACACACACACACACACACACACACACACACACACACACACACACAGACACACGCACACACTGATGGGAAATGCAAGATTGTTATTCCACGTCTGTCCGTGGTTATGATTTACGAGCGTGAATCTCTCAGAAGAGCCATACGCTGTAACATCTGTGTGTGTGTGTCGCTATGTGTGTGTGTTTGTGTGTGTGTGTGTGTGCGTCGAGTTCTGCCGCGTCGGCAAGTTGCGTTGACAAATTGCACTTTTGTTGGAAGCGTTTCGTCTCAATTTGTTCGGTCGGCGGAGGCAAAAGAGTGTGCACGTGCACGTGCACGTGTACATACACACACACCAGACGGAGGCGAGCGAGGTCGTCGTCCACACAAGGGATTCTGGGGGATTTGAACTTCCTGTTTCACCAGGACATAAGATCCGATGGGCGTCGGCCTCTTAGATCAAAGCTCTAAACACCGGAGAGGAGGCGTGTCTCATTGTGTCCGTTTGTCGTAACTAAAAGTTAAATGAATGGATTTCATTGTCCGCCCGAGTTAAACTCCCCGGAACGGCGATCCATTCCTTAAATCTCGTCTCTCAGGAGACGAGATCGCCGCGGCGACGGAGACGCCAGAAGAAGAAGAAGAAGAAGAGAAGAAGCTCATTCGCAAATATTCAGCGGTCCAGTTCGGCCTGGCGGTCCCCACATCGCCCAGAAGAGTCTCCTTTGACTTATAGTTTCACGTCTACATTATATTTATATTTTTCTTCTCCCCCATTCAGGAAATGTGTCCGACAACTCTTTTATTTAATTTCAACCCCAATAAAAGAAGAAATAAATAGTTGTGATTCATTCCCTGAAAGCGTGTACCAGTCATCTCTTTAGTGCCTGACCTTGACCCTGACCTTGACCTCTCCCTACCCGGAGCTGCGTTGCCTAGGTAATCTTGCGTTAAAAAATGAATACATATAGTCGTTAATGTAGTTTAAGTGTCAGGGCCACCGGTAGGGAGAGTGAGACACATCCCCCCCCCCCCCCCCCAGTAGACACCACAGAGTGTGATCCAATTGTCCATGGTGGGATCAGTGGGTCATTTGCCCCGCCCCCCAAAAACAGTGAGGGCCCTCTGGTAGAACAGGGGTGAGGGGGGGGGGGTGATCAATAGGGATTGTGTGTGTTTTATTGTCTGTGTATGTGTGTGTGTGTATATATGTGTGTGTGTGTGTGTCTGTGTGTGTCTGGCGCTTGGCAGTCCATATGTGTGTAGGTGAGGGGGAGGGGCCGAGATGTCTTTTAGCTCAGCGCTATGGTTGTGACTGATAGGGTGGCGGGGAGGAGGGCTCTGTATTGGCGGACCCCCGCCACATCGATCCAGACATGTCCAGGATTAAAGCAAATGAGCCCTCGACCCTCCCTCCCACCTCCCTCCACCCCCCCACCCCCACCCGTGTAAGCAACACCCCCCCTTGTGCCACCGGAGCCGAGAGGTCGCTACCTAAAAGGCCTTCTGGGTTAGAAATGGAGCGAGAGCTTCTTCTTTTTTATTCTTTCACTATTCTCACTTTGACCCCCGTGACCTTTGACCTTTGGCCTGTGTGTGTGTGTGTGTGTGTGTGTGTGTGTGCAGCTGACGTTACCTTTCTTGGTCGCGGCGTCTGATTTTCTCTTTGGTTTCTCCAGAAGAAGAAAACCTCGGCTTTCACACGACAGCAACAGCTGTTTTTGTTTTGAGGAAATAAAAAGAAGGAACCATCGTTTGCTGAACATCGTGCAGAAGGTGAGATTTGTCGCACCTGTAAATCGCCGTGGTGACGAGTCTCTGCGTGAAGCTGCTGCCGCCACTACACCTGTCCATTAACCATAATTGCAAAGCAGAAAATATTCTTTTATTAGAACAATGTCTCTGATTAGTCATATTATTAACATGAGAAGAGTTCAAATATATATATATATATATATATATATATATGTATATATATATTTATGTATATTTATATGTATATATATATATTTATATATGTATATACATATATATATTTATATATATACACACATATATATATATATATATAATTATATATATATACACACATATATATATATATATATAATATATAACACATGAAAAGATGGTGATGATGATGATGATGATGATGATGATGATGATGATGATGATGATGATGATGATGATGATGATGATGACTTGAGTGACTGGTAAACCAATACAATACCTCTGTCACCCCCCCCCCCCCCCCCCCCCCCCCAGCCAGACTCACACTGTGCTCCGCTCTCAGCTGGTCACGCGCCCTCCGATCGATCCAGGTCAAATTCAATTTGTAAGATATTGTGTATTGATCCCCCCCACCCCCACACCCCCGCTCGGACCTGGCGGGCACTCATTGACCCAGATGCACGATTCCTTGGATCACCATCATCAGCATCATCACAGAAGTGCGGCCGTCTGAGCCGCCGTGAGGGTCGGGGAGCTCGGGGGGCCCGGAGGAGGGGGGGGGGGGGGGCTCCGGTCGACGAAGAGGAGCGAGAGATGAAGGAATGTGTTATGACAGCTCCGCCGCGGTCCAGACGCCTCGTTCATAAACATTTGGCTTGAATGAGTCCAGTCCCTCTCTCTCTCTCTCTCTCTCTCTTCTCTCCCTCCCTCTCTCTCTCTCTCTCTCTCTCTCTCTCTCTCTCTAAAAAGTATATATTTGGAGAAATGTCTTCATCGGAAAAACAACCCCCTGATGGAATCAGCCTCATTATGTAACTCTCCTCTGCATATATTTACAGAGGAGAGATAACCAGACCCCCCCCTCCTCCCTCCCCCTGAACACCCCCCCCCCCCTCCCACACACACACACACACACACACACTAACCATCACCATTTAGCTCAGCCACATCGTTCAGATCAATACTCTCCCTCCGTCGAAACCACTAGTAAATAATTCAAATGAGACGGTTGAAGAAATAAAAGATCCTCATTGTGATTTGGGGAGAATCACAATGAGGGGGGGGGGAGGGGGAGGGGGGGAGGGGCCCCTCTGTGAAGGTGCCGGTTGAATCGATGACTCTGACGGGATGGATTGAGGTCCGAAAAGCTTTTTTATGTCTTTCCTATTACAAGAGCATCAAATATTCAGGAGGCCTGCGGATCACTTTCCCATTAGGCGGCCCGGGGCCTCACGCTGGTGTCAAAACAAAGCCACACACACACACACACACACACACGCGCACACACACACACACACACACACACACACAGAGACCCAGATTCTCTCGACCCGGACATATTTTTCGTCGTGGCGCTCACAAATGGCCGACGCAGATAAGAGGAATAAGACGGGGGAGAAAGCGCTGCGGCGAGGGCGAGCGAGGGTGAGCGAGGGCGAGCGACGGCGTGACATTTCACCAACTAGGCTAATTCTTCTGAAATGTTATTTTAGAAAGGGCACGTTTGCACGTTATTGCATCGCGGCGTTCGCTCTTTTTCTCCCCTGAAGTGGTTATCAATGTGTGTGTGTGTGTGTGAGTGTGTGAGAGTGTGTGTGTGTGTGTGTCAGAGTCCCCGGGTGGAGGGTGTAGGACGCCGCTGTGGAGTTTCCTCGTCAGCGTGTGGGATTCCCTCTGTTTACCCTCCACTTCCTGAATCGGCGTCGCTCCCCCGGCGGGAAACACGAGCTCCGTGACTCACGGCGACCTTCAGCCAAAAAAACCCTCTTCACGGGGGGGGGAGGAGGGGGGGTAGGAGGGGGGGGTCCTTTGCCAAGAGGCGCTGTCATAGTGACACATCGCTCTGGGATGAGATTCACCTCATTTTTAAAAGACGGAATAATAAAGTCAGCACATTTTGGGGTCGATGCTTCACGACTCGTCTTCATCATCGGCAAAAATACTGATGACACGTTACTCAGAGAGAAGTATTACGATGTTTTAGAATACAGACTCAAATACAAAGATGACGATGACGATGAAGGAAATCTGGTATCGGAGACCAGATTTATTAAGAAGAAACTCATTTTTTGACACTAAATAGTGGAATGAAAAACATAAACAAAGCATAATGAAATATTTAATAGACGGGACTTCAAAATAAAACACACAACATCTCCAGATCGTGACAATGGGAACTCGTTTTGCAGGAATATTCTAAACCGATGACCCATGAAGTCACACACACACACACACACACACACACACACTCACACACTCACACACTCACACACTCACACACACACAGCCGTGGTACATTCCCGTTGTAGATGTTGTGGTTTACAGTGAACTAGTTGCCCTCTGGTGGAACTGAAGGAACATGAATGTTATCGAGAGGTTCCGCTGTCAGAACCGATCTCCTCTCAGAACTTCAGAAGGTTCTCCTTCAATAGAACGATTCATTTCTATTTTTATAAAACGTCCAGACCGACACAAATCTATTATCTATTATTCTGCTTCTTCTTCTTTCCACTCAGAGACCTCGACCACAAGAGCTGAGCGGGGTTTCCCTTCTGGGCTGCCTTCCTTCCTTCCTTCCATCCTTCCTTTCTTCCTTCCATCCTTCCTTCCTTCCTTCCTTCGTTCCTTCCTTCCTTCCTTCCTTCCTTCCCTCTTTCCTTCCTTCCACTCAACAACAAGCCAGAGCTGAGCGGGGTTTGTCTTCCGTCCTTCTTTCCTTCCTTCATTCCTTCCTTCCTTCCTTCTTTCCTTTCTTCCTTCCTTCCCTCCCATCTACCCTCCTTCCCTCCCTTCCGTCCCTCCCTCTTTCCTTCCTTCCTTCCTTCCTCCCTCCCTTCCTTCCTTCCTTCCTCCCTCCCTTCCTTCCTCCATTCCTTCCTCCTTCCTTCCTTTCTTCCTTCCTTCCTTCATTCCTTCCTTCCTTCCTTCCTTCATTCCTTCTTCTTCCCTCCCTTCCTTCCCTCTTTCCTTCCCTCTTCTGCCTCTGAGTTCTAGTGTCACGAGGCCGAGCGGCGAGCCTGGACTACATCACACACCGGGAAAACAGGGGGGGGGGTCTGCTTTCTGTCAGGGTCTTCTTCTTCTTCTTCTTCTTCTTCTTCTTCTTCTTCTTCTTCTTCTTCTTCTTCTGCTCAGCCTCGTCTGAACTTTGTGTTCGAGGGGGGGAGGTGTGAAGTTTTTCATTGTGCGAGGCAATTACAACATTTCTTCTGGGGGGGGCGAGGCCTTTTTTCAGTGGACTGAGATGGACATTTCTACTTAATCAAAGAGCAGAACAACAACTAGACCCCCCCCCCACACACACACACACACACACCCCGTAACGACCAGAGAACGAGGAGCAGGCCTCCTCTGATCTTCTCGTCTCTGGGACGCATTACAGACGATGACGCGTCCCTCAGACACGATGGCGTGCGTCAGCGCGTGCCGTCCAGGGTCAGGATGACTCTTCTTCTTCTTCTTCTTCTTCTTCTTCTTCTTCTTCTTCTTCTTCTTCTTCTTCTTCTTCTTCTTCTTCTTCTTCTTGTTCTTGGTCTTGTTCTTCTTGTTGTTCTTGTTCTTGTTCTTGTTCTTCTTGTTCTTGTTCTTGTTCTTCTTGTTCTTGTTCTTGTTCTTCTTGTTCTTGTTCTTCTTGTTCTTGTTCTTCTTCTTCTTCTTCTTCTTTTTTAAAACAATGCATTTAATTGATTAATTGGAAACTGCATTTGTTCACAAACACTTCAAACTTTAATCCCGACGCGTCTGGACTCGACCCCGACCCGCTAAACCAAACCAGAGCGGATCAGAGCCGCACGCCGTCTGCTTTGAGTATTGATCTCTCTCTCTCTCTCTCTCTCTCTCTCTCTCTCTCTCTCTCTCTCTCTCTCCGATTGATCCGGGGTCGTCTCGGCGACCTGCTGCCGGATCCGGAAACCTCCACCGCCGGAGGAGGGCGGGGACGATGGACACGGATAAGAACAAAGACATAGGATGGAGCACCGGGAGCTGTGGGCAGCGTGGGAGGGAGGAGGAGGAGTGGGGGGGGGAGGGAGGAAGGGGGGGGGGTCTGTCTAGTCCGGGCAGCTGGTGTTGATAACCAAGCTGCTCGTCGCTGGCACTTTTTTCCCTCCGTTGGTGTTTTAAAAACACGAAACCCGCGCAACCCGAGAGCGTGAATTCATAAATGAAAATGTTCTCCTGCGACGAGAGGCCCCGCCCCCTTCGCTTCCATGGGGGGCGGGGCCTCTTTACCAGCGTCGCCTTCTTCGGCGCCGGGTGCGTGGATCTGTGAATAGTGTTCAAGGAGGGAGGGGGTGATGGAGGGTGGGGTGGGGGGGGGACGGCGCTTCTTCTGTTTTCTTTATT
Source organism: Liparis tanakae (assembly GCA_036178185.1). Lineage (NCBI taxonomy): Eukaryota > Metazoa > Chordata > Actinopteri > Perciformes > Liparidae > Liparis > Liparis tanakae. The sequence goes on from CM070102.1 coordinate 22,166,086, forward strand.
ATTTCCTTCCCTCTCCGGGTTATTTAGAGAGCGCGGCCTTAATAAGCGGCGTGGGCGTCGAGTGGGGAGCCGTCGGCGCCATAGCCGGAGTGAAGAGCGAGGCTCCGCCTCCTCTCCTCTGCCTTTTCACCCGGGGGAACACCTGTGTGGGGGGGGGGGGGGGGCAGCGTGGTTAAGAGGCGGGAAGACGAAGGTCTCCGAGATGATTGTAAGACCACAAAGCTGCAGCTGGCCCGCTCCGCTCTGAAGAGAAGCTGCAGGAACGACGTCGGCACGGCGACGACGAACACGATGCGTTCAGGGATTTTTTTTCCGGTTTTTTTTTCGTTTCCGTCGTGTGTCAAACGACGCATCACTTCCCGGAGAGAGAGAGAGAGAGAGAGAGAGAGAGAGAGAGCACTCGACATTCAGACGCCCGTTCGTTCCCCCCCCCCCCCCCCCCCCACCCCGACAGCTGCTGGCGGACGCCGCCGATGACGAGAGGCGAGGGGAATGAGAGCGATGCATTGTGGGTGCCGAGTGAGCCCGTCAGGGAAGC
>CM070102.1:22169123-22206623 GCA_036178185.1 Liparis tanakae
AACCCGGGGAGAAAGAGACAGAGAGAGAGAGAGAGAGCGAGAGTGAGATGGTGTGTGGGAGGGATATGTTTTGACAAAGTTCCCCATTTTTACAGAAATAATCACTTGTTCCCGTTACAGAGAGACGGAGTCGTGTGACTCCGGGGCTTCGAGACGCCGAAGACAGAGAAAAAGGAAAAGAAAAAACCTCCCTCTCTCTCTCTCTCTCTCTCTCTCTCTCTCTCTCTCTCTCCCGGTGCACCAGACCCTTGTCCCCGTGGCTGCTAACGAGGGGGCGTGGCTGTAGCCGAAGGCGCCCGGGCTAAATTACCATATTAATTAGCTCATCCTCTGACCCGACCAACACAGACTGAAATGTCACCGCGCTCCCGTCGGCCACGGGAAACACAATTAGCGGAAGCCGTCGTTGTTTTTGCGTCGCCGCGTGTTTCTCACTCCATTCCCCGAGTCTTCGTCCTCCCACTGAAGTCCTCAGGATACTTTACTCAAGTAGAAAAATGTAAATACTGCATCCTCTCTTATGGCATTGCAAATAAAAAAAGGAATGAATTCAATAGGTTGCTTGAAAATACTTCCGTTTTGCGTTGTTTCTGGCGCCCCCTGTGGACGAAGGTGGTAGTGTTTCCGAGAATCCCTTTGGAGAACCACTAAATTCTACTAAATTCTACCAGAACCAGCAGTCCTAAGAAAATAGAAACATCCAATCATCTCGCTGATGTTCTTGTTTACCTATGTAGGTCAAACTGAGGCATCAGTTTTCAATTTAGTCTAGTTCCTCACTAACTTTACGTAAGAGGCCGAAGTATGAAAATTAAAAGTATTAATTTCTGAGTTATTATCGTGTTTTTATCACAAACGATGACGAGGACATTTTAAATCTCTTGTGTCCTTCTAGGTGGATTCGTAATAAAGTGAATCATCTTTTTTCTTCTTTTGTAAAACGTAAGGTTGTAGGTGGTAAAAACTGCGATATTTGTGCTATACTCTCTTAAAGGTGTAGAGGAATAAAGAAAGATGAAATAGTGAGTCAAACTTGACCTCATTTGCCGTAGATGTACTTTCTCTAGACGCCGTCCTTCTCCCACTCCCTCTTGATTCCCGTCTTTGTCTTTTCCCCTCGGAGCCTCGCTGCTTGTTTGCGTTGCCGCCGTGTCGGACGGAGTACGTCGTGTTTGGCGTCTGACAAGAACACGGCGCCGAGTCCACGCCGCGCTGAGCCAAAGTCGGATCCTTCACTCAAAAAGTCTCCGGAACAGAGCTGAGGTTTCACGTCCACATCCTAATGATGTCGGGCTGAGCAAAACTACAGGGATTTCTATTTTGACAGGCGTGGAGCGCTGCCGGAAAACCAGCCAGCCTGTGTGTGTGTGTGTGTGAGTGTGTGTGTGTGTGTGTGTGTGTTTTATATCCGTCCTGACCTCTCCCTGAGCGATCCCCTCTCCTCCCTGCACCTGCCTGCCATGCTGCACACGGAGCCCTCCGTGTTTCCTCCCACGGCACAAACAACACTGTCGTTATCATTTCATCTCTGGAGTTTTTGTTATATATTTTTTTTTGGAAGATGACAAGATGCTCGGGCGGATTTTTGAATTGGCGGCGGATGCAGAGAAGCGACACATCGCCGACGGCGGCTCGTGACCCCGAAACACAAACGAGAAAGTGTGTGCGCTCGGAAAGGCTCGTTTAAAAAAAATCCGTCGTGAAAAGCACAGACGTCTTATCAAATTAATTAATTCTGGAGCCGAACCCGTGTACGCCTCATGTGCGGCAATAGCTGAGCTAGTGCCGAGTAATGCCTACGCTCTAAACAAGCTAATCTAGTGAGGCTACTATGCGTTAGCTAGTGAAAACCTGCTACTGACTGTAGCATTCCCATATGACAGTGAAGGGGCCTCGGGGTACGTTCAGTATGTTTACCTTCGCATTGAAATGCGAGCGTGTTATTCGAATAAGTCAAAAAGTATGAAATCGAATCGCATGAAATTTTGTGGGATTATTGGTTATTATCCGGGGACCATTTGATTATATTTTGGGATTGATCGGGTCAAAGGTTAAGGTCACAAAAAGGTCAACATCTTCTTCTTCCATAGCGTAGTCAATTTCTATCCAATTGGCAACTAATGCCAAAATGTTTATAATTTAATGTCCAATCTTGTGATATGTGAAGGTATGCGCTCTACCGAGTGCCCGTCCTAGTTCACGCATATTTAATTCGTTGTCAATGTTTGACTTTGTTTTATGTCTTCGCTCAACAGATAAATGAGTTTCAGAGTAAGTCGTGTTGAGCGCGGGGGGGGGAATGTACAATGTACAACGTTAATCTAACAGAAACCAGAGATTTAGCTTGATGGTAAATATTTTGACATTCAAGATAAATTTTTTATGTGAAATCTTCCTACCGAACATCTTAATTAAACATTTAGATACATTTTCAGGTCAGAAATTTCATAATCATGACATTCCCTTTAAACGGGGGTTATATGTTAGCAAAATAACGCAAGTTGTGTCATACCGAGCAGTTCCCGGGCGCTAAAATAGAAATTTGAGGGTATAATCTGCCCGCTCACATGCTAAAAAAGGCAACGCGTGTCCCGGTATCTCGTCTGTGTGGTGCAACCGGTTTGATTTGGCGCCGGTGATGAATCTCCATTTACGTCACACACTTTCTGAACCAGAAACCGAACGAGAGGTTTAATAACCCGTGTGAGACGCTTCCATGTGTACGCCACGTGCGTATTTCTTTTGATCCGACTTATAAATGTGCAGCGTGCCGCGGCACACCCCCTCACACCACCACTCCTCTTTTGACTCACTTAACACGTCTTTGTGGATCCCTGGTGCCGGCATGAATAAGTCGAACCAGAGGGGACGGCTCGGCTCAGATATCCTCCCGTGGCGCTCTGACCCCGAGCCGCCGCCGCCGCCGCCGCCGCCGCCACCTCTGTGTTCCTCGACTCTCATCATCTCCACATCAAAGACGCCGTCCAGATACCATGCAGCCTCCTCGCGGGGATCATGGGTGGAGGTGACCTTGGAGCTTCCTCTGGATGCCTGCAGGGCGATGGACACGTGTGTGTGTGTGTGTGTGTGTGTGTGTGTGTGTGATGTACACAGGCTGGCAGAATCGGTAGCTTCTTTTAAATCACTTCTTAAAACCCATTTTTAGAGAGCAGCTTTTAAGTGATCTAGTCTTTTTATGCAGAACTTTGGTTCCCCTAATTTAGTTTGTCTGTTTTTAATTTATTTGTAATTTATATGTAATTTATTTGTAATTTATTTGTAATTTCTCAAAATCAGCCAATCCTCGCTCTCCAAGGTGAATCCAGCCCTCAACGCCTAGTGATTGGTTCAAAGTCCTGCTAGAACAATGGAGGGATCGAATGTCATGAACCCCGGGTCAAAACGTCACTTCCGGTCAAGTATTTTCACAATAAAAGTCCCGTCTTGTTATTGTCCTCATTATCTGAAATACTAACACAGTCACTCTCATGAACATACATTAATTATTTCCATTCCCATTTGCATAGAGTAAACATCACCCCTAGGCTTCATAACACATTAATAACAATCAATATTCTCCCTAATATTTCCTATTATAATATCTTTCTATATGTATATATAAGACCTCTGCAGATGTTATCAAAATAAACTATTACAACCTAACACTGTCTATGGGGAAAGAGCCCTGATCCTCACGTGTCGCCTCAGTAAACATCGTGAACACCAGTTTATGGTCTCAGACGCTAGTTTCCCACTACGGGTGAAACATCCCATAAAGCCCTCAGAGGCCTGGGGGCGTGGCTTCTTTATGATTACACCACTTCTCGTTTTTCGGCGTCCAACCTTTCCATCGTGTGTTTTCACTTCGTGAAAGTGACACCGAGGTGGGCGTTCTCTCGGGAAGCGGCGATCTCTCATCAGCTGACCTGTCCTGAAACCTGCTGACTCATCTTTTGCGCGGACCGTCTTGTTTCTGCTCGACGACCGCTCTGCGTCACGAGAGGAGCGCGTTTCCTCCTCTACGCACTCGGGAGGCGTAGAGGAGCGTTAGCGTAGCGCCGGAGACGCGTTCGAGGGCCCTCTCCCCCCCCCCTGAACGTCTGGGGGGCGTCGCCCGCCGCCGGGCTGCAGATAATTGAATAAAAAAAGGCACGCATGTATAAGGATCTGTTATTCTGCAGAATTCAAGTTTAAATTATTATTATTTTTTTTATTTCCTTTTTTTTTACAGATTAAGAATCATTTCCCAGTTTTTTTTTTTTTTTTTATGGATGAGAAAATAAAATCTAGTCGTCATGTCACGTGTTTATGTGTGCGTTCGGTTTAAAGACTCATAAGCTTCCAGAGGAAGATGCTACTCTTCATCAATGGAATTATTAGCTATTCATCAGCATATGTCATACCGTATGTACTCAGTGATGTATAATGTAATGCGTGTGTGTGCGTGTGTGTGCGTGTGTGTGTGTGTGTGTGTGCTCCCGGGGGGCTTCACTCGGGCTCACCGGTGTAAGAAGTGGGTCAATCCCGTTGCGCCGAGCGGTGAGAGTCACGCGGAGACGGGTCTGTGAGGAGCTGCGAGCTGGAGGAGGAGGAGGAGGAGCAGCCCCCCCACCCCCCCCCACACACACACACACACACACACAAGGCAGCGTCGCGTGCAGCAGTCAAAGGATGCTCGTCGGATGTGTTATTTCGCGGGAAACGTGTGAGGAACGTCGTGGTTGACCTTGAGTCCGACTCTCGACGCGTTCTGAAGGACGCGACCTCCGTCTGCGACCTCCGTCTGCTGGTCGTCTGACGTCAACGCCGCCGCCGACTTTGCAGAGTTGCTTTCTTTAATAGGAAGAAAAGAAGGTTGTTTCAGAAATAAGGAAACAAATGTGATGCGACAGCGTGGTTAAAGTCCAGAGGTCTCCCTTTGATTCCCTCTGCATGGTGGGGGAGGGGGGAGGAGGAGGGGAGAGGGGTAGGGGGGTTCCCCCTGTTCTTCTACCCTTTCCTCCTCTTTCCTCCTCTTGCCTCCTCGCCCCCCAACGCCACGCCACGCCGTCAGAAGTCTTCTCCCGGGGGGAGAACGCGACAGATCCCACATTGTTCATTGTTGTTTGTCTCCTCTTGAAAAGAAAGAGAGACGGAGAGAGAGAGAGAGAGAGAGAGAGAGGGAGAGAGAAATATATGATTCCAGTTGGCGTGGGGGGGGGGTGGGAGGTGAGGGGGGGGGGGTATTACAAATATCTCATTTTCCTTCTCTTTGATGTAATGTGTTAATAAGAGAGGGTTTGTGATGCATGTATGAGGGAAGAGGGGGGGAAATGTTTGCATGAGTGTGTCATGAAGAAGAAGAAGAAGAAGAAGAAGAAGAAGAAGAAGAAGAAGAAGAAGAAGAAGAAGAAGAAGAAGAAGAAGAAGGAAGGTGTGATGCGAAGCCGTCCTCCAGGCCGCCTCCCCCTCGAGGGCTTTCCAGGGGAGGTTGGTCCCTTCCCAGTTAAGCTCCGCCCACCAGGGGGGGGGGGGGACGGCGGAGAGAGAAAAGAGGGAGACTCCCCTCCCAAAGCCCTTGGCCGTGGCCCCCTGCTCCTCCTCCTCCTCCTCCTCCTCCTCCTCCTCCTCCTCCTCCTCCTCCCGAGGAGCGCTGATTAAAACCCCAGACGGCGTCCTCAGTTTGCTCCGTGCAGCCGGTCAAAATAAATAGGAAATGTGTTTGTTGTCGGGTTTCTTTCTCCTCCTCCTCCTCCTCCTCCTCCTCCTCCTCCTCCTCCTCCTCCTCCTCCTCCTCCTCTGTTTTCCCTGTTTCCCCTCCTTTTCATCTCTCTGTTTGTGAGAAAATGGCATGTGGCTGAGGCGAAAACATGGCACATGACAGCCGAGCGGCAACAACAAGGATGCAGATGTGACAGAGTGAGAGGGAGGGAGGAGGGAGGGGAGGGGGAGGGGGGGGGATTAGGGAGAGAAAATGACAGGAGCAAACAGAAAATCTGGCGAGACATGGTGAGAGAGAAGAAATGCAGGAGGGAAAGAGAGAGAGAGAGAGAGAGAGCCTGAGGGAGGAAATATTTGAAATAGTGAAGGAGATTGTAACAGTGGAGAGGGAGGGAGGGAGGGAGGGATGAGGGAGGGAGGGAGGGATGAGGGTGGGGGGGTACGCTGTGAGCAGCAGATTGTGGGGGCGCTTGTTGTCGGCGGTCCGGTCCCCGGTGCCCTCCTGTTTCATGGCTCTCAGCCTGTCAGGGAAAACAGTCCAGCCATGTAGACAGCTGTGCTCAGGAGGCTGAGGGGGCGAGAGAGGAGAGGAGGAGGAGGAGGAGGAGGAGGAGGAGGAAGAGGACAAGCAGAGGTGAGGAGGAGAGGAAGAGGACAAGCAGAATGTGAGGAGATGGGGAGAGGAAGAGGACAAGGAGAGGAAGAGTGCAGAAGATGAGGAGAGAAAGAAAACAAGGAGAGTAGATGAACAAGAGGAGGTGAGGAGGATTGGAAGAGGACAAGGAGAGGAGACAAGAGGAAGAGTATATAAGCAGACGATGAGGAGATGAGGATATAGGAAGAGGACAAGGAGAGGAGACAAGAGGAAGAGGAATTGTGCAAGCAGAAGATGAGGAGAGCAGGACAACAAGGAAAGTAGATGAACAAGAAGAGGTGAGGTGGATAAGAAGAGGACAAGCAGAAGATGAGGATAGGAGGAGAGGAAGAGTTTAAGCAGAAGATGAGGTGAGGAGGAGAGGAAGAGTATAAGGAGAGGAAGAGTACAAGTAGCAGATAAGGAGAGGAAGAAAACAAGGAGAGTAGATGAACAAGAAGAGGTGAGGAGGATAGGAAGAGGGCAAGGAGAGGAGGCGAGAGGAAGAGTACAAGCAGAAGATGAGGAGAGGAAGAGGCAAGAGGAAACGAGGGGATCGGACAAGAAGAGGAGACATCCTTTGCTCTCCCGTCCGCTCTTCATCTCCATCAACGTCTTCGCTTCTCATCCCACCCCAGAACGTCCTAAGCTCCGCCCCCTGTGTCCCCGTGACCACGCGCCGCTCCATCCCTCCTCCTCCTCCTGCTCCTCCTCCTCCTCCTCATCCTCCTCCATCCCTCCTCCTCCTCCTCCGGTTGAGAGGAGAGGAGAGAGGAAACCCCGTGTGTGTGTGTGTGTGTGTGTGTGTGTGTGTGTGTGTGTGTGTGTGTGTGTGTGTGTTCACGTCCTCGACATCAGAGGGATCACACAGATCAATGCTCTCTCCTCTTTCCTTTGAAGGGACGAGTGCTGCCCCCCCCCCCTCCCAACACACAACACACACACACACGCACACACCTCCTCCTTCCCCGGCCTTGTTTACGAGCCTCTCCCCTGGACGGACAGGTTAATGGAGGCCCTGGCTCACCTCAGGCCCGCCTGCTTCTCGTTCGCTCACTAATAAGACATTTCATCTCCTGTGTGTGTGTGTGTGTGTGTGTGTGTGTGTGTGTGTGTGTGTGTGTGTGTGTGTGTGTGTGTGTGTGCAGTCTGGCCTCCGAGCTCCGGTGGCCTCTGGGTTGTCAAACACGTTTAAGACATTCAGAAAACAGTCCGCTCTCTTTTTCACGTTTTTCACATCGTTGACGTCGTCTTCATTTCACCGCGATGCGTTCAAATGTCTAAATCTTTTTTAAATGACGGGTTTTTTAGAAGAAGAAGAAGAAGAAGAAGAAGAAGAAGAAGAAGAAGAAGAAGAAGAAGAAGAAGAAGAAGAAGAAGAAGAAGAAGAAGAAGAAGAAGAAGAACTGAGATCAGCTCCCAAGGACACAAGAATAACCTCCTTAAAAACACAGAGACACGAGGACTGGGATGTTTTCTTTTTTTTACTGGATGGGTGATACGGTGGTGGTGGTGGTGGTGGGAGGGGGGGGGCACACCAATGAAAGACAGGAAACTGGAGGAATGTGTGTGTGTGTGTGGGGGGGGGGGTGTCTGATGTCGTGATGTCGGGGCTTTCTGGCGGTTTAAATCACCTCCGACTCCGACTTCCTCCCCGTCCAGTGGGACACCGGGCGGGAGGAGACAATGTCCGTGAGACAATGTCCGCCTCGTGGGCGGGAGGAGACAGCGTCCGCCTCCTAGGCGGGAGGAGACAGCGTCCGCCTCGCCCCTCTGGCGCCCCGGGGAGGGAGGAGGAAGCGTCGCGTCCTTGGAGCGTCCACTCTGACCCCTCCTCTAACGGCGCCGTGGCCAGACTGGTTTGAACTCAAGTCTCAAATGGGCAAGGCTGTGTGTGTGTGTGTGTGTGTGTGTGTGTGTGTGTGTGTGTGTGTGTGTGTGTGTGTGTGTGAGTTGCACTCAACCGTCTTTTTTGTGTGCGTTTGAGTCGAACCTCCTCCTCGTTTGATAGCGAGTAACTTTTCTCAGTTTCGGGGACAGGTTGTTAACTTCCTGTCGTTTATGTACGTTTAAAGTCGTCTAATTGCATTTTGGGGGAAACTAAAGTATCTTTTACCGTTCTTTCTGTGCAGTAACGAACCCAGACGGAGAGCGTTCACGTTTCTCACGAGTCGCCGCGCCCGGCGTTGTGTTTTTTGCAGAGTGCGTACGAAGGCCGAGATCCCCGCCGTGTAATCCCGCTCTGCTCGTTGTTATTCGAGCGGCTCCTTCCGGGAGGCGGGAGGATTTACGCCCTCTGAAGCCGCCGGAGGTGAACATGTGACATTCGGAGAGGATTTAAGGGCCGTTCACGGTAAAAAAAAAAGAGAGTTATTCCGCCTCTCTCGATCTGCGTCTCTAAATAATACCGTGCCGCCGGTCGGAGAGTTCCCTGAAAGTGATTTAGTGAGTTATCCAGAACATGATGAAGTATAAAAGCTGTAAAAAGCCCAGAAAGGGCAGACAGAGTTTCACTGAGAGCACTCGTTATCGTTACCTAGGCGATGATGCTTACGCAACCTTACTAAGTAGTTGTGTTACTTTAACCTGAGTATTTCACCATAGATTCCTAAACATGAGTATTTCACGATATATTAATAAATCGGAGTATTTCACGATATATTCCTAAGCATTAATATTTCATGATATATTCCGAAACATCTATTTCTTTTTTAAAGCAAACTCACCCACCTGAATAGAATCCAAGTAACATCACAATAGAATATGTGTAACATCACAATAGAATCCATGTAACATCACAATAGAATCCATGTAACATCACAATAGAATCCGTGTGACATCACAATAGAATATGTGTAACATCACAATAGAATCCGTGTGACATCACAATAGAATCCATATAACATCACAATAGAATCCATATAACACCACAATAGAATCCGTGTGACATCACATGTGTTGTTGCTCAACTTGACGTTCTGAGTCTCAGACTCACAGGAACAAACAAACAGGATTTGAGATTTGAAATTTGAGATTTGAAATGTGAGATTTGAGATTTAAAATTTGAGATTTAAAATTTGAAATTTGAAATTTGAGATTTGAAATTTGAGATTTGAAATGTCAGATTTGAGATTTGAGATTTGAGATCTCCGCCTCCTTCCAGTCCTCCTGCTGCGGCTGTTAGCCGCGGTAATTAAGAGCCGTCTCTGTTTCCACGGCGCTCCTGAAACACGAGCCGCCTCCCGTCCCCTGATTGGTCCGGAGGACGTCCCTCGCGCCGCGCGGCGTTCCCCTAATTGACGACGCACGCGTTTCCATTTTGTTTGTTGCTATTTTACATTTCAAATAAACGGATGAAAAAAAGAGAAGAGAAGGATGCCTTCTGCCGACGGCATGAAAAAAAGATGAAGAAAAAGGCAGCACCACCTTCAGAACCGTGGATGGCGGCCACGAGTGTCGTAACCTAGCAACCGGGGATCACTACTGTGTGAGAGAAACAGAGAGAGAGAGAAGAAGAAGAGGGGCTTCCACTTGAAGACGGAAAGAACAAAACACCTTTAAAACTCATTGTAGTTTATTCATCCCTTTGTTTTTGTTTTATTTTCTAGAATATTTTATTTATTTATTTTTTGCTTTCATTTGAGGGGGGGGGGGTATAAGTGTACCACGTGCAACAAAAGCTCCCAATCGAACCCGGGTCGCCGCGGTTACGAGGCCTCGCTGACCACTCGGCTACCAGAGCGCCGCCGCGCGACGCCTTTGTTTGACCGGCTATTTTGGGATCCTCGAGTATTTCTCCGTCGCCCCGGGATCCATTTATTTTTAGCGTGGGCTCGTGTTTCCGGCCTTTTCTCTTTGTGCCCGACTCCATTTTTGTTTTTTTTGGCGAGCGGCGCTTCGCCCTCTTTTCTATTTCTGCTGTGCTGCCTGCATCTGTTGCACTGGAAACCCGCATGGGAGGATGGATGTGTAGGGGAAGAGGGGAACGCCGCTGTGTGTGTGTGTGTGTGTGTGTGTGTGTGTGAGGGCTCAGGAAGAGGGGAGGAGGGAACAGAGGGAGTGTTTTCCATCTGCTTTCTGGCTGAATGTATTCTTCTTGTTGGAGCCGTCATGCTGGGCAACATGTTTGTTTGTGGATGTTTGTCTCACCATCTGGACTCGTACCTACGGCAGAACACACTCTTTGTCCTTGTTTACTCTACATTTGCGCCGACTGTGTGCTCAGGCTCATTTTCGGACTTAACAACATGAATTCCTCTGTAGTTCACGGCGACGACGACGCCAACGGGAACGCAGACGTGGCCTCGAGTGTCGACATGGGTTAATAATAATAATAATAATAATAATAATAATAATAATAATAATAATAATAATAATAACAATAATTATAATAATATAATTATAATAATCACTTTATTTAATTTTTTATACTTGATATTTTATTTAGGTATTTTTTTAAACAGAAATGCAGCCTTCAAAAGTAAGAATGGATAATAATAATAATAATAATAATAATAATAATTGTTATTATTAATATTATACTAACTTTATGTATATAGCACCTTTAAAAACAAAGTTTACAGAGAGTCAAAGCTTAACAAATAGAATAGTAAGATACAAATATAAAATAAAAGGATGACATCACTTAAAAACTGTTTTATAAAAATGGGTTTTAAGAAGTGATTCAAATATAAATAAATAAGTATAAAAGTGATTTATAATAATAATAAAACATAAAGAAATAACTAGAAATAAAGTAAAAAATACCCATGCATCTGGCTAAGAAGAGCCATAAGGAAACACACAAATTTAAATGTTAAAGTAGGAAAATAATTATAAATAAGGAGGCAAAAGAAATCTAAAAACAACCATGCAACGTTTCGCCAATGTTGTCAGTGAATCATAAATTCGGTCCAACAAACAGATCTCCAGCACAACATATATTCAAAGAGTTCTATTCGCAGGGTTTCTTTGACCTAGTTTTAAACTTGTACATCACGTTACTTTAAAAGGTAAAGATATATACATGTGTGACGTTGTCGTCGATAACATTGTCTGCAAAGAAATGTAAAACAACAATGCATCGCTCCGTCTCGCGATACTTTCCGACTCCACCCGCCTCTAAAAGAGAACTCCACACATTTATTATTGTATTCCTATTATTACATCTTCACTTCAACACTTTTCACACAGCAGGACCAGACACAGCATCTTTATTTCTTTCTTTTTTTACGTTAAAAAACCTGCCTCTCATAATGCAGTGGCTGACGTGTCGCTCCGCGGCGGCAATGTGATTTTTTTTCTTCCTCCTTTCTTCTTTCTTACAGTCATTGGCTGGAAGAAAGGTCAACGCAAATGCGCCATGGAAATAGGGGAATAAATAGGCGAGCGCACCGCGGCGCTCAGGGAGAGTCCGCCTGCCAATGAAGTCCCAATCTATTCCCCTCACGCTCGCTGTTCTCTCCCATTACAGACCTCATCAGCATCCAATCCCCAGCAGCAGCAGCAGCAGCAGCACGCCCTCCCCCACAAACAGTATGCTGCCTCTTCGTCTTACACACACACACACACACACACACACACATCATTTACAGGCCTTGCAAAATAAGGGAGGCGATTTGTTTAAATCTTGCGGGCGGTCTCTCCGAGCGCACGGCGTGTCACCGTTCCCTCACCTGGCCTCTCACGGCGGTCGTTATCCTTCATAATGCAACGATCTGAGCCCAGAAAAACAACCTTAATGGAGATGAACCGTCATTACGGGCATTCATAGAACACATTACGGGTCATAGGCTGAGGTTCAACTCGCAGTTTTTGGGGTGTTTTCTTGCTCCCGTCATATTGTTATGGAATATATATATATATATATATATATATATATATAAAACATGCACTGTAGAAACAGCACGGCCACGGCTAGAGGTAGCGGAGAAGCTAAACATGTGTTTTACATAGTGAACATAATAATAATAATAACAATAATAATAATAATAATAATAACAATAATAACAAGAGTAACAATAACTATAATAATAACAACAATAATAATAATAATGATGATAATAATAATAATAATAATAATAATAATAATAATAATAATAACAATAATCTTAATAATAATAATCATAATAATAGTGAATAAAGGAAAAAAAACTGTGTTTTACAAAAATGTATACATTCAACATATTTAAAAGTTTCCACAAAGTGTTATTAATGTTGGACGATTAAATGGAGGCTCCACCTCTGTGGTCAAGGGTTCAAAGGTTTCAATAAATCCGTGTCACGTCACTGTCGCTCTCCGGCGAGCCACTCGTGACTCCCTAGGAGCGTTTTTATTTTTAAATTTTTTTACAGGATCTGGTTTTGAGCAAACCGTTAATTTAGGTGCAAGTTTTGAAATAAGACGTGTGGAATAAAAGTGTTTTTCTACATAAAATATCCCAATTTCAATCTTGGTTTTGGCTGCTTTCAGCACGTGGTCGGAAGGGTTAACATATTTAACGATAATGGTGTTGAGAAATTAATAAATGACAGCTTCTAATTATGAAAAAAACGCTGTGGTTTTGGCAAACGTTTAGAGGAAGACTTGCTCTTCAAGACTTGGATTCCAGCTTTAATAAAGAATTCAACGCTTTCATTGCAATAAATATGAATGTTGGTTATTTGCCTCCTGTTGATGACCGGCTGCAGGTCATAGTTTATATTAACCGCTTCATCACTGACCTCTCCGCCTCTCGCCCTCGGGCAGTGGGCCGATACCGTGGCTCCATCCAGACGGTGCACCTCCACCTCCTCCAGCTCCTCCTGCTCCTCCACCTCCTCCTGCTCCTCCACCTCCTCCACCTCTCTGTCCACCTCAGCTGGGCTCAGCTAACATGACAGGCCCGGCAGATGATGATAAATGCAGAGGAGGAAAAGCAATTACTGGATCAGTTAGGTGTAGTAGGGAGCGCTCAGGGCACTCATTACCAACAGACTGTGGAGTTAGGGATGCACACACACACACACACACACACACACACGATATGCATCTCCACCGGATCCGATGCATCAACAGTCTCATCTGACAAAGTGATGATGTCATTGCCATTATTTTTTATTTTGCGCTTCCGTTTCGTCCAGAGCCCACGAATCACCTACGTCGTAAACGTCGCCCCCTGGTGGCGGCAAAAAGAAGACAGAAAAAAAGTGTCAGCCGGATGCTCCGAGAACATCCGGGCCGACGCCGGCGCTCGTCGACGCCATCTGCACACCTGTCAAAGCCGAGGAGGACGAAGGCGGCCGCGCTGATTGACAGGAGCGCAGAGGTTGTCATGGGGACAGCTGGAGTCGTCGCTGAGGAGGAGGCGAGGAAACATTAATCACAAAAAAAAAAGGCAAAGACGCATGCACACACAGCGAGAGAGAGAGAGGGGAAAGAGATTGAGGAAGAGGAAGGTTTGTAATTACCCTGCACATCTACACACACACACAGATATATATATATATATATATATATATATATGCACACACACGCACACACACACACACACTCTTTTCTTGCAGGCTAAAACAGAGGCAGTTGCCCGCGCGGCGTGTCGATGCGAGTGGTGGGCGGTGAGATCGCAGGTCAGGCCCACGCAGTCCCCATTCAGCCGAGTACAGTTTGCAGCACACATGGGCGGCACAGAGGCCAGCATGGCAGACGGAGCGGACGGGAAGTAGAAACAGAGAACATAGAAGCTGAAAAAAAATTAAAAAAACAGAAACACAGATTTACTCGAGCGGTGTTTTTAAAGAACGACTTTCGTTTGTTCTCCAAACTGGCCGGACCACAATTGCACGACGGCCCGCGGGTCCTAATTGCGGGTTTCCCCTCCAGCGACCGCCGACCTGTGATTACGAGAACGGATCCTTTCTGTCGCTCGTCTCCATCGCCGTTTTTTTTCTCGCCCCGAACCTTTTGAAGTGTCAAGAGGACGAGAGGTGGGAGTCTTTTTGGCTCCGATAATGTGTGTGTGTGTGTGTAGTGTGTGGGGGGGGAGGGGTCGTCATATATCCGACCACATTTGGACCTGGACAGGAAGTCCCAAAGGAGAGGATGAGGTAGAGAGATACATGGAGTGAGTCTCAACAGTGTGTTTGCATGGCATCTGTGTGTGTGTGTGTGTGTGTGTGTGTGTGTGCGTGTGCGTCAGAGTGAATGTTTGTGTATATGGGCGAGTGGGGGTGGCAGGGCTATAATCTGCTGCAAACTGCTTGCGGGCAGAGGCGAGGTGGGCGAGACAGTGATAGAGAGAGAGAGAGAGTAAAGATGAGGAGGAGGAGGAGGAGGAGGAGGAGGAGGAGGAGGAGGAGGAGGAGGAGGAGGAGGAGGAGGAGGAGGAGGAGGGGGGTGGCGGACAAGCAAGGAAGAAGTTTGCAAGAGTTTGCAAGAGAGAAGAAATACAGAAGGAAAGAGAGAGAAAAAAAAACAAGGAGGGAGGAGGAGAGGTGAGCCGGATGCTCCGCCCCCCCTTGTCATGCCGCGCTCCGTGGGCGCCGGCGAGGAAGATTTATAATTCCTTTGACATTTACGCCGCTTTTCTCGGCCCTCCGGTGGAGCGACGCCGCGGGGGGCCTCAGGTGGACGAGGGAGACGGCGGGCCCTCGAGTGCGGAGCAGGATTAGCGTGGGCGGGAGCGGAGGAAGAGGAAGAGGAAGAGGAGGGTGGAGAAGAAGAAAGTGGGAAATCGAAAAGTGCGAGGAATCCTCAAACGGTCCTCTCGTCCAAACGCCAAAGGATGCAAACACGTATTTCAGGATCCCAGACTCTGTCCTAACGGAGGCCGAACGTCCGGCTAACGGTGCGCCGCGATAGCAGCGCGGACAAAAGGTGTGTGTGTGTGTGGGGGGGGGGGGGGGGGGAGAGTCCAGATGGTCCGTCACACAGGAACCGGCCGAGAAAAGCTGGAAAAAAATGCATGAATAAATAAATACTTGGCAGGTGATTGGATGAACCATCTGCCAATCAAACTCATGCCCACACAGTGTGTGTGTGTGTGTGTGGGGGGGGGGGGGAGAGAGATCGCCTCTTTTGTTCTTCTGACAATGAAAAGTAGCTCTGATGTCACCGAGGAGACGACGTGGACGTCCATAAACTACCATGTTTTACGTGTTTTAGGTATTTTACGTGTTTTACGTGTTTACGTGTTTTATGTTTTACGTGTTTTACGTGTTTTACGTGTTTTACGTGTTTTACGTGTTTTACGTGTTTTACATGTTTTATGTTTTATGTGTTTTATGTTTTACGTGTTTTACATGTTTTTCACGTTTTACGTGTTTTACATGTTTTATGTTTTATGTGTTTTATGTTTTACGTGTTTTACGTGTTTTACGTGTTTTACGTGTTTTACGTGTTTTACGTGTTTTACATGTTTTATGTTTTATGTGTTTTATGTTTTACGTGTTTTACATGTTTTTCACGTTTTACGTGTTTTACATGTTTTACGTGTTTAAGTGTTTTACATGTTTTACATGTTTTACATGTTTTACAACTCAGATGTCGTCCCCGTGGAGCGCTCGACGCCGCGGTCGGCCTCACACGGCGACCGCGCGTTACGATGACTTTCTTCTTCTCTGGATATTCGTGTTCCAGTCGTCTCAGAGGAGCGACCTCTGGGCGTGACGTGTCCCCGCGTGTTCTTTTCCACCCACTTTCCAAACGCTCCTCGTTGCCCCCCCCCGCGCTCCTCGTTGCCCCCCCGCTCCTCGTCGTCCCGCGGTCCGGCGCCAGTTGAGTCGGTTTGCTCCGTCTTTTGTCCGCGACGTCGACCCTTTCTCTCCGCGTTCAGACGTCGGCTTCATTTGCTTCTCCTTTGTGTTTCATAACAACTTCTTTGGAAACGGTTGACAATAGCAACCCCGGCCTTCAGTGCATGAAAATAATAAAGTATTCTAGAGGAGCTCATCACTCCAGTATTGACTGTGCATGGACTTGCATAAAGACACCTGCTTGTTACCGTGTGTGTGTGTGTGTGTGTGTGTGTGTGTGTGTGTGTGTGTGCTTCAACAAGACGTCGGCGCCGGATGCCGTTATTGTTCTCGCCAAAATCTGATTCCCACCAGCCGGTTGCGCCCCGCCTTCGTTTATCGCTCAATCGTCACTTTCACGTTGTCGGCTGCCAATCATCTAAACGTGATTTTTACCACGTTGTGCTTTTGTTGTGCTTCCATTGTTACATCACACAGGATTATAAAAAAAAAAAAAAATGTCTTTAGACCCAGACTCCGGGGTTGGAAACCACAGGGTTTAATAGCCAACACATAAATGTGTGTCATTATCCGTCTCCCTCTCTCATGTGGGAGGGACTAAATGGCAGGTGTGTGTGCGCTCTAACCACAGCCGTGTGTGTGTGTGTGTGTGTGTGTGTGTGTGTGTGTGTGTGAAACGAAAAACTTCTCTTGGTCGTATAACATGCAGAGTCCTGTGTCTTCACCCAGGACGGCCTTGAGGCCTCGGGGCAACGATGCCTCCCTCCTCACCTCCTTTACCCCGCACGCTCTCCCCTCCTCCAATCCTCCCCTCCTCCCCTCCATCCCTTCTTCTTGCACTCCGCAAACCTCCCTGACGTGCACAACGTGGTCTAAGGCCGTCGTGATGGCGCCGGACACGACATCGGTCGAAGCGACGAGGCGGAGGAGGCCCAGAGGAAGACAAACAAAATGAATCAGAACTTGATTTGGACAATAGGCGGGGGGGGGGGGGGGGGGGGGGGGGTGTCCTCCTGCCGCAGCAGACGCTCTCTCTCTCCTCCCCGAACTGCCTTTGCAAATGACTGTAAATAGAATGCAAATATCTCTTTTGTGGGCTTTAACGCTCGCAGCTTAACCATGCAAATGATCCCCATAATCCAGTCACTCGCAGAGGGTTCACTCTGTCGGCACACTAAGTCTCTCTCTCTCTCTCTCTCTCTCTCTCTCTCTCTCTCTCTCTCTCTCTCTTAAATGTCCCCCATGCACAGCACCAGCACTACAATCTGGTGTTGCATGCCAGTCCCTCCATCTTCTTGTGACCCCCCTCAGCGTTTGAACTCCCGGGCCGGGAGCTGCCGGAGGACCGAACAATAGATTTGTTTGCAGTTTGTCACAATAGTTCTTCACCCAATAGAAAATAAATCAGATTTTTTTTCTTTTCTTTTCATCTCAAATTAAAGACTGTTTATTCTCTGATGCTTTCTGTCTGTCGGTACGAACACCAGGGCTCTTAAAGGGATAGCGACATCATCACATCCTCCTCTGTTGCTTTTCCCTTTTTCCCCTGTGAATGTTTTTTATTTCTATTTATTTTAATGCACGTTTTTCCTGATCCGATGTGAAAGGTCAAAGGTCAGGGATGTCGTATGTGTACTAAAATTTGTGATTTTTCATATCGGGCTGTATGAAATACACTGATGTCGTATTAAGGGACTACTTTATCGCCTTTCTGTACACGCTCTGTTCAGCATCGAGTGAGATAAAGGTAAACTATTTGATTTGGCGGCAAAAAAAACCCGCAGATGTCGATTTTTTTCCCAGACCTGTGGTATCTAATGCATTTAAAAACGAATAGCTCGTCCTTTTAAAACCCTCCGACATGTTGTGAACTCTTCGATCGCCTGCAAATATCTAGACGACGCTTAACGCCCATCCTCCGGCTAAAAGACGCTACCTCCGTTAGCCGCTAACCGCACATCTCCGCGTGCAGGCGAACCCCAGGCTGCGAGGGGGGGGGGGGGGGGGGGGGGAGGGGGGGTTGCAGCTGTTGCATTAGCTGGCCAATCCCGTGTATCAAAGAGCGCCCGCGGCGATCAGATGCGAGAAGAAAAAAACACACATAAATAGTAATACATACGCTTCTAGATCTTGGCGGAAAAAGAAGATGGAAAAAATTGTCGGAAGAAGCTTTGATGCTACTTCAGGTACCAACACACCGCCTCGTACAAACACACACATGGAAATGAAAGATTGAAGACAAAGTCCCTATGATTGAGCTTCAACCCTCAGCCTCTCAGCCTCCGGTGCTCACCCGGACATATCTAAATGATATTGACAGTTGAATACATTTTCTGCATGAAATCATGTCAGCTCGAGCATGCCTCCCCCCCTCCCCCCCCCTCCCCCCTTTCCCCCCCCCACAACCCACTGAAGTGCTAAATAATTACATTAGTTTCCAGAGGCTAATTTGACAGAGAGCCATAATGGCGGTCCCACATCACCGCGGCTGTTTATATATCAAATATCGGCATTCGCTGAATGGAAATGGAAAGTAACCGTGAACTGGGAGCCGCTGTAACGCGGCGTGAGCGTCGGAGGGCTGACGATTCAAAACGTTGGGATGTGACGTAGTCGCCGGGTGATGTTTGTCTCCGGGAGAAATTAACACGGGTAATTATCTCCTGGGTGTTTTCGCCGTAAGAAACTGCCATGGCAACCGTCTTAATGAATAATCAGCTGGAGAGACAAAAGAGTCGTCCCGCAAGTACCCGGGTAACGGAGCCCGCCGCTAATCACCAGACATTCATCGGGGGGGAAGACACCGAGGGGGGCGGGGACACAAATTATTTGCGTGCCACGCTAACTACGATCTGAGGGAGGCGTTTCTGCTTTGATATCTCAAAACACGTTTCTGATCGTGTCCATGGATGTCTGCAGAGCTATTAACGTATTTATATTCTTTCTTTCAATCATTTTATTTTAAGTTTTTACAAGTTACACCAGACAATCAAAAGCGAATAAATACAAAAATTACAAAACAACCAAGTATACGGACAATCAGACAAATAAAATAAAATAATAAAAAAAAATATATATATATTTATATTCTACCTTTTAACTAAATGTTTTTTTTCCAGGTAGTCACAGGTAATAGTGTACATATTATATGTCTTTATAAGGTATATCAGGATGTATAAATGTTGTGGCGGTTGGGTGAATATCTTTCATCCAGTGGCGCCAACACTCCCTCTAATTTACTTTATGTCCATGGCATAAATAATGTAACGGCCCTTTTCAAACTATGAGCTCTTTATTATAAAACCTAACCAACGCAGTTTGGATTGTGTTTAGTTTTGCTTTAATTGAAGTGTTAATCCAGGAGAAACTGAGTTTACGTTGAAACCCAAAGTCCAAATCTATCGGAATCAGAATTTTTGTTTTATTGGCGAAGTAAGTTGCGCAAACAATGAATTTGACGTGGTAAAGTGGCTCTCGATGTGCTTACACAAAATATGCATTACAACACAATACAATACAAAACAATACAAAACAAAACAGTGCAGTACAAAACAAACACTGCAATATATCGGAAACTCTACGAAAAACATAACCCCAAAACGGCATAATGCAATACATAAAGCAAAATGCAGGCGAGTCGTGAATGTGTAACGCCTTATCTGACGCTGACAGATCCATTCATCACCATCTGTCTGCAAAACAATGCAAGTTATGAGGATTATAGGCCCGCACGCCTGTTTAAAGGCTCATTCAGGAACTTTAACGGTCACTGTTCACGCGTTTCCCGCGGAGCGACAATAACATCGTAATTTATGACTCGAGATCTTTTATCGCCGTTTAATGACACTGCAATTACAGAAATAACACAGCATCAACATGCTGTATAATGGTGTGTTTCCAACGCTCTGACCGTCGCATGCTAGCAGGCGAGATGTGTGTGTGTGTGTGTGTGTGTGTGTGTGTGTGGTGGAAGACCGTCTGCGGGGTGACGTCATGCCAGAGGGCCCCGACTGGTGTTTCCACTGCTGGAGTTTTTGCCCCCTGGAGCAGCCAATGCTGCATTCTCTCTCTTTGTGTGCGTGTGTGTGTGTGTGTGTGTGTGTGTGTGTGTGTAATAAAGAACAGTTACATCATCGAAGAAAAAGAAAGAATCCACCAGACTCGAGATGTTTCACTTTCCTTTATCTTTCTTTTCTAAGTGGGCGCAGTGTGTGTGTGCGTATGTGTGTGTGTGTGTGTGTGTGCATGTGTGTGTTTGTGTGTGTTTTCAAAGTGAGGTCATTAGCGCGTACATTTTCTAGAACATTGTATCATTTTCTGTGTGAAACAGGAAGTAGAGGGATAAGGGAACGGACAAAGGTCATTGGCTGCAGGGTTAAGGCAACACGGGTTAAGTCTCCTCTCAGAAAAAAAAAACTGTGATTGAGGACAAACAATTCAACACACACACACATACACACACACACACACAAAGAGTTTGCTGATGAGAGAGCCAGAGGTCATTCTGAAGGATAGATGCTGATAATGATAAAAACAGTCCTTCCTCAACACAAGTCGAGATAAACACACACCCCCACACACACACACACACCTACACACACACACACACACACACACACACACACACACGTACAAAACCCTCAAACAAACAGAGGCTTAAGTCGTGCCGTGTGTGTTTTTAGGGACCGAGAGCGGAGTGCGTTTCCCCGTTTGAACCTTTAGACGTTCGCTTCCCACCGCCGCTCGCCGTCGCTCGCCGTCGCTCCGCCGCGGCGTCGCCGTGACCCCTGACCCCGGCGCTCCGGAGCAGCTTCTACCCAAATGTGCCCGTCTCCCTCGCCTCGTCCCCCCCCTCCCTCGGCAGCTGTGTCAACACCCCGCGGGCCTCTCGCCTTAAACAAACCACCCTGCGTTGCCATTGTGAAGCACGCCACCCCCCCCCCCCCCCCTCCCTCCGCAGGAACGCCGCGCTGACGACTCCATAAGCGCTGGCGGTCGCTCCCTCGAAGAACAACATTGATTTATTCCCCCCCGCCCCCCCTCCCCCCCGGATCGATCCGGGGGAGGTCGCGGCATACGTTTCTACGTTAATTTGTTGCCGGGCAGACTCCACGGGGACAGCGCCGGGTCCCTTAGGTGTTCCGCGACTGCGGGGTGGGAGGGTGGGGGGGGGGGGGGGGGGGAGGGCATCGCCGAGCTGTCTGTTAGCGGGAGGCCCAGATGTCTCCTCGCAATCCCGGTCCAACGCTTCCTGTCCTTTCCTTATTCAAAACACTTAAAAAAAAATGAAAATAATGGTAAACATTTAATTTTTCCATCTTTAATCTTCTTTTCAACTTTTTTTGTTTTGACTCCGCCCCTCTGGTTGGCGACAGCTAATTGGTACAGGATGCTAATCCCAATTTTTTTTGCTCGCTGCACCCGAACGTCTTCAACCTCCTCGGTCTTTGAACGCCCCGCTCCTCCTCCTCCTCCTCCTCCTCCTCCTCCTCCTCCGACCTCGTGAGCTTCTGATGGCGAACGCAAACTGAGATGGCGTCCGCCCGGCGCTCGGCGCCGCGGCGTGAATGTTGTCCTGCTGCCGGCTCGTGTTTACCTTTCATCTGGACGTGTTCCCGTCTCTCGTTCCTGAGTTCTGCTCGTTCTCCCTTCACCCGCCTGTTGTTTGGTGTCATAACAAAGTGAGTTACATCCCCTCCTCCCCACAGCTTCCTCATCCTCTCTCTCTCTCTCTCTCTCTCTCTCTCTCTCTCTCTCTCTCTCTCTCTCTCTCTCTCTCTCTCTCTCTCTCTCTCTCTCTCTCTCTCTCTCTCCTCATGGCTCATTTTGCTGTTTATGTTTCCACTCCATCATTTGTCTCCCCCCCCCCCCTCAGGGCCGGACAGGAGGCCTGCTCTTCTGCTCCGTGTGATGAGTGTGTGTGTGTGTGTGTGTGTGTCTGTGTGTGTGTGTGTGAGTGTGTGTGTTCTGGTGTTTCAGGAAAGTGAAGCTCGCCGCTGACGTCCGTGACATATAGTATCTCCGCTGATGCAGGTCTGAGAATTTGCATATTAATACAAACCGTGTCAAGAGCCTCGTCTTCATACGACTGTAAAAGAGAAAAGGGGGCGGGGCAGTGGAGGGGGGGGGGGGTGTCCTGTGCTGACAGCCAACCTGCTGCTTTAGGAAAATATACTAATATACCAGTGAGCAGGAGAGCTGCCAGCACACTCTCTCTCTCTCGCTCCCTCTCTCTCTCTCCCTCCCTCCCTCTCTCTCTCTCTCTCTCCCTCTCTCTCTCTGTCAGTCCACGTCTGATGGCCGGGAAAGACTTTTAGAGTTACATGAGTTTTTACTGCCTGACCTGCCGCGCGGGCTTGGCTTCGGGCCCTGACAGTGCAGACCTCACACACACACACACACACACGCACACACACGCACACACACGCACGCACAGACGCAAAATGTGCCTGGTAATAGAAGTGAATCATGTGTTTCCTCCTGGGACGGATACCTGTGACTGAGTTGGCCGTGTGTCGTGTCATTGGCTGAACAGGGAGATTCTGGACACTGGTCACAACACACACACACACACACACACACACACACACACACACGCACGCACGCACACACACACACAGCCTCGGGCCAGCAAGAGCAGATCTGACGTCAGGTCGAACCGGTCGGGGAAATAAAGATAAACATTTGCTCTTCAGATTATTTCCTGCGCTAAATTTAGAGCTGGAGACGAGCCGAGCGGAGTTCCTCACCCAGACGGACCGACCCCCTCCCATGGGCTCTGACCTTCTCTCTCTCCCTCTCTCCCTCTCCCTATCACATATAAGGTGTTCAGGCCGACACACACAGTCCAAGAATCATCTTTATTAACCACTGACCAGCGAATGTGTGAGAACGAACAAGGAGAGGGAGCAGCAACAGAGGGAAGGGTTGAGAGAGAGAGGGAGGGAGAGGGAGAGGGGGGAGGGGGGAGGGAGAGAGGGAGGGAGAGAGAGGGAGAGAGTGAGGGAGAGAGGGAGGAAGGGAGAGAGAGGGATGGAGGGAGAGAAGGAGGGAGAGAGGGAGAGAGAGAGAGGGGGAGGGAGAGAGAGGGAGAGAGTGAGGGAGAGAGGGAGGAAGGGAGCGAAAGAGGGAGAGAGAGGGAGAGGGAGAGAGGGAGTGAGGGAGAGGGGGAGGAAGGGAGAGAGAAGGAAAGAATAAGAGGGAGAGAGAGAGGAAGATGGAGAGGGATAGAGAGGGAGAGAAAGGGAGAGAGATAGGGAGAGAAAGGGAGAGAGAGAGCCCTTCTGAAGTGCCGTTGTGTTGTGAGCAGCGGAGCAGAAGGAGGAGAGAGGTGGCGTCCTCGCTCGCTCGCCGCCCTTTGTGTTTGGTGATGAAGACGAGGGTCCTGACCCCGTCACCCACAGGCCTTCAACTCCCCTCCTGCACGACCTTCAGGTGAAGATGTCTTTAAACTGACGTCTCGACTTCAAGAGAGGACGAGAGAGAAAGGGGTGGAGTGGAGTTGTAGCGGGGGGGGGGGGGGGGGCGGCAGCGAGCTATTACCGTAGCATTAGCTTTACTTTGTCGTTTTCACCTTTAGCTCCACTTTAAAAAGTACTCTTACGTACTTATATCTTCAGATAAAAAGCCTATCCGGTGTTTTTTCTCTCCTCTTTACCTCCGTCAGACGTTCTGACCCCCGGCGGCTCGCCGGCTCCGCATTAAAGCCGCGATCCGTCGCCGGCTTCCCACGGGCGAGGGAGCGTCCCCGCGGTGATAATGACTCGCTCAGCGGCGCAGTTTTATCGCCTTTTGTTTTATTTCCTTTTTTTGTTCATTACTTAATTTGAGTTTTAATTGCTGCGTCATTAGGGCGCCCACCCAAAGGTCCACGCGGACAACAATTAAAGCTGCGGCGTGTGAACGGACCCTCGGGCTGTTATTAGGTAAATTGCTGTTTTTTTTTAAATGACAAAGATGAAAACTAATGAAAAAACTAATGAAATACTTGTTTTTTTGTAATATCTTATTTTCACGATATTTGCAAGAGAACATGCAGAGCGTACCGCGTTAACATCAAACAGGAAATCACACGGCAAGTTAGGAAAAGAAAAAACTATTAAAATACACAAGTACAACATTAAAAGCAAATAGTTAATTCCCCCCACCCAAAGAGAAAAATAAATAAATATAAAAGGTTGGTGCACAGAATGATGACACAGAGATACAACAATAACATATTTACAGTGCTATGGTACCGTTAGCGTTGTGTCCACGTAGGAATACCTGTTTATCGTTAAGTTTCTTTTGCGTTTAGTTACTAGAACACGGAAAAACATGCAAAAGTGAAAACAGTGTCACTGTGGATGAAGAGGGAGGCGAGAGATTTACTTGGATTGGACGGCTGAGAAACATAAACATCCCCCCCCCCCCCCAAAAAAAGGGAAAACAACAACAACAACAACAACAACAACGTTGTCAACGTTGCGGTTATGAAGAACGTTAAAAAAACGAAATGCTTCTTCAGCCTCTCTGAATGTTTCTCCTTCACGTCAGATTCTATTTCAGGCCGCCGGGTCTTTTTTCTTCTTTTTTTTCTTCCAGCACCGTTAGCGACGAGCCCACCGACTGCGTGCATTTACTAAACAGTGGCCTGGAACTGATTACACCCCCTCCCCCCTCCTCCCCCCCTCCTCCCCCCTCCCTGGCTGTCTCCCCTACATACATATAAGTCTGCTGACGTCTTTTAGAGACCACTTCAAATTGTCCTCGGCGTAGAATGGAAAACTGTGTGTGTGTGTGTGTGTGTGTGTGGGGGGGGGGGGTCATTTTTCCATTTTTGTTGTCACTTTTTTTTCTAGCCGCCCCCCCCCCCAAAAAAAAAGCCACAAGCGGCGCTCTCGTCCTCTCGCCCTCTCGTCCTCTCGCTCTCTCGTTCTCTCGTCCTCTCGCCCTCTCGTCCTCTCGCTCTCTCGTCCTCTCGCCCTCTCGTCCTCTCGTCCTCTCGCCCTCTCGTCCTCTCGCCCTCTCGCTCTCTCGCTCTCTCGCTCTCTCTCGCTCTCTCGCCTCTCGCCTTCGCCTCGCCTTCGCTCGTCTCGCCCTCTCGCCTCTCGCCTCTCGCTCCTCGCCTCTCGTCCTCTCGCCCTCTCGCCCTCTCGTCCTCTCGCCCTCTCGTCCTCTCGCCCTCTCGCTCTCTCCTCTCGTCCTCTCGCCCTCTCGTCCTCTCGCCCTCTCGTCCTCTCGCCCTCTCGTCCTCTCGTCCTCTCGTCCTCTCGCCCTCTCGTCCTCTCGTCTCCCCGCGTGGAGCTCGCCGTGTGGGCAGAGCGGGCGATGAACACAATGGAGAGAACGGAGAGGAGAGGAGCGGCGGGGACGGAGGAGAGCGCGTGGGAGAGCAGATAGGATCGGGGAGGAGGTGTGTGTGGGGGAGGTGGGGGAGGGAGGGGGGGGGGGAGGGCAGGTTAAGTTGGTGCCTACACACACACACACACACACACACACACACACACACACACACACACACACACACACACACACACCAGGGCTCCATCCCACCGGCTCTCTCCCGTCTCCCACGCCCGGCCCCTCCAACCCGGCCTGGCTCCTGTTTAACGTCTGGCTCCCCCCCCCCCCCCCCCCCCCCGTCTGTGGACTGAAGTACATTTCTAACTCTTAAAGGAGAGAAACAAATAACTGAAACCACACCGGAAGAAGCCTTCATCGTGGATTACTTTTTTCTTTTTTGGGGGGTCCTTTTTCATCTCTCGGGCGGCTCCACCTTCGGCTCTTTTTTTGCTCTCAAGCTCTTTTTTTTGTTTTTGTTTCCACACCTGGCTCGAGCTCATTCAGTCCCCCGTCTACCCCCACAGCGCCTCCCTCACAACACCCGCCCTCTTTTAATTGACATTAGGGGAATGTAAATGGATGACGAGATGTACTCACGCTGTATTTACATTCTTGTATTCCCCGTCGGGGAGAGTCGGAGGTGAAGAAGTCTTCAGTCAGGAGAGCAGACAGCAGGTGCTTTGCACACGTGAAGTCATGTAATTCGATGATTGGCCAAATTTTTTTTTACGATTTCTTTTGGGAAATTCAAAATCGAAGCTCCCAAAAAACAGGTAATTAGTCATAACTCAAAATATGCTGCTAATAGCAACACATGGAGGCGTGACTGTTCAATGATATGACGCTCGGTTACGTGATCTGACGCTTTTATCCAAAGTTAATCTACAATCATGACAAGGACCACCTCAGGGTCGAGTGTCTTGCTCAAGGACACATCGACGAGGGCCGGGAGTTGGATGTAGTTTGTCGTTTTTAGTTTGCGCTTTGAATTTGTAGATGTTACCGTGACGCCGTATGCCACCTGTCAATCACAGCAAGCCCCGCCTTAAAACGTACTTTGCTTCACGATCTATTTGACTGTAAAAAGAATGATAATTTAGTAAAGAACATTATGCTGCAGTGAAGCTAGTGATGGAAACCATGAACTCATGTTTACTGAGACACATCTAGTGAGAACGAGGGTCCTTTTCTCATAGACTTCAATACGACTTATTTTTGCCACCGGAAGAGTCGCCCCCTGCTGGTCAAAAGAGAGAATGCACGTTTTCAGACACTTCCGCATCGTCTCGACAGAATGTTTTGATGAACATTTGGCTCCAGTATTTTAATAATACATTGCAAGAGGAAGTAATAAATACATCTTATCCCATCCATTAATGCTCAGGTGTTTCCAATTTATTTTTAATAATCAGAGTCTGCTCTGGTTTTCGCGCCTCGTGGCGAATACTCGCCAGCGCCAGAAAACCCGAACGGGGTGTTTTCCGTCGGCGCGGCGGATTCCCTCCTCGTTGCTCATCGTTTTCTCGCGTTGGCCGGGAAACAACCGCCCGTCTCCATAATCACGGAGATATTCAAATCCACATGAGGGCCGGGCGAGCAGATTAATAGTATTGACAAACGCTAATTAGCGTCACGCTGAATCAAATGATTAATGTGAGCAGTTGTTAAGGAGGCAGTGTGTGTCTAAATAGACCCAGAGGCTAGATAATACGCTAATAGGCTATGACTCACGCTAGCACTGTTTTAATGAGGAATAGACGGGGAGGGAAAGAAAGGATAGAATGACAGAGAAAAGTACGAAAATGGAGGAGAAGAGACGCTTTTTGAGCCTCTCTGTTCTTTTTTTGTTACACCTCGAGTTTTAAGCGGCGATGGGATTAGTCGGGAGGATTGTTGGCTCGCATTGTGCGCTGAGAGGATAGGCAGCGAAATCCCTTTTTCAGCCGCCGCTACTTATCCGTGTCCCCGTGTTGTCTCCGCCGAACAGAGGCGCCGGGCGCCGCGCGCATGTAATCCAGGCGACAAGAAAGAAAAGAGAATCGAGTGAGAATGAAGGGAGTGAGAATAGGACGGCTGACAGGAGGGAGAAGGCAGTGGAAGGTATTCTGAAAACGCAACTTTTCCGACTATATCTGGATTAATACACAGATCTGCACTTCAGTGGCTCTTAAATAGCTCTTATTATGGTACTTTTGTAGTTTGACTATGTTGAGGAAATGTTACTTTCTGTATTCTTGTTGTTCTTAGTTTGTACTCTAGGTTGAATGCACTTATTGTAAGTCGCTTTGGATAAAAGCGTCTGCTAAATGACATGTGATGTGATGTAATGTAAGGTATTCTGAAACGGGGGCACTTCGCAGATAATGGAAAACCAGCTTCCGGACGCGCATGAATTAAGTTCTCAACATTTAATGGCAGGAAGTGTAGAAGAAACACTCAAAGCTCACTGCCGTGCTCTTCCTCGGCCCCCTGCTCTTCCTCGGTCCGGAGCTCCTTCCGGCCTCCGGGTCACCTGTAGAAGAGACCCGATTTGTCTTCAAAACGTCATTTCCGGTCAAGTATTTTCACAATAAAAGTCCCGTCTATTATTAGATTAGATTAGATTAGATTAAACTTTATTGTGTTATTGTCATTACACATGTACAAGTACAGAGCAACTAAATGCAGTTTGCCATCCAGTCAGAAGCACAACAGAAGTATCATAATAAATACATGATATACAGGTTATTTAAAAAATGCGGATATAAATATATTCTGGGGTTGCTAAACAAGTGCAAATATTGCTGTATCAAAGTCACCTTCACAATAAAAGTCCCTTGTTATTGTAAGTCACGTCATGGATTTCAACCGGCTTCGTCGATCTATAATACTAATATAGGCACTCTCATGCAACATACATTAAATCTTTCCATTTCCATTTCCATAGAGTAAACATTACCTCCTATGCTTCATAACACATTAATAACAATATCAATATTTCCCCTAATATTTCCTATTATAATATCTTTCTATATACGTATTAATCTAAAACATAAGACCTCTGCAGATGTTATCAAAATAAACTATTACAACCTAACAGCAGCGAGGTGAGAGGAGAGGAGTCGGGGAAGGAGATGAGGGTGGATGTGTGGCTGATTGCACCCAGGTAGCCCTTGTTTCTTTTCTTTTTTTTTTAATAAATGTGCTTTTAAAAGCGGAGTGCACGGCCCGTGTTTATTTATGTCTGGCATCGGCGTGCGAATAATTCATTCTCCACTTTGTGCGTGAATTATTGATGTCTGAGAGAACACAGGAACAGTAGGAGAAAAAAAAACAGCCGTCTCGAGGGAGGGAGCGTGATGCAAGAAGGAGAAAAGAATTACGATTTCATCATTATTTACAGTTTCGTTCCAAGATGGAGAAAAAAAAGTGACATTCAATTAGATGGAATGACTGCGGTGAAAATGAAACCCACCGTCTAATGTATTGCTTTATTAGCTGGGTCTAATTAACAAAACATTTGAGACAATAAAAGCACAAATGCGTGGCTCACTCTGGAGTGTGTGTGTGAGAGAAAGCAGAATATGACATGATATGACACAAGGTGTTTGTCAGTGTGATATTTAAATTGTCCGATACTCTGGTTTACTACTGCGTTTATTTATACTGTGCACTCAAACAAATAATGTTATTCATACAATTGAACACACTTAATCATAATATTTATGGATTTATTTATGTTTTCCATATGTACTAGGGAGGTCACGGTACCGTAAATTAAGGATTACTAAAAGCGAGGTATATTTTTTTAATAAAACGTAGTATTTTTTTTAAATTATTGTCAGAATCATGAAGTTAAACACATTTGTATTTATTTACAAAATTTTACAAAATTATATTTTACAAGATTATATTTGAGAACATCGTAATAACCTCATAAATGACCTTCGCCGAACTCTCCTTTTTTCTGACTAGAGCGTGAATGCATCATCATGAAATTTAAAGCAACTCTTGCCTACGTTAGCTAACGTTGACTAGCTTTCCTCCTGCTGATGTCAACACACATCCGTAGCGACATGCGGTGTTTTCTTTCTGATTTGAATGTACTTCTCACTCGGTATCTCTCAGATACCTGCGCTACTAAAGTAGAACGAGTACCTCCACGTTTTCAGATCGTTTGGCATCGACTTGCAGCCGAAAGTATCAGTTATGCTAACGTCCCTTTATACGACAGATTAGCAGCGTAGCGCTAGCGATGACAATGACGGTCAATCGGCTGGTTGATTCAGACTGAAACTTGTCTGTTCAAATTACAAGAAGCTAACATGCTAAACTAGGATGCTAAACATTACACCTTCTAAATAATCAACTGGTTAGCATTGTCCCTGTCAGGGTGTTAGCATGCTAACATTAGCCTCAGAGCAGCTAGCTTGGCTGCTGTTGATATTAGTCAAACTCCACAAGGAGAGAGTATATATTAGTTATAATATGATGTCATAGTTTACACGTTTTGATGTTTCGTTACCGTTATTCCAGCAGTTCTCTGTATTCCGTTGATATTTTTGTAGATTCTCCGCTTGTGAATTGCATTGTGGGACAATAGAGTAACGCAAGAGCGCAAATACAGCAGATGGATGTTTGGATACACAGATGATGTGATACGTGGATGTTTGACAGTATGTATTTATGAATGGATACAGGACGGATAGATGGATGGATTGATGAATGGTCGGAAGTCCTGATGATGGATGGAACAAAGAACTGAGATCTGCTAACAGCCAGAAAGTCTGATTATAGAACAAAGAGACCTCCCATCTCTCTCTCTCTCCGTCTTTTGTTAACTTTGTTATCCCCCTTCTTCAGCACCCAGAATGGTACTTGTGTGTTGAGCTTACGTATCTGTGTGTGTGTGTGTGTGTGTGTGTGTGTGTGTGTGCCTGCTCAGGGAGGCACGGGGCCCAGACACTTGGAATCATTTAGTGAGAATTTTTCGAGTGTGGGAGGAGAGGAATGTGCACCCAGATAAAAGAAAGAAAAGTGAAAGAAAAATATAGCAAAGCGAGGGGGTGGAGAGTGCGATAGATAGACACTGATATAGACGGAGAGAGAGAGAGAGAGAGAGAGAGAGAGAGGGCAGGCAGGGAGAGTGTGTGGCAGGTGAAGAAGAGGTGGTAGCTAGACGAAGGATGTGCCACCTGAGAGAGAAACATTCGGAGTGGAGGAAGACGAGCGCAAGACGAAGACGGGGTTGAAGAGGAGGGCACGGGGGGGGAGGAGACAAAACGGTTAAAAAGGGAAGGCAGAAGATCGACAGACAGTGGGAGCAGCAGGCGGGAGGAGAAACGAGTCTTGAGGGGGGGAGGAATAAAATAAAAGTAGGAGCTGCCCACTCTGTACCTACTGTGTTCTCCATTAAGAAGATTTTTTTTATTCTCTCCATTGTTTTCTTCTTCAAATGCCTCTTGCAGGTCTCGCTTAGGGGGAACATCTATTCCTATCACAATGCTGCCTACACACACCGCCTGACAGGCAGCGCGGGAGAGAGAGGGGGAGGGAGGGGGGAGGGAGGAGAGAGGAGGGAGGAGGAGAGGAGGGGAGAGGAGGAGGAGATGGGAGAAAGGAGAGAGGAGGGAGGAGAGGAGAGGGAGAGAGATGAGAGGGAGGGAGGGAGGGAGGAGAGGAGGAGGGGGATGGGAGGGGGAGAGGAGGGAGAGGGAGGAGAGGGAGGGGAGAGGAGATGGGAGAAATGAGAGAGGAGGGGGGAGAGGAGAGAGGAGAGAGGGGATAGGAGAGAGGGGAGAGGAGAGAGAGGGGAGAGGAGAGAGGGGAGAGGACAGAAGAGAGAGGAGAGAGGAGAGAGGAGAGAGAGGGGAGAGAGGGGTGTTTGTTGTGATTGGAGGAAAGTGTGCATTGTTCACAAAGGCCAAAGGAAAGGAGAGAGGGAGTGAGGAGACGAGGTATGACTCCCGTCTCCTGTACACGTCGTGTTTCTTTTATTAATAATAACACAAACACACGTGCAGCGCTTTATTTTCTCACGTTCTCGTGTTTATTCAAACTGACGACGCCCTCTCTGCTGCATTTACTGTTTTTTTACGCCGCACACATATTACGCCCTCCCACATTCCCTCCTTCCCTTTTTCCCTTCTTCCCTTCTTCCCTTCATCCCTTCTTCCCTGGTCCTTGCCAAAGCTAGCAGCCTCCTGTGAGCGCCCCTCACTGTGGTGTGTATGTGTGAGTCCCCGCGTATTGGGTGCCGTGTGCACACGTGTATGCTGCGTCTGCAGGAAGGCCACAGAATTCCCATGGAATACCGGGGGGGGGGGGGGGGGTACATTTACCTGGGAGCGGCCGATACCTGTGTTTGATTTACGAGCCGTGCGCCTCACGGCGTGGAAGGAAGCCAACTTTGTAAACTTTGTAAAACATGTCAGTCGTTAACGGTAACGGTGTCCGATCAGCCCGTTGTCGTCGTTACCAGAGACGGCTGTTGGAGTTGTTGTCGGGCGGATATCTAAAGTACCGGGGGAATCGATGGTTTGGACTTGAGCGTGGACGCTCTGGATCTCTAAATCACTTCCAATCGGAGTCTTTGTTAGCAGGAAGATTTTTGTATTTCCGATGTTAGGTGTTTTGTCTTTTGGGATAACAGGATATATCTTTGGGTTGTGCCTTCCGGATGATGGGTAGGTACCCTTCTCAAGACCTCAACCACCAAACACAGGACTGGGATATGACGGAGATGTTGGGTCATGCAGGAATTACTTCCATTAAATTCAGGAATCAGACTTTCCAACGTTATTTTTCTTTCATAACGATAAGAGATCATCTCTGAGAATTCAATTCAATTCAATTCAGTTTATTTGTACAGCCCAATTTCACGAATTACAAATTTGTCTCGGAGTGCTTTATAATCTGTACACATAGACATCCCTCTCCCAGAACCTCACATCGGACCAGGAACAACTCCCAAATAACCCTTCAGGGGGAAAAAAGGGAAGAAAACTTCTCCGTGGTTCAACTGGAAGGAGCGCACCCTGAGAACATCTGGAAATCAGCAAACCTTTGTTGCCTATTGAGCAGGACTAATCCCTCGGCAGCGGGTCGAGACGATCGCCGACCAGAATCAATCCCAGGGACCGACGTCTGACCGGCCGCTCCTCCTCTAATCTGAGGGATTATCACGTGGGCCGGCTTTCGAATTAAAAACTAGGCACATTCAATCTCACTTGACCCCCTCAGCTTTGACCTTTGACCCCCACCCCCCATCCCCCCAAGGCGATGCTCCCCTGATGCGAACTCTCACCTCCCGGGGATCAATAGCTCTCGACCGCCGCCCTCACGCCTTGAGGGCGACGCGAGGACTGCAGAGGGCGGGGCCTCGGACCGGTGACATTTAACCCCCGAAATTAGGATCCGATGAGAGGAACCCGGGCGCGTACATTTAGAATCCAACAAAGCACGGACAATTTAATCCCTTCCCTAAAAAATGTACGCGTTGAAACGTCGACGAGAAAACTTCAAACTCAGGAAATCTTTTCAAGCCCCCCCCCCGATGTATTCACGTCACGCGCGGATGCCTCTCTCTCTCTCTCTCTCTCTCTCTCTCTCTCTCTCTCTCTCTCTCTCTCTCTCTCTCTCTCTCTCTCTCTCTCTCTCTCTCTCTCTCTCTCTCTCTCTCTCTCTCTCTCTCTCTCTCTCTCTCTCCACACTTCAAACCAGGTTTCGACATTGTGATCCTAGTTGTGGAGCGTCAGAAAGTCGAGCGGCGCGCTCTAATCAGCGAGGTGAAGTTCTTTGATCCGGCGTTGGAAAAGCTCCCCGGGTCTCTGCTCCGGAGACGATAGCGAGCGCACGGCGGCGCCGCCGGAGGCTTTGTGGTTTAAAACCCCCTTCCGGTGTTTTTTTGCTTTGCTGTTGCTACACTTTCGGTATTAGTCTATTTAGAAAAAAAAGAAAGGAAAAAAAAGACATTTCCATCCTTATTCCCCGTTCGCCGGTTTATAACTTCAGGCTTGAACTTCCGGATTTAAAACACACACGTGACGCTCTGATCTCGGCGGGTGAGATGCGGTGAGGCTGTCGTAACCGCGGTGAGTCACCCCCGGCAACAGGACACTGTGTCTGAATGCGTCGCGTGGTTCACCTGAAGTGAGGATCAAGGCTCAGCGGAGAGAGAAAGGTTTGAACCCGGAGGCCCCGAGGCTGAGTCGGCGGCTCGGCGAGATAAAGAAACTCAGCGGAGGTGGAAAACGGGCGATGGAGACGAGATCAAAAACATGGAGATGTGTTTAAATGTTTTCACTTCTTGTGTCGAGGTCAATGTTATTTTTTTGTTTAGTGCCTGAAATAAGCTCTTGGTTAACACAAGCGTAGTGATGAATGAATAAAATGTTTATTCTACAGCAGGGGTGTCAGACTCATTTTCACTGCCGCTTCATGGCTGCCTCTTAAAGGGCCAGTACCTGAAACACTGTGTAGACTACTCCCCAACTTATTATTAAATAACTCTCTTTGCATTTAAATATTGTTTATTTGTGTGTAGAAATATTGTACATAAGAACACGTCTCTAATATTATAACATACATCCATTTAATTTGAAACCTTCAAAATAAAAGCGCAGGATATTTTTCTTTAAATGTTTTCACTTCTTATGTCGAGGTCAATGTTTTTTGTTGTTGTTTAGTGCCTGAAATAAAATATTGGGTTAACACAAGCGTAGTGATGAATAAATAAAATGTTTATTCTACAGCAGGGGTGTCAAACTCATTTTCACTGCCGCTTCATGGCTGCTACTTAAAGGGCCAGTACCTGAAACACTGTGTAGACTACTCCCCAACATTTTATTAAATAACTCTTTGCATGTGATCATTTTTTATTTGAGTGTAGAAATATTGTACATAAGAACATGTCTCTAATATTATAACATACATCCATTTAATTAAAAACCTTCAAAATAGTCGTCGGGGGCCACTTAGAATGACGCAACGGGCCTTATGTTTGACATATATGATACATATACAGATAAAACACTCATGGTGTATTTTCTAATTAAATACACAGTTTTTCTGTTGGTTAAAGGCACGGCGTCGCTTCAAAATAAACTTCCCATGTAGGTTTACTGGGAGGGTGATTGGTTAAAGGCGAACGCCACACGTGGCCAATATCTCCGGCGATGTATTATTCATTCTGAAGCAATGGAAATGTGTATGAAAACAAAATTAACATTTATTTTTTTGTTACAACACTCCAATGTTGCATTGTGCGAGTGTTTCTATGTGTTTCTTTTATTTTATGTGTGAAAACGGTACGTATATATTTCCTTTGTCTATTTGTATGTGGTGTCAGGCGAGTGTCAGGCGAGTAATATTACTACTGAACTAATATTTACTCATCATCATCATCATCATCATCATCATCATCATCATCATCATCATCATCATCATCATCATCATCATCATCCCATGAGTGTCACTTGCTGTACAGAAAGAATAACACAGGCTCCCTTTATGGAGAGAGAAAAAAAACAAGGTTTAAAAATGAAGCGATGCCTCCCTTCGAGATTCTAAGCCCTTAAAAAAAAAACGTTTAAACTCGGATGGAGACCGTCTGTCCGTCTGTCTTCTGACGGGCAAAATTAAATCTTAGTTGTGGCTAAAGTTAACTTCAAACCTCGTGTCCCACGAAGCCTCAGACGCTCGAGACAGGTGCAGCATGCGGTCTGTCTCTCAGCTTATTCATCCCTGGTACAATAATATAACCCTGTGTGTGTGTGTGTGTGTGTGTGTGTGTGTGTGTGTGTGTGTGTGTGTGTGTTTGTGTGTGTGTGTGTGTCTGTTTGTTCTCTCATTTCCCATTTCCCATGTCTGTGGTCTCACAGACAGCACGGGCCCATCTCACGAGAGCCGAGGCATGACTCAGACTCGTGGCTGGCGGCCGTGACTCAGAGAGGAAGGGAAGAGGGGAGGAGGGGAGTGAAGGAGAGAGAGAGAGAGAGAGAGAGAGAGTACAGGAGCATGCGTGGCGGCGCCGCTCGACGCAGACGCCCGGGAGCAGCTGAGAATAGCGCCCCAAAAAAAACAAAAAAAAACAAAGAGGCCGTCCACAACATCTGCAAAATGATGTGGCGGAGAGAAGCCAGGCCCGGGTCCAGGAGCAGAGCAGAACCAGCTGTGGGCCTGGACCCGGATGGCACCGAGGGCGAGAGAGGGCGAGAGAGAGAGAGTGAGAGAGAGAGAGAGAGAGAGGAAGCAAGGTGAGGAGAAATAGGTCAATAACAAAGTTTTTTTTTCGGCCCCCAGAGCGCCGGGCTCTTGGGTCGGCCCGTCATAAACATGGATTATTCCATCCATACGCGGCGCTGGAGGAGCAACCCGCAATCGGCAGGAATCGCAATATCCTCGACAGACGGTCAGGTTTTCTTTTCTTCTTTTTTTTGTGCCCACCTTCCTCTCCCCGTCTCTCCATCACTGTGTTTGGAGAAAGGAAGAAAGACAAACTCATTTCCATACTAATGGAGCGAGGGCCGGCAGCACCGGGACCTCGCGGGATTGCAAATATTTCATCGTTGCTCGGCGAGGCTCGATCACTTCTCCGCCGTTATCCCGTCTCTTTCGTTCCCCCTCTCCTTTTTTGACTTCCTCTCTCTCTCTCTCTCCCCCGTCTCCGCTCGCCGACCTCCGGGTGCGTCCGTTGACCCGTCGTACCGCCGTCCATTATTTGGGTTACTCCAAAAATCAGATACTAATGAGATGCTCTGTTATTAACACAGCTTACAGTTATTATTGTTATGACAGCGGTTCTCAAATGGGGGGCGTGTTCCCCTGGAGGGACGCAAAGGGCCTCGAGGGGGTCCGTGAGATCTGTTTGAAATAGGCAAGACTTCAATTCAAGCTCCACCTTCTTCTTCTCCTCCACCTTTTTCTTCTCCTCCTCCTCCGTCTTCTTCTTCTTCTTCTTCTCCTTCTTCTCCACCTTCTTCTTCTTCTTCTCCTCCTGCCCCTCCTTCTTCTTCTTCTTCTTCTTCTCTTCCTCCTTCTTCTTCATCTTCTTCTCCTTCTTCTTCATCTTCTTCTTCTTGTCCTCCACCTTCTTCTTCTTCTTCTTCTTCTCTGATTGATTCTCCCAATACAGATCTTTTTCAAAGTTCACGTCCCGGGGATGAAATATCCAGATATTAATCTATAACGGACGGTTTTGCCAGAATGAGTATCGGATTGCCGGATTGGAATCAAATCAATTAACATTCAAATGTAAAGCTGACATTTTAGCTACCGAGGAGATATCGATGCGGCCACCGGACCTGCAAACCTCCAAAGTATTTACTATTCCTCTCAGCGCACGTTTTTTTTTTTTTCCGCTTCGCCTTTCGCTCTACATGTTATTCTCGAGGGGAAGCCCCTCCCCCTCCCCCTCCCCCTCCTCCCCCCAGGACAGGAGAAAAAGGAAGTCCTTTACATGCCTGATTTTACTCGTACGCCCAAAAAAGAGCAGAGGGTGTGTGGTGGTGTGTGTGTGTGTGTGTGTGTGGGGGGGGGGGGGGGTACATGCCCGGGCCCCAGATGGACAGTGTGTAATGTTGTTAGCCATAGTTAGCCAGTTTAGTCACACTGCCAGCAGCTCTCATTACATGATCTAATTCTCCCTCCCCATCTCTCGCTCTCCACCCTCCTCTTCCTCCTGCACACACACACACACACACACACACACACACACACACACACACACACACACACACTCCCACACAAGCCAGAAAGGATGGAGGTAGTGCCAGGAGGTACAAGACAGACAGACATTTGTGTGTGTGTGTGTGTGTGTGCGGGCGGAGGAGGAGGAGGAGGAGGAGGTGGAGCCTCAACAGTACCAGTGTGTGTTCAGGACCTCCCTCTTTCTGGACCCTCCAGTTCTCCCCAACAAGAGAATGTTGAATAAAGACGTTAATAATTCAGCGACGGATTTCTCCTGGAATTTTTTTTTTTTTCTAAAACGATGAAGCAAAAAAAAGAAAAAGAAAAACAAATCAATGCCCGCGTGCCTCTCCCCGTCTCCCTCCTTCTCCTGCTCACCATCTCCTCATGCATGCGTGGAGGAGAAAGGAGGAGGAGGAGGAGGAGGAGGAGGGGGGAGGAGA
>CM070102.1:22211623-22284123 GCA_036178185.1 Liparis tanakae
GTGGAAAATGTCCTTAAATCTTTAATGCAATGCTAAAAATGTTACTTGTTTGAGACTTGAACTGTGAACATATTATTTCCCATCATTTAATAAGACAACTTCAATTGTATTTTAACTCATAACATAGATGTTGCTACGTATAACAGTCATTCTGCTATACGTAGCTTATAAATTACTCAATAAAACTCAATACCGTGTTTCCACCCGCAATGTTTATAGCTTAAATACCTAAATTGTAATGTTTAACTTATTGAAGATATTCTTTTCTAAATCATGTTCTTCAACTAAACTGGTTCTATTTACAAATGACAGTCTTTTCAACAGTTGAAGGTTTGTTTATCGCTATTCGTTATAATGTTCTGATTCTAAACCTCCGGTCTCTTAAGGCGATATGTTTTAGACGAAGGGAATAGGAAAGAAAGAGAAATATAATTTTTTGTGTTTATTGTAAAACTAGTATTTTGGATTCAATGCCATGCAGATGACTCACACTTGTATACACAAGTCCATATCTTCACTATTATACTTCAATTAATCTACAAGAAATATGCACTTGACAAATGAAGATTTTTTCCACCTGAATAACTTTTATCTTTGGTAGCTCAAAATCTGATCTCAAAAGTCGACTTTCTTCTGAGTTTTAAGCTTCAATCAAAAAGTTAAAACTTAATGTCTTGAGCTGATAAATAGACGTTTAGGCTCTTCACCGTAAGTGTGTGTGATTGTTTATATGAGAATGTACGTAACATTTTATATTTAGTACATGCATTCGTATTTCTATCACTCTTTAATTATTATGATAAAAGTATTCTTTACATTGTTGTATCGTGGTGCCTTTTCAATGTCAAAATGTTAAGAATAAAGCTAAAAGGACTATTTTGACAATAAAGATGAAATGTGGGGAATAAAAGGCAAACGTTTTGAGAATAAACAAACCTTCTCTCGTGAGTGTATGCACTGAAATGTTAAGTTTACTGTCAGCATGTTGACTCAAAATGAATAATAAAAAAAAAAAAATAGTACAGCAAATGTTCCCCCCCTTATTCCTGGCATTGACTCTCTCCCATAATAACTGCATCGATGTTATTAACGTTACTAAACAAACGTGTTTGAACATGCTTGGAGTTCCCCGTGAGAATGCAATCACAGACACAGCTGGGAAGAAAGAAAGTGTCTGTGTGTGTGTGTGTGTGTGTGTGTGTGTGTGTGTGTGTGTGTGTGTGTGTGTGTGTGTGTGTGTGTGTGTGTGTCATCATTATAAGTTCCACGGTTCGTATCTCTGTCTACACATCTGCTGATCTTTGGCAGCTGTGACAGACAAGAGGTGCTCAAAGATCTTGGCTCAAAGACACTGTAATCAAACCAACACCCAAAAGCCCACACAGAGCAGAAGGGCCAGCAGCCTACACACACACACACACCTACGCACACACAGAAACTCATACAGACTACAGACACTTTCCCTCTTGCTCATACAGGCACGCCTACGGTCTCACACAGCTCCGAGCACTTACCTGCAGCTTTTAATTGTACTTCCTGTGTTCCTGTTCCTGCTCCAGACGCCCACCGCCTGCACGCTGCCGACCGTGTTCATAATCCCTCCTATTCTCCTCCGAGACGCCGTGCGGCCGCCTTTCCCATGACTGCGCCTGTGAGTCAACTCATTACAATCTCCTTTATGTCTTGGTTTTATCATCGCGACACGGAGAGCTCTACACTCCGGCCTGTTTACACACACACACACACAGATGATCAGTTTTCACGTGTCCGGTCGGACGTAGAGAGGCGAACGACAAACACACAAACACACACGCTCGCACACGGTTGTAGAGAACGTTGGTTCCCCTAATTTAGTTTGTCTGTTTTTAATTCATTGTAATTTATTTGGTTTTTAATTTATTTGTTTTTTATTTTCCATTTTATTCTTTTATTTTAATATATACTTTTAAATGTAATATTGATTTCTTACTATTCAACTTGTTTTGCTT
The DNA here is from genome assembly GCA_036178185.1 of Liparis tanakae. Taxonomy (NCBI): domain Eukaryota; kingdom Metazoa; phylum Chordata; class Actinopteri; order Perciformes; family Liparidae; genus Liparis; species Liparis tanakae. The sequence continues at coordinate 22,213,612 of CM070102.1, forward strand.
TGACTCTCTGTGGAGCACTTTGTAAACATTGTTTTTTACAGGTGCTATATAAATAAAGTTATTATTATTATTATTACACGCATGCACACAGCATGTTAAACGTTTTTATCATCATCGGTATTAGTTACAGTATATTTAGCATTGATGAAGCATCATAAGTAACGATTAATGGGGAGTTTTTTGTTTTGTTTATTGTTTTATGTAAATATGTGTGTATATTCATGTATGTACATGTGCATATGTATATATATATATAGGTATATGTATATATGTATATGTATATATATATATAGGTATATATATATGTTTATGTATATATATATATATATAGGTATATGGTTCTCTGAAATAAGCTTTTTCGTGACATCATAGGTTGGGGCACTTATAAGCTCGATAGCTTCAGCCTCGACCCTTTCGGTCAGCCACTTTCTTCTTTTGCTGAATTGTGTACATTTTGCTGATCAAAATAAACTTAACTAAACTAAACTCAACATGTAGGCCGTGGCCGTCGGTGTTCTAACGGACGACGGGCAGCGCGGCTTTTGTCACCGGAGCGCCTCGTTTCACGGAGCCGACCCGTATTTAACGGTTTCCTGCCGTCCCGGCCGGGCGAGAGCCGGACTCGGTGACTCTGTATGCGTCGGCGAGGCAGGAATTCCTATGCGGGTGATTGTAAAATATAATTACTTGAACATGAAAACCTCAACTCCTGAATGTGACTAGTGTTTTACTGTACGATCTGGAACGTGACGTCACACACACACACACACACACACACACCCAGACGCACGTCAAATAAACTCGGTTTGGCGTCTGTTTGGGTCGTTCGGGCCTCGCTGCAGGAGCCAAGGCGACGGCGTCGGACGCACCCAGACACGTCTCTCGTTTTCTGAGTGGGTGGAAACGGCGTGCGGCGATGGAGCGCCTCTACGGATCAAAGCGCTCCGGATGGAATCGTTCCAGTAGACAAGTAGCCAGCTAACGGTGTTCATTTGAGGGTTATTTTAAATTGTTTTAACCACAGTAATTATATAGTATATTCATGTTGTTCCCCACGATACTTTGTTTGGTAATAACCGTCGGCTCAGGAGGTAGAGGTGCTGCGTGACGTTGACGTCGGGAAGGGAAACAGCTGGACTTTGTCGTATAACACGTCCAAATGCAGTAAATAGCGAAGTTTTCATTTTGGGCTGCGACTATCAATTATTTTTGTTTATTATATATATTATATATATATATATATATATATATATATATAAAAAATATATATATATTATATATATACACACGTCAATACACAACTATATATATATATATATATATATACATTAATTGATTATTCTATCAATAAATCGAGTCATTGCTCAAAAAATACTTTTGTTTCATTAAGGAGTGATAGTAAATATACAAAAGAGAAAATTAGACAGAATTAACTATATGTATTGCACTTAGCCATTAACTCTTAATCATTAGCTGTTAACTGTTAGCTCTTAACCGTTGGCTCTTAACTGTTAGCTCTTAGCCATTAACTTTTAACCGTTAGCTCGTAGCCATTAGCTCCTAACCGTTAAGTCTTAACCATTAGCTCGTAACCGTTAGCTCTTAACCGTTAGCTCCTAACTGTTAGCTCTAAGCCATTAGCTCCTAACCGTTAACTCTTAACCGTTAGCTCTTAACCGTTAGCTCTTAGCCGTTAGCTCTTAACTCCGTGTGGTCGATCAGTTCCTCTGAGCAGCACAACCCAATAGAAAACGCTCACATGTCTGATTCATTTTAACTTAGTTCTCATGAGTGCTGGTATCCGTTACTTCGCTACGCAGCACAGCGCTGCGGCCCGATGCAAACAGCTAGCGTTAGCTAGCTCTCCTCCGGCCAACTTCACATTTCTCCCCCCGCTGTATCGTTATCTTCTGTATATTCTTTACTGAATGTTGGCGCCTGAGAAATATCACATCCACTATATGCACCCGGCCGGCCAGCGAGGGCCACTTCAAGTGTTCCGCCCTGCACTTTGTCACTCACAGCTCCTCCGGTTACGACCTGGCCCCTCTCGGAGGAGGAGGAGGAGGAGGAGGAGGAGGCTAAATTAGTTTCAGCAGCACCAGGAACCGAAGTCGGGGCCCCTGACCTCTCAGGATTACAGGACCCTCCTCTCCGTCAAGGCCTCCCCGTTGGCCTTTGAAGTCGCTCATGGCTTTTCCTTCCTCTACCCCCACCTCCTGCTCCCTCCCTCTCACCCTCTTCTTCTGCTATCTCACTCCTCCTTCTCCCCCCCTCCTGTTTTGCTCCCTTGATCAACACTTCCTCCCACTCCTCATGGCCTCTCTCCTTCTCCCACTTTGGTCCTCTTTATTTTTTTCTTTTCTTGTATCTCTCCCCCCACTAAAGAAGGCCCCTCTCCATCTTTTTTTATCCTCATCTCCTCTTTTTTTGTATCCTCCTTCAGCATTTTCCACATCCTCCTCTTTTTCTCAGAGAAATCGGTTTCCTCTCCCACTCTTTTTTTCTCTTCTTGCATTTCCTCTATTTTATCTACTTCACCTAATCGTCTCCGTACCCACTCTCTCCCTCTCTCTCTCTCCTCCTCTCTCTCTCTCCCCCTTCCATCCTTCCTTTCTTCACCCCCTCCCTTCCTCCTTTGGACTTGGTCCCCAGGGGTTTTCTGCGTGCCTCTCACATTCCTTTGCGCTGACTGTCTGTGTTTACATCGACATCGGCACGGATATCGCACGCCCGCTCGCCGAAAAGGAAATGACCGAAAGAGAGAGCGAGAACGACGTGACGCGAAATTAAAGTTTAGGCGACAGGACGTAACGCTTCGCTGAAACGACCACGCTCAACCAATCACTTCGTTCGAGGAGGTCCTTGATTTATGTTTTTTTCTCCTCTCCGCTAATGACGCGCTCTCTCTAGGAGCTGGACGTGTGTCAGCGGCGTGCCGGGCGCGGCGTGACGGTCGGAAGTTCAAATGGAACTCGACCGCATTAGAGAGCGTGACGCCGGCAGAGGTGATGGCGAGGAAGTCAAGAGCTGCCGAGCCGTAATGGCGCCGCTTCATCACGCAGGAGCAGAGCCTCGCGTTCACAGCTGGGAGGACGATACGCCGTTAGCTAAACACTTACAGAGCTGTACGTCTATGTCAGCTAACAGAGGAGGCGAGCGACAGAGGTAGCGACAGAGGTAGCGACAGAGGAAGCGACCGAGGAAGTGACCGAGGAAGCGACAGAGGAAGCGACAGAGGAAGCGACCAAGGCAGCGACCAAGGCAGCGACCAAGGAAGCGACCAAGGTAGCGAGTCAGGGAGCGACCAAGCAAGGGACCAAGCAAGCGACCGAGGTAGCGTCCGAAGTAGCGTCCTAGGCAGCAACCAAGGAAGTGACCAGGGTAGCGGCCAAGGCAGCGGCCAAGGCAGCGGCCAAGGCAGCGGCCAAGGCAGCGGCCAAGGCAGCGGCCAAGGCAGCGACCAAGGTAGCGACCAAGGTAACGACAAAGGAAACGGCCAAGGGAGCGACCGGGCTGAGGAGACGTAAAGAGGGTGAATCCTGGAGGGAGCGTTGGCAGTTGATCTATCATAAGGTCATCTCTCTCTCTCTCTCTCTCTCTCTCTCTCTCTCTCTCACCCTCTCTCCCTCTCTCTCTCTCCCTCTACCGCAGTCACCTGTCTACCAAGGGACAGTCAGCACATTCAAATGTCACGCGTTGCAGCTCGTATTGTGTAATGCCCCCGCTCGCGCAACCACACACACACACACACACAACACACACACACACTGTGTTGTGTGTTGTGTGTTGTGTGAAAACAGAAGCGCACCTTCGAGGTGCTGCGTTGTGCAAGGCCAACTTCATCCTCCCGCTCTGCTTCGCCCATATTAGGATGTTATTTCTCCCTTGTGACTTTGTGTACTTTGTGTGTACTCTATGTACTTTGTGTGTGTGTGTGTCATTATTTCCTGTCCTCTGCTATTCACCTGTCACTCTGGCTTATGCGGCTTATTATTCACCGCAATAATGCTCCATTGTGGACGAGCCGTAGATACTCAACGGTGAGACGGCTTCTTCTTCTTCTTCTTCTTCTTCTTCTTCTTCTTCTTCTTCTTCTTCTTCTTCTTCTTCTTCTTCTTCTTCTTCTTCGCTAATCTGCCATTGTTTTTAATGTTCGTGGAGCCTACATCCACCACTTACTGGAGCATGACTAAACCCCAGTGTTCACGGGTTAAACGCAGGCGTGACCAATCCAGGGCTCCTCCTCAAGTCTACCCCCCCCCCCCCTTCAGATCTCGCTGCTCCTTCCCTCAGCGATTGATCCCGTGCGTGTGTGTGTGTGTGTGTGTGTGTGTGTGTGTGTGCGTGTGTGCGCCGACACGTCCGTCATGCCGGGTCGCAGCTAATTGCCAGGCGGATTATGCGGTGTTGCAAATGGATACAAAAAAACATTTGCCGAGTGAATCACGTCGACTTTACTGGCACACACGCCTTCGCTTCCAGTAAGGATCCCATAGCAGCGCGCCCGCCTCCTCCTCCTCCTTTTCCTCCTCTTCCTCCTCTTCCTCCTCCTCTTCCCAGAGCTTCCTCGAAGAAGAAAAAAAAAACGCCGCCGATGCCAGCGGCTCTGCAACTGCCCAACAAGGAGTTAACACCTCGGATGGAGAGACGTGGTGAAAGGAGGGGTGGAGGAGAGCGCTGTGGGAGGAGAGGGAGGATGGTGTGAAGCAGGGAAACGGGAGTGGCTGGCAGCCTGAGCTCAGGGCTGAGGAATCAGGAACTGCTCTCCGCGCTCCGCGCTCCGCCCCTGCACCTCCACCTCCACCTCCACCCGCGCGACCTCTGCTCCGCTCTGGCCCGACTGGAATGCTGACTTTCACCCCCTCCCTCCCCTCCACCCACCCAGCATTTCTCACCCCTCCTACTCCTGCAGAATGGGGGTGAAATAAAAGGGGAAGCAGCATCCTCTCCACCCCCCCCCCCCCCACACACACACACACACACACACACACACCACTCCCCTGATACAAGCCGCGGCTTTGTGCGACCAGCAGTGAAAACATGAATCCGGCTTTTGTATTCAAAGAAGAAGAAAATAAGTAGATGTACTAAAACATATATTTCAGGGAAATGCAACTTGGGGAGCAGGAGTGCCTAAAAATACCTCGGAGCATGAGGAAGTGCGGATGCCTCGCGAGACTCTATTAAAACCCACAGATTCATCCGCCGGTGGATTCCAGAGAGGATCGTTCTCCTCGCGCGGTTACGTTAGCCAGGGAGAAGAAATATCAATATTCACTCACGATCCCCAGTTGTCGCGGATTCCGGTAAAAGCAATTTGTGTGGATTCGCGTCGAGGGACGACGGCTTCAAGAGAGAGCTGAAGACACAAATATAGGACTTTGTTTTTCTGATGTAAAAGCTCTTACACAAATTAAATTCTCCTTTCTTTTTTTTTTTTACTTCAGATTCAAATTCAGATTAAATGTCATTGTCATTGCAGTAAAAGTACTGAGGCAACGGAATTTATGAGCAAATAAAGTGCAATGCAGTATAGTGAATAAATACAATGTCGGACAATATAAAAGTATTAACATATAAACAATATGAACAGATATATACAGTCTATATATACAGTCTATATATATATATAAATAAATAAATATATATTTAGATATATATATATATATATATAATAAATATATATATATAAATAAATAAATATATATAAATTATATATATATATATATATATGGGAAGGTGTCAGTGTGTGGGGTTGTGGTGGTGATTTGCGGATGGATGTTATCGCAATATATGTGAATCACATGGGAGATTTTCCTATAAAGAGTTCAGGAAACTGATCTTTGATTTTTCTTTTAGCGCCTCGACCTCGATGAACACCGCCTCCCGGACCGATCCGTCGCTCTCTATCTTCGGTCTCCCCGTTGCGTTTTTTTCCCCGGCGTAACGTTTTCCAGTCGTCTTTTTTTTCTAGGTTTGCCAATGTTTCCGATAAACGATAAAGATGGCCGCCTGACGGAGGGGCTCGTTAAGTGGAGGAAGCTTTTCTTTCTCTCCCCCCCCAAGAGGCCATTCAGGAATGGATGGATTGTGGTGGGGGGAGGGGGTTAAGAGGGGGAAAGAAAGTAGGGCGGTAGCTCGCACATCTGTCATCCGTTTGGCGGGGGGGGCTCTCTACTTACCTGCGCACTGTCCGCCCAGGAAAAGGGGCGGGCGGGGGGGGCGTTCAGTCAGGCAGTTCATGGTGAGGAAACAAACCTCCATCTGTCTGGGGGCCATTGATTTTCACGTGAAGAGCAAACACATCCTCCTCTGTTTGCCCCCCCCCTCTCCCTCCCTCCTCCCCCCCCCCTTCTGGCTCCCCGTTCGTTGAAGTTTTTGCCTTTTTGACGTCGCGTCCCTCCGATAACCCGAACACGCCTCCTGCCCGATTGCCGGCTGAGAAAGAAAAAGGAGGAGCCAACTCGTCCCGCGAGGTAGCCAGATAGCGACGTCTGCTCTTTGTGACAATGGACAATGGAGATGGGGGGGGTAAGTGACGATAAAGGTCGACGACCCCTCGCGGCCTCGCACGTCCCGTGCTTTTATTTGTTATTCTTCTTTTTTTTTATGTCTTTAAAGAAAGAAAAAAAAGATGCAGCGCTCGCCTCCTTCATCCCCCGGCGGCCGGCGACTTGAAAGGGAAGCTGTCCAATCCCATCTGTGATGTGTCACAAAGGTGTGTTCGGAGGTAGAAGAATAGAAAAGAAAGAGAGCGAGAGACAGAGCGAGATAGAGAGCTTTAATGTCTCGTGTCGCCACCACCTGCCTCCTCTCGTGAAATCTCTTCATCTTCCTCCCACCCCGAGTTTTTTTTTCCGATCCCGCTTTCTGCCCTTGAAACACTAATTCACTAGTCGCCGGATCTAATCCCCGACGCAAAAGACCCGATGGGTTCCTTTTCACCGGCACCGTGTAAATGTTTATCATTAAATGGGTGGGTTGGTGGGAGGAGGAGGGGGGGGCATTCACAGAATTACCACTGAGGGGCGTAATTACTTTTTTATGAGGCCTGACTGAGGTTCGTGGGCAGATAACCCGACAGAGCGGCGAGGAGCTCTCGGCGCGTCTCCTCCTCCCCGTTCGGCTTTCAGCGTGTTTTTTTTGTGTGCATTTTTTAGCGGGGCGGACACTTTAGATACGCTAAGCAACCAAAATGTCATCCCTCACTGGAGAGAAGAGGGCTTTTTTCTCTTTTCGGGAGGGGAATTGGAAAACAGCTCTAACCTTTCTCCAACATTGCCGCCACTTTACGTCTGTGGAATTCCCGATTTTCAATGAGAGGCGTACGCTAAGAGAGAGGAGAGAAAAGAGAGGGACGGAGAGACTTGTTGACAAGACTCGGGAGGGGGGGGAGGAGAAACTGAAGCAAGCACCTGAGGGACGTCGTCGTGACGACAAAGGCCGGGGTCATTCGATAATTACATGCGTGTGTGTGTGTGTGTGTTTTCGCGAGCGTGTGCATGAGTGCAGTTTATTATCCGGCCTTGTTTTCTTCCCCACGCCCCTTTCCCTGTCCATGTCATTCCTCACCTGTTCAGTAAAGGAGAGAGAGAGAGAGAGAGAGAGAGAGAGAACCCCTCACGCGCCATGCTGATGTGTCATCGCTGGCTTTCCCCCCCGTTTTCACGTTTAACCAACGACCGCACAAACAGCCTTCAGCACGACGAGGGGAGGGGGCCTTATGATCGCCGCATTCCCCCCCCCCCAAAAAATGCCTCGTCTTTCCTCCTCCTCCTCCTCCTCCTCCTCATCTTCTTCTCATTCGTCCCCCATCTCTGCCTGCAGCCCCCGCTTCCCCCTCCCTCTCTGCCTGCATTCCTCGGTGAGTGGGTGGAAAGTTCAATGGGGATGTGGGATCCCAGAAGGGCAGGAGTGTGTGTGTGTGTGTGTGGGGGGGGGGGGGGGGAGGAGGGGTTGCCTCCTACCAACCATGAGCACAGTATGTGTGCAAAACAACAAGGGGGGCTCCTTGGCACTAGTGGGGAGTCCCCGTTCCCACCCCCCCTCCTGGTAGAACTTGGTAGGTTCCAAGTCGTCATATTTTACAAATTCTCCGAAATTTAAACGAAATGCTGTACGTGATGCGAGTACACACATTCGCTCCCTGGTTAAAAGCTGAAGCACTGGACTCCCTGTCGTTGTGGTGGTTTCACCTTTTCGGGAAGACTCGCCGAACAACACGCAATGAGAGAAGGACCTCTGCTGGCCGCGCCGCGCCACTGCGGCGGGCGCCGCTCTCTTCCTCCCTAAAACACAGACTAGTGTCAAAGTTGCAAACTATGGATCTCGTTATGACGGCACGACGTTGAGACAGCTCATCTGTTGTTGTTGTTGTTGTTGTTGTTGTTGTTGTTGTTGTTGAAAAGCTAAAGGTCAGCGTATTCCTGAGAGGCGTTCCTCGCCCAGTCGTCAGGGCGTTTACCTCCGGCACCGCGTTATCTCCAACGCGGAGCAAATAAACTTTCTGGAGGCGGCTCCGGTCCGTGGGCCGCGGGCCGCGTCGGAGACACACAGGAAGTGGTGGGCGAACGGCAAACTGTATTTCCCCTTCCTGTCTATGTCTATGTCCTCCTCCCACCCCCCCCCCCCCCCCCCCCCCTCGCCTGCCCTTTGGCTATTCATGTAACTCTGAGCCACCCACCACACGCCCACACGGCCGCCGGGAAGCCGGCGTGAGGCAGAACTCAGAGAGCAGGAACACACGAGCAACCCAACGCTATCCGTGGACGTAATGAGCAGCTTATTAAAGACGAGCTTATTAGTTTGTGCTTTCATATTTTGTTTTCATAAGCGTTCTATTGATAAGGAAACGCAGAGGCAGAAGCAGAGATTCAGGGAGTCACATGCTCCTCAGGTTAAATACAATCAAGAGGTTTTCTGAAGGGATTCTGGTTCGGGGAAACAATACCGCTGCTGTCCACAGGGGGCGCCAAAGACACCACATCCAAGCTCCTCGTAGTAGCTTTAAGTAGCTGCACGTGTTCGGGGGTCAGATACGTCTCAATAACTGCAAAACGATTCACAAATAAATTGAATTTACAAATCCATTCCAATGCACACGTAATAAATGACGATTTATATGAATGTAAAAGAAAAATCACAAATATATTTGTGCATTTTTATGTAAATGTGTCTATTTATTTGTGGATCGCTACACACGGATATACGGATCAATTCGTAACTGCGATTTTTTTTCCGACATGGACCGATCTGTAGCCAATCAGATGTCGCCAAAATAAATATATTTCTGATTTTCAGATTTAGATAAATCGTAATTTCTTTATGTGTTCATTGAATTGTATTTGTGAATTGTTCTGTGTGCATTTGCAATTATTGAGGCTGATCTGACCCCGTACGCCTGCCTCTGCACACAAACAGGCATGTGTAAAACACACAAACACACACACACACACACACACAAACCACTCGCAGCCACACACATTACAGATGCAGCTTTATTGTGAAGGGAATTATAGTTCATTTCGATTTGCTGCCTCCTTCCAGAAAGCCTTTTCTTCTTCTTTTCTTCTAAAAGTGGGCTGACAAATTTAGCACCTCAGCTGTGCACTTCCATTCCTCTCAATCTCTTCCTTCAATTTACCACTTGCACACAGCCTCCACACACCCACACCCACACACACACACACACACACACACACACACACACACACGTCCATGATCCATGTTCCCACTGCAGCCCTTATCTCCTCCCCTCGGTCATCCGGCTCATCAGAGAGAACACACACTGCCGTGAACACTCGGTGAATCACGGCGCCCGAAAGAGAGGTGTTGCATCCGACCAGCACACACACTATTTATAATGGCCTGGGCGTGGCCGTCCTCATTACGGGCCGCGCAGGCCGCTGACAACGAGCCGATGAGAGGGGGGCGACTCCTTTTGAATGTCACCAGCAGGCTGTCGGTCTGAGAAGCCGATGTTTTTAGAAACAAACAACGACAAAAAGGTGACAACATGACAAGAGAGCGTCTCCCCGTGAGGACCTTCTGCCTCCCGCGCTGTTAAAGTCTAATTAGTGTAACAAGTAGCTGGAAGATAAATAAACATAATTATCATATGAAATAACTCGACAAACACTTTGTTCTTCTGTTTCCTTTTGGGCTTTCTCTCTCTCTCTCTCTCTCTCTCTCTCTCTCTCTCTCTCTCTCTCTCTCTCTCTCTCTGCATGCCAATCACGCTCAATGCATCGCATCAGGACCGAGTTGGGGAAGTGCAAGCTCATCAATCTTCGGCACGATAACGTTCAAATTACACATGTGGTTGATCCCGAAAAGCAGCAAAGCGGCAGGAAAAAAAAAAAAAGCCCCCCCCCCCCCACACACACACACACACACATACACACACCTCCTCCCCCCATCTTTGAAAATTGCCACCCAGGTGAAGCTGCTTTTTCGAGAAGCAATCAGCGCCTGAACAATTACTTCTGGTGGATTGATTGCGTATTGATTGAGGGTCACCACCAGACACCTGACCAGCATATGCAGACGCCCGCATCACGGATTCCACACGCAGGCCGACACCCCCCCCACCACCACCACCACCACCACCACCACCACGACAGATATGATGAAAACAAGGCGTGGTGAGGATACCAAAGGATATTCTTTCTCTCTCTTTTCTCTCTCTTTCTTGTTCCATAGAGAGAGAGAGAGAGAGAGAAGAAAAGGAGGGATGATTTCATTATCGGCCGACATGTAGGCTCACGCCGCACGGCTTTTACCCGACCGGCCGTTGTCATGGTAGCAGCTTGTCATGTCATCAGCTTCTCACCTTCAATGAATGGAGACCTGCGGGATGTGTGCCCTCCCCCAGGGGGAAAAGAGAGAGATGGAGGGAGAGAGGGGGAGAGGGGGTGCGTGGAAATGCGTCCTCATATGAGCAGCTGGGGAGAGGACACACCCACGACAACCTGCGTTACAGTGCGTGTGCGTGTGTGTGTTGGTAATGACAAGCGAAGCCGGCTGATGCAGCAGTATCAGCACCATCATCAGCATCATCAGCATCTTGGTCCTCCTCGTCCTCAGCTGGGGAGCAGCAGTAACCAACAACAACAACAACAACAACAACAACAAACGGATTACTCTGAATTCAAGTTGTAAATGTTACGTTTCATGTTCCGCGGTCATCGAGATGGATCCGACGCTCCTTTTGAAAATATCAAATTAGAATTCTTACTTTAAGCTGATGTTCTATACGCCGTGTGCACAGGCTGCATCGTAGTGGTTTGAACTTTATATAATTGCCTGTCTCTCTCTCTCTCTCTCTCTCTCTCTCTCTCTCTCTCTCTCTCTCTCTCTCTCGGACATCTTTTTTCATGCATTGCCTCTTGAAGCTGTTCCCGTCTCTTGAGTGATTATTGAATAGATGCAGGAAAGCTTTGTGTGTGTGTGTGTGTGTGTGTGTGTGTGTGCGTGTGTGTGTCTACAAGTTTGAGCTGAGGTGGGGGGTTATGAGGGGAGAGGAAAGGCACGGCAGGTTTCCATGACAACAACTTTTTATTTGAGCTTCCTGAATTGCGTTGGTGGAAGGGATGGACAGATAAATAGATATCCATCCATCTTTTACATATTTCCATCTTTTCTATCTATTTATATATACATAGAAACATGTAAATATGTAAAAGATGGATGGATGGATAGATGGATAGAAACAGAGACCGTCTGGCAAAGTTATTAGGAAGAGACGGGCTCGTGGGCCGGGGGTGGAAGAAGGCGGCCGAGTCGTATGCCTGCTTGCTTTGTCTGGAACAGAATGTCCTCTTTGTGTCCGGCCCTCGCTCCACGATGACAAGCGACTCGCCGGCAGCCGCGTCGGTACACCTTCTGATAAGAAGCGAAGCAAAGGGAACAATAAGGAAACCCCACGTGTGTGTGTGTGTGTGTGTGTGTGTGTGTGTGTGTGTGTGTGTGTGTGTGTGTGTGTGTGTGTGTGTGTGTGTGTGTGTGTGTGTGTGTGTGTGTGTGTGTGTGTGTGTGTGCGTGTGTGTGTGCGTGCGTGTGTGTGTGTGCATGCTCTTCAGAACACTTCCCCGTGGGCGGCCTACGCACCACACGTCTCTGAAGGTTGTTTTTTGTAGCTCCGGAGCTAAATTATCTGCCACTTGTGTTTGTGAATGACTCTTCAGTAAGAAATAATAATTTAAAAAAGAAATATATATATATATATATATATATATATATATATATATATATATATATATTATATATATATTCTGTATCCCGGTGATGAAATGGAAATATGAAAAGTTTCCCAAAAAGTATCAGAGTGAGAGGTCTTGGAAAAAAGTTAAAGACGGGAAGCCAGTTCGACCACGAGAATCTGACGCCCACACAGCGGCCGGATGAAGTCATCACACGACATGCGTGAGAAAAAACTAAACGGATGCTATTCTGGCAAAGAGAGTAAATATAGGTCACATGATTAGATACAGGTCACATGATTAGATATAGGTCACATGATTAGATATAGGTTCACATGATTAGATATAGGTCACATGATTAGATATAGGTTCACATGATTAAATATAGGTCACATGATTAGATACAGGTCACATGATTAGATATAGGTCACATGATTAGATACAGGTCACATGATTAGATACAGGTCACATGATTAGATACAGGTCACATGATTAGATACAGGTCACATGATTAGATACAGGTCACATGATTAGATACAGGTGTAACGCACGGCAACTTGACAAATAATGATTTTCATCTACTGAATCTCCCGTTGTGTTCTTCCGTTTGACGGCGAGTTACGTGAGAAATGTTCCGCGTCATTATCGCAAATCCCGCGTAGCTCCGGCTAACGGCGCTTCGTAGCTCCGGCTAACGGCGCTTCGTAGGTATTCCGAACACGAACAAAAGCAAATGTGAAGCGCGAAGGCCCGCAGAACCTTTTCACGCCGCGTAGCTCCGGCTAACGTCGCTGCGTAGCTCCGGCTAACGTTGCAGGGTAGGTATTACGAACTTGAACAAAAGAAAACAGAGCGTGAAGGGCGCACCTTCTTATGGCGTGTAACTCCGGCTAACGTAAAATGAGCTAACGGATGACATTACGCAATGTCGGATCTCTGCGTACAAACCGATCCAGCGCATTACGAATGACCTACTTTGACCGCAGCAACAATGCACACAGTGGGATTCATTCTTTAACACAACGTTGCTCACAGCAGTTTCATTCTCTCGGTAACAATTTGGGCATCATGCACACACACACACACACACACAGCACACACACACACTGGGTGGGAATGACTCACCTCCTCCACCTGGAGTAGAGCCAAGCCTTTCTCGCCTCCTCCCCCTTCATCTGCGTGAGCCCTTCACTTCACTCACTCCAGCTCCACTATGGAAGCATTTCAATCATTCAAATTAGCCGTAATCACAGCCAAAGGCACCGAGTGGGAATGGCGCTACGTCACTCTGCATACTCCACAACACTTAATACATTGATTTCTTTTTTTTTGGGGGGGGTGTGCATTTTGTATTGATGCCGTGTTTCAAAAAAAGAAAGAAGAAGAAGAAGAAGAAGAAGAATGGGAAGCTGGGGAGGGGATAAATAAGCTTTCCGGGCCAAAAGCCTTCTCCGCCGCGCACGCTCCCCCCACACAAAGGCCGGGAGGCCCAGGCCGGGAGGCCCGGGACGAGAGGCCGGCCGGGTAATGAACAAGACTCCTTCTCCGTCTTCAGACCCGGCGTGTGAGGAGCGGCGCATCGGCGGCACCAGCTGCAGTCTTCACGTAATGACACAAATTATTGGCTCGTTAATGGGCAGCTTAGCCTTGAGTGTTCAGCCGGCAACACCATACTGGAGGAGGTGGGGGGGGGAGGTGAGAGGAGGGGGGGAGAAACACACACGGAATCAATCTCGGCCTCCTTGAACGTGCGATAAAACCAGGGATGCATCCAAAGGACATCTAATCCACGTTGCTCTCTCTCTCTCTCTCTCTCTCTCTCTCTCTCTCTCTCTCTCTCTCCTCTCTCTAATCCATACCGGCCCCTGGAGACTCATATTATGAGACTCCTACACACACACACACACCCACACCGTCTCTCTCCTCCACACCAGAACCACTATCTGTCCACCTCCACAGTCGGCCTGTGGACAGAGCCAGAATAACAATGCGATCTCGCCTCTTAAAGGCACACGACCATCTCTCCCTCGGCGTCCTCCTTCAGTTCAGGGTGATGAGAGAGAGGCCTTCTCACGCGGATGGATGCAATCAATACCCGTTGGTATTTCAATGAGTTGATTTGTGTTGTGCAGTAAAAATAAAAATAAAAATAATTAAACGATTATCTGATATGGAAATAAGAATGGAAAAAAAAGGAGAAGTAAAAGACATCCAGGTCAGATTTGACCTCTGAAGCATAACAACTCTGCATCTCTGCAACTCTGCAAAGCTCCGGATGCAAGCAGCATCAAACAGTGAACCTCTCAGAGGAAACGCTTCTGCAGTAGGTTTGCCTGCAGCGCCCCCTGCTGTCCGTTCAGTCACACGAATGACACTGCAGAAATATTCTGCAGACAAATTCATACAGACATGTAAGATATATCTACAGATGTGAGGAGACACACGCCTGTATACACATTCATACAACGCATAAATATATGTACAACCACATATATTATGTATATATATATATATATATATATATATATATATATATATATATATATATATATATACACACACACATATATAGACATATATATATATATATATATATATATATAGACATGGATATATATATATATATATAAAATAAACACATCAATATATAAAGATACATATACATATATTATATATATATATATTTATTTCTCTGTTCCTCTCTCTTTAAATATCTCTCCAGGCGCATGTTGTTGGTTCTCACCTGACTTGAAGCTTCTGAAGCTTCAAGTCACCGCAGTGGAAACATGTGGTGCAGCACAGGAAGTCGTGAGGTGCTCCGGTGTGCAGGAGGTGCTGCTGTAGAACAGGTTCAGGAGGGAGGGTGCTCACTACAGCAGGTTATACAGTACGTTTACCTCAGGGTCAGGGAACGCTCAGCTGACTCCACCAACGACATCTAGTTCAGTTCCAAGATCCAAGCAGCTTAATGCATGTGTACCTGAGACTTGATTCAACACTTCATCTCAAACCTGTCTCCACCTAAATATGTGCTGCAGCTCTCCTCTAGTACCTCTGAACAGGTGACGTGTCATGTTGTGTGTATATATATATATATATATATATATATATATATATATATATATATATATATATATATATTCTTATTATTTTTTATCGATGTCAAGGAAAAATCTGTTTGTGAAAAACGCTAAATAAAAAGTAAAAAAAAGAAAGAAAAAAGTGACCTGTGAGCTTCTTTTACTGCTCGAGACGCGGTGTTGCCCCCTAGTGGGCGAATGTGGAACAGCATCGGGTTGTTCAACCAATCCTCAGGTAGACACTGCGCGACACTATTGTTCAAATAACAAGATGTTTTACTTAAGTATAACACTACATAAAAAAACTTAATTAATAGCCTTGAATTTAAAATATTAATAACAGTAAAGTATAATAATTAAAACACAATGACTCCATTCAGAGTGTTTATCATATTCTGTATATGCACCATTTTAATGATGTCATGAAACTACAATGCATTTATTTGATAAACAATAATGTGTAACTAGATTATTATTATTAGATTGTTTGTATTGATGTGACAATGTTTAAGCAGGTCCTCAGGTCGAAGGGATTTAAAAATAATAATAATGTAATATATAATTTGACCTCTTTGGGCCTTGAACAATTGTTTAATTTAAACCAAAGATGATGGAAAGTGTCTGTTTAATGAAATGTGTTTTATAAGCTCGCCATATGTTTTATGTAATGTCATTTAATGTAAAGTAACATTGTCATGGAGCAGAAGCATGAAGTAACACGACATTTACATAAGTGAAGGACCTCAAACTTGAGAAAAGGCACTCTGTCATTGCTCCTTTCCGGGTTTTAAGACCCGTTCTCACATGGGGGAAGTTTCCCTTCAGGGCTCCATGCCAGAACCCTCCTTAAGTCAAGGAAACAGGGCTAAACTCTTCCTGACAGACACTCCTGAGGGAAAACTTCAACTCATAAACTAATTCCTGCAGCGCTCTAAAATTATAATATCAAAAATATAAGTTAATTGTTTCTTACAATCCAGAACAGCTTTATAGGCATAATGACATAGCGTAGTGGAAGTGGAGTCACGTGGTTGTCTTTTCTTAATTCTCCCCCACATGTTTCCTTGACCCCATGACGACCTCCAGGTCAAGGATCAGTGGTGAGGGTGAATCAGTAGAGGCTTCTTGATGTGCTCAGCTGGTTCTGATGGGTCACCGTGTCTCCTTGACATGCGTATAACTCCAAGTCCAGTCCAGCCTGCAGTATATGTGCAATGTATACGACATCTCCCCCTCCTTTGAGTGTGATGTCAATTGGAACACTTTTATTTAAAATGGCTATTCAAACGACACAAAGCATTAAACTCTATTTGTGTCATTTGTGTCATTCTCATCAATATCATCTCTTTAGTCGTATAACCTGCAGAGAGGAGAACGTGGAAGAGACTCGATATGTTCCACTTCCTGCCGGTGAACTCCGCTAAAGAAGCTCGCCGCTAACACAGAACACAGCGGGGTGTTTATAAAGGTGCCGAACCAAAACCGGAAAAATTGAAAAGATTTCCACTCAAAAGTTTATTCGATTTGAATTTGAATAATGGAATCTGACTTTTCATTTTTATGAGCAGAGATTCATCTTTGAAGCAACTTTATGTTCCTTGTCTTGCTCGAGGGCACGTCGACTTTTTAATCAATAAATGAATAAATGTTATAAAGTGAATGAATAAAGTAACTATCTCTCTAAAGGCAGGAGGCGGGTCCACCAGGCAGGAGGCGGGTCCACCAGGCAGGAGGCGGGCCCACCAGGCAGGAGGCGGGCCCACCAGGTAGGGGCCGGGGCCACCAGGTAGGGGGCGGGGCCACCAGGCAGGGGGCGGGGCCACCAGGCAGGAGGCATCAGACAGTTTGTGATGGGCAGTTGAGCCGCCAGTGAATCATTTACAGGAACCGCAGATGGTTATCATGAAGCACTTCCTCCTCCGCCCGCGTTGTGACGACGTCATACGTCACCCTGTTGCTTATCTCCTTCTTTCTTCAGCTCAGTGTCTTATGGAAGTTCTGAACCACTGGATCTTAAGACTGGAAAGAGGTGTTCAAAGACTTGTCCAGCGGTACGTCGAGACCATAAAGCTACTGGCTCACACTCAGAAACATGGGGCCGACGCAGCGGCCATTTCCCCCAGGAACATTACTTATAGCTCTTCATTTGAGAAAAGTTTATTTGTGTTTGTCAAATTTCCCGGTGACCCTGAACTTATGTCTCTTGTGTTATCAAATAGTGAAAGGAAGCGAAACAGAGCTAAATCACTCAGATTGAACCAATCGATGAACTCTGGATACGCTACAAGTGAAGCTCTTCCTGCTGCACTAACACACTTTGTCCACCAGGAGGCGGTGCTGCGTTTGCTCAGACAGAGAGAGACAGGGAGGACATGGCGGGAAAACAGAAGTTTATTGTTTCAAACCAAACATATGTGGATGTATAATGATATCATTATATGTATATAATAGATGCCATATATATCTTTATATATATAAAATCTAATCAAATTGTCAAGTTCATCGCCTCCAAACTTCTGGAACTCAAAAAAGTAAAAAACATTTTACTTAAATGAACCAATTCAATTTCAATTTATTTGAAATAAAAAACTTTGAATTGTCTCAATTATCAAAGTGAAAGCACATTTTTTATAAACTGCGTGAAGTCTCTCACTGCCACGGCGTCACATTGCTGTCCAATTCTACACGAACGGCGAATAAAAATGGTGGCAATCGATCAATTAATCAATCAATCAATCACGCTTAACGGGTCTTTTCAAGGCGCTGGTCATGGTGGCGCGGATCCATCTCCTGACGTCGGGGATCTTGGCAAAACAATGGATTTTCGGCGCACCTGATTTTGGTGTGAAGGTGGCGGACACCACACCGTACGCCTTCCCATCGCAGACCAGAGGGCCCCCGGAGTCTCCCTGGAGACACACACACACACACACACACACACACACACATTGACTATCACTGTTGACCAACGTGTGTTGGTCCTTGACGCCGTACACACTCACTTTACTCTGCCCCGCCTCCTCCTGGGAGCAGTACAGGTTCCTCGTGGCGCACTTCTTGAGGTCCACCAGCGTGACGTTGACGTCCATGAGGACCCCCGACAGGTACGGGTTCTGCTCGGTTCCCGCTCCCCAGCCAGACACCAGGCAGGATTTGGGCAGAGAGATGTCGCTTTGGTCCCCGAGGGCCACGGGCCTCACGTTGGTGCTGAAATGTGCCTTGGAGCTCAACTGGAGGAACAGAATATATATGTTTAGATATGTATAAATACACATATGAAGCCGTAATACTACTTCTACTGCTCACACGGTTTCTAATACATTCTCTCGTTAGGGTTTTTTACAGTGACAAATGGCACCATGTGTTGTGGGTGTCAAACTCATTTTTCCCCGTGGGCCACATCTGCATCATGGCCGCCTCTTAAAGGGCCGGTGTAACAGAAGAATATAAACGTATAAACTACTCCCCAACGTATTGTTAAATAACTCTCTTGTCATTTAATTATTGTTTATTTGAGTGTAGAAATATTGTACATAAAAAAGTCTCTAGTATTATAACATCAATCCATTTCCACTGAAACCTTCAAAATAAAAGCATGGGATTTTTGTCATAAATTTCTACGATCGTGTGTTTTTCAAGCCGTCGAGACCACATGGAAGGACGTGGCGGGCCAGATTCGGCCCGCGGGCCTGGTGTTTGACACCTGTGTTGTATGTAGTTTAAATACACTGTACCTTTTAATCACATGACAGGCTCACTTGCCTGTGTTGTATTTATTCTTATTTATTTTTGAATATCTTGTATTAAATGTCGTGTCTTAACGTTTTTACTCTTACCCTAAAAAACGAATGAGTCGCCAACTTAATTTCAATGTGTGTTTTTCTTTTTACAATCACAATAAACTTCGTTCCTTAAACTTCCTTAAACTTCCTTAATCTTCCTTGAACTTCCTTAAACATCCTTAAACTTTCTTGAACGTCTTTACATTTCCTTAAACTTCCTTAAGCGTCCTTGAACTTCCTTAAACTTCCTTGAATTCCTTGAACGTCCTTGAACTTCCTGACCTTGTGGTTGTTCTCACCTTGAGGAGCATGATGTCGTTGCTGAAATTTGTTGCGTTGTAGTCTTTGTGAGGAAACGCCTGAGTCACGGTTCTCCGCGTCACTCCATCGCCGTCTGTGATGTTGTGAAGTCCGAGAAACACGGTGAAGGACCTGGAACGGATTAATGGAATATCATTTATTTTTTATCTAAGAAAACTTTTTTCAATGTGATATTTGTCATAGTTACTCAAGCCAATATGAAACATTTAACACATAATATAATCAAAGGCTTAATTGTCAATTTTCCATTTGTCGATCGAAAATATGTTTGTCTCTTTAAAGAAATCGAGTTATAAATATAGAAATAAAAGTGCAAACAGTTAAGAACAACAACAACAATGAACATTTAGACAACACATAATTAATAAATTAAGAACTGTAAAAAAGAAACGTTGCGTCTGTAATGGAGCAGCAGTCCGACCCGGAGTCGTTTTTTCGCAGCGTCGTTGCGTTTGAATTGAGGTCAGAGGTCACGGCGGGGGTCGGCCTCACCGGGCTTGGCAGTGCGCCGCCGTCATCACGAAGTCGGCGTTCAGCAGGAAGCCGCCGCAGTACTGCGTCCTCCCGCCCGCCAGGTGCCGGTTCAGCAGCACCATGTACGGCCGGCTGTGCGGCGCCGCCTCGCGCCCGCCAACGATGCCCGCCGCGTGAGCTGGGGAGGCGCCGACATGTTTATATTTTATACTCAGTACGTACGAGTCAACACCATTGTTCTGCTATATTGTCTATTTTATTATAATTTTATTAAATTTCTCAGTTTGTCGTCAACACATCGATTGATTTGATGTTTTTATCCACTGTAATTTATTGTTTTAGCAGCGTTTTAATTTAATTTAATTTTGTCGTGCTTTAGGCCTCAAAGTTGAGCTTGTTTGTATCTCTTTGTAAACCCTTTTTTTATTTGTATGTGTTATATAATTAAAGTTATTATTATGATAATGCCAGGTATGTTGGATACGGCACAGAGGTGTTAATCCAATTAAAAGTTTTCGTGTGTTTTAGGTGTCTATCGATTCATGCTACCCTATCTGATAGGATGTTATTGTACTATCACAATATGCTTTTCTTTTAAAGTTCAATGTTTCACTTTTTACTGTTAAAGTGTTTATCTTCAACACTAAATACCCTAATAATAAACCAGTGCTTTATTATGATAATGTGAACAAACTCATGTTTACAATAATTTGTTGTAACAAAAGAAATAGCAACTGCTTATCACTCATTAATCTACATGTCATTACTACATATTATTACTATCTGTACAATATACATGCTGAATGTACTTTTAACTAGGGAAATAATCGGGATTTTGATGACGTCACTCCCCGTTATCAGACGTGCATCGACGGGGTGGCAAAACATTATGGGCGTGTCAAAAAAAACTCGGAAAATCGACTCGGCGCATGCGCAACACCACAAGATATCTGTTCTTGACAAGTAGCATGAAATGACAGAACAACGGCACACAGGTGTTAATCCAATTAAAAGTTTTCGCGTTGCGGTGATTTTGAGCAATCGTGTTGCACTGGACTGCAAAATATGAAAAGGTTTTTTCTAATGATAGTAGACATAATATTAAAAACACATCTCTTTATGGATGTAGTCCAGTACAACACCAGTACCACACACATCTTGTTGAACTTACACATGTATGAGACTGAACATTAATATTTCATGGCAGAGCTTTTGTAAAAGGTGTACCTAATAAATCGTCCACTGAGGGTTAATCGCTAAACTTGACTGAGCCTCCACGACCTCGAACGTTCCTGATGTTTTAGTAACTGAGCGCCATAAACGGATCGTGAGTGTCGTTCCCTAGCGACCGCCTGGAAGATGATGAAGAAACAGGACAGGGCTCACCTCGGCCTTCCAGAGTCAGCACCAGTATCCCCGCCAGCAGCTCCCAGTGGACCAACATGGCGACAGCAGAGTCCAGACGCTCTCCTCACCGACGCCGTCGGTCTTTAAGTACCTTCCTGAATCAGGAAGAGAGACGCGCGTTTGTGTGCTTTGCTTATGCAAATCACGTGGTCATGACCCACATCCAGGAGGAAGGCGTCTCCGTCACCTCCACAACAACTGTTAGATGTTCTTATATATATAGTTTTATTTATATATATATATATATATACATATATTTATATATATGTATATAAATATATATAAATACATATATGTGTACAAATATTATATAAATAAAATATATATATATATATATATATATTATTTATATATTATATTTATATATTATATCAGCATATATATATTTATATATATATTATATTTATATAATATTTGTACACATATATGTATTTATATATATATTGATACTATATATAATATTTATAAATATATATGTATATAATATATATATATATATATATATATATATATATATATATATATATAATGTATATATTATATATTATATTATATTGGTATATTCTTTTTGATATATATATATAAATGTTGCACATACAAATATTTAATATATATATATATATTAATTTGTATATATATATATATAATTATTTATTTTTTCTATATATACAAATATTATAAATACATATAGCAGGCTGGCCCGTTTCAGGCCCTCGGGCCGTATGTTGGACACCACTGCTTTAGACAACGTGTAATGTAATATTTGAGCTGAGGAGGAAAAATATGAATGACACAAATGCTGAACTCATTTTTCAAGACTGAGGTTAGCCTGAGAGACTATAAGACTCAAATATCTACCAAATACATCAAACCCCGATCCCATAATTCAACATCAAATGAAAAGACACCTCTTAATTATCGAGCTCTCGAGCCGCGGCTTCCTCACAGGAGCCGCCGTGTCTGTCACGCCGCCGAAGACGACTTGATTCTGACGTTATTAAAATAAAATAGCATACGCATGAAAGTGAGGTTTGTGGAGAGTACAACACACGTACACACACACACACACACACACACACACACACACACACACACACACAACCGAGCTACCAGAGGAAGGTCAACAGGATTCTGTTGGAGGCCGATTCTCTAAAAACAAAGTGTTATAGAAAATACATATTTCAGTCATGTTTATTATGTTACGCGAGGAGCCACTATAATAACATAATTTATTATAAAAAATGAAAAAAATGATTTAAAAACGCAACTCCTTCACGGCTTGAGCGAGAGATATTTTTATCAGCTTGACAAAAAAAATAATTAAACAAGTAAAAATCCCATTTGAGTGGCAACACAATGAGAAGGAAAAGAAAAGAGATGTGAAGAGATTTGACATAATGTCGTGAGGACAATGTCGTCCCCCCCCCCCCCCTAAAGTCTGAAGCTCCAGACCACAGACAACGCCTCACCACCTCAGGCTGGACTCACACTTACATCCTTGGTGTTTTGGGATTGATGGACGATAGAGATTTCTTGTGTTGGAGAAAGGGAGGAAGGAGGGAGGAAGGAGGAGTGAACAGTTTTTTTTTTTTGGGCGGGGGGGGGGGCTGCGAGCTCCTGGAGTCCAGGGCAGTAATGGGAATCGCAGGAGGGGAACTTGCTCGGGAGAACGACGCCTTCACGGATAAGCCGTCACATTTCTGTGCACCACACGGGGGGAGAGGGGGGAGGGGGGGGGATCTAATAACCGCCAAAAGAAACCCATCAATCAGTATAAATGACTTCTTTATTAAGGCTAACGGGGGAGAAGGGACGCGAATAAAAGGCGACAGGCCAGCGGACGTTCCCCCGCCAGTGATGAGAGGTCAGTGGTACCCGAGGCTCTCATCCCGGGAGACGAAGACAGTCAAAGATTCACTCCCAACTCCATCACCTCACACTCTTCTTCTCTTTCCTTCGGTGGTTCCTTCATGTTTTTCGACTCACCCGGATCTCCTTTCCAAGGCGTAAGAATATCGCTGCATTTTAAACGCCATTTCACGTGTAATGATAACAACTTGCAGAGGGAGACATCGCGCTGGGTGGGCCGTTGTCAACGGCAACAGAGCCAATCAAACCGTCGCGGATAACGACTCTTTAGGACCCGAACGGCGGTCTCCTGGGTGACGCTGACTTGGCGAAGAGACGTCCTCCCGTTGCCGAGGCGACCAGGTATCATAACAAGTGACATCATTGTTTCCGCCGGCTCTAAGGAGTTCATGAGTTATAGGATTTTCTCCAACAGTGAAACATTTTTTTGAGAGTTTAGTTGTGTTCGAGTGTTTCCAGTCAGCGTGCACATCCCCACGTCTCCAAGCACAATTAAAATAATTAAGAATAATCCATCTGGATTAACATAGATTAATAGGTATATGTGCAGCAATAAGGATGTTTTTTTGGGTCATTCATATTAACGTCTAAGTTTCTGCAGCCAGCAGGTTGGGGCTTTATCTCAAATAATCTGTTTCCTGTTCCTGCTTCCGAAAAACCACATGAGCTACGTGACATCACTGTTCTCTAGTTCTTAGAAAAGTTTAACTTTTTTTTATTTTTATACTTGATATTTTATTTCGGTATTTTTACAGAAATACAACTGTCGAAAGTAACAATGCATAATAATAATAAAGCCTAAAAATAAATAAAATTAAAGAAGAAGTTAGCAATGCATCTGGCCAACAAGGGAAGACTAAATAATAATACAGATTGTCTGACTTCAAAAGTAATAAAATAAATTAAATAAATAAAATACATTAAATACATTAAATACATTTAAATTTTAAAATGAGAAATTCAACCGAAAATAAATATATGTATATATTCACAGGAGACGTAGAGTTTCCGCTTGCGTGCATACGCCGTCTTTTGTTCTTCAAAACAAAGATATGTTTATTCAGTTTTTTGGGACACACAGTAACAAAAAGATGAGATGAAATAAGTCAGCGTTGACTTTGTGTCACTTGGGACCCGGACAGCGGCCTCCTGGTAAAAGTCTGCGTTCGTTTGACCCCGAAATAAACTTTTCTAGCTCTTTATTCACATTTTCATCAGAGCAGCTTTTACCTCATCTCACTGCACTGCAACTGCTGTGATTATAAAATGTATTTTATTTTTTACTAATTTCCCGTCCGAGGCCGGGCAGAGTAATAATCCAAAAAGCTCTATAGACTAAAATCTTTAATACCAGCCTCCATTGTGTGTGGCTTAAATGGCCCAAGATGACATTGTGAGTGTATAGCTATTATAATGAGTGTATAAATATTCACGCTTGCTATTGTGAAAGCATTTCTTTCCTCGGCTCCAGTGAAAACATTCGCCCGTACGCCGCTCGCTTCATTTCCTGTCTGCAGTTGTGTTCACAGACCACATCTGTGCGGTTGTGCGCTCAGTCATATTTTCATTGTGTTTTCAGGTATTTTCTGACGAAGCAGACAGTTAATAACAATATGTAATTACCCCAGAAAAGCAGCCGAGTCCTCGTCTCTTCTCGAGTAACACGACGGGCAAAAAAAAGAAAAGGAGGCAAATCCTTTGACGGATCCAACGACATCAATTATGTCCAGCGTATGGATTTATTTCTGTTCAGCTTGAACTATTTCAATCCAAAAAACATATGCTCCGTCTACGCGCTTCAGACATGGGATTCATATTTAGATGTATCAGATTTACACCGGATTAATGAGAGAATGGGGATTTTCTTCTTTTATCCCCTTTTTCATTGAATGAAGCTTTCACATCAAGAATAGGCCTCTTTTTTTAATGTGTTTTTTAAAGAGTAAAATGATACCGGTAGCTAAAAGCTTACATGAGTCGGGCTATTAATCAGAGCTTAAAAGAGGGTCTGTCAGAAATGAGGAAACTGTGTAAACTCACTTGTGATTACCAAAGTAAACGGTTGTTTGTGTGTGTTGGCTCGTTTCAGCCTCATGAGTCCTCAGATAGGAATGTAGAGTTAAGATCTCATTTCCCTTCTGCACAAGATTAATGATATTTCGCTCTCTGATCGTTACTGCAAGCTTCTTTTTTTTTAAGTCAAGTGCAATTAATTCAATATGTGATTTTTCGAATCTCGCCGAACACAAGTCAAGTTTAAACCAACACTATGCACCCACTCTAATCGCGAGGAGAGTTGGACTGCTGTGAAGCGCCTAGGGAGCAACTCGGGGTGCACGATCTTCCTCAAGGACACTTCAACACAGGGGAGGAGCCAGGAATCGAACCGCCAACTTTGAAGTTAAAAGGACGACCTAATGTGACCACTGAGCCTGCCTTACAGCTGAGATACAATGAGCTTATTTTTGTTTTGCTGTGTCCTGAGTCTTTAAACAAATATATATATATATATATATATATATATATATATATATATTTTTTTTTTTTTTTTTTTTTTATTTAAAGATATACATGACTTTTTAAATATGTGTATATATATATATATATATATATAAATCATTAAATCATTAAATATATACACATCTTTAAATATATAACTTTAAATAAAAAAAATATGTAAAAAATAAATAAATATATATTAGAAATGTTATTCATAGAGATATATGTTTATTTAAAAATATATATTACATTTATTTAAAGGTATATATTTATTATTTGTAATTATATATATATATATATATAATTAAATTAAAATATATCTCTTTAAATATATATATATATATATATGTCTTTAATAAAACATATGGATATATATATATATATTGTTTATCTGTAACTACAGAATGAACTGTATGCTACCTAATAGTTACAGCAATAAAATCAACTTTACCAAAATCTCTAGACTGATCTCTCTCCAGTTGGTGGTTGTCCGCCAGCTCTATAAATCGTAAGTATAAATCAACTTAAAGGGTCTGTGTTGTGTTTACACTACGTAAGGCCTGAGCGAGGCATTCGGGGCCTCCGGGAATCAAGAAATATAACAGAGGGTGACAACAGTGCCTCTGCCCTGACCACGGGGAGCCTCTCTGAGACACGAGTGGAAACAAAAACAGATCTTTGAAGAGACGCCGTGGAGGACGTTCAGTGCAGAACGGGCTCTGGGAGCAGCGACAGAAGACGAATGCATCAGCGCCGTCCTCCTGGGGAGCAGCAGGCGAGGGCTCGGAACGGTAAACGGATATTTAGACATTCCCGTCGGCCCCGGTGTGATCGAAGGGCCAGATGTGGAAGTTCAGAACTATGTACGATGTCATTTTGGGTCATATAATCCACCTTAGAGCCCCTTTCAGCTCAGGATTCATGTCTATTATTATTCATTCCACCGTCTTTAAAGCCACGTCTTTAATATATTGTAAACATGTGTACCTCATAATGCGCTAATAGAACGTTGTGATTATAATAGTAAGCACAGATTAATATTCCT
The DNA here is from genome assembly GCA_036178185.1 of Liparis tanakae. NCBI lineage: Eukaryota > Metazoa > Chordata > Actinopteri > Perciformes > Liparidae > Liparis > Liparis tanakae. The sequence goes on from CM070102.1 coordinate 22,240,292, forward strand.
TTAGAACAATAAGCACATGTCAGAGTTGCTTAATACATTATACATCTATAAATGCATTAAATTCACTGTAGGAGTAACTCATAACCACATTATAAGTGCTCATTGCTTTCTTTAAATATAAAAATAATAATATTATTTATTACAATATGACAACATAGAGACTTATAATCACATTGTAATACTTTTAAACAGATTATAATGCAATAAAGTTGAAAATAAAGTAAACAAATACAATTGACCAGCAATTATGAAGTATTATGATAATTCGAGTCATTATAAAATACTTTATAGTGCCTTATGCCCATTGCAATAAAGCATCACGAGTATTACTCACTACTTCTAACTAGGATTATGTGCTTAAGATGAACATAATGCATTTTAAATTGATTATTTATTCTAGACATGGACTTCAAGGAAAGTATTTTTTTGGGGGGGGGGTCTAGCTTCCAGGGAAAAATTGAAAAATCATCCCTACTGTATGAGGACGCTCCCTCGGGAGAGGAGAGGCCAGAGTCTCTGATTCTCAGCTTCACCCCCGCAGACATAACTCCCTCTCTGGAGGGCTTAAGTGGATTTCACAAGACGTCATCTTGCATCTGTTTCTACATGGTTTCTCCAGCTTTGGTTTGTTTGTCTATAAATGTAACACACACACACACACACACACACATTTAGCGAGTGTAATACGCTCCATTCAGATTGGAAACATTCCCATCGTAGTCATTTCTTTAGTGGAGATATGAGTCAGACCACGCTCTTAAAGAACGTCTTCTCTGTGTGTTGCATTGTGGGGGATTTTTAGATGTGTACCATTTGTGCACATATATTCAGAGCGGTGGGGGGAGGGGGAAGGCTTCCCAAAAGAAATGAGAAAAAGGAACTGGAGGAGGTCACATGATGGGATACCTGAGGTGTGTTTCCAGTAGAATCAGAATCAGAAACATTTATTAGATTTGTCTGTTGGACACACGAAGAATTTGACTTGGCAGCTGGTGTGTACACATCAGACAAATAAAACAACAAAAACAATCAACAGTCAACATACAGGATAGAATAAATCAAATAAATCTGTTCACGAGGTATCGCATTTCCATTATTACCCAGCCGAGGAGGCTTTTTTAAAGTATTCATTCATTCTTATTCAACATATATTTGTCCAAATGATTATTTTGATGCAGACGAGCTGAATCCACAGGATAACAGTGTTTCGCGTGTTGCTTTTCACTTCTTTAGTTCCACATGCTTAAAAGATGAACACACCTTCCTTCTGCCACAATGATTCACGTCTCGAGCGTCTGGCCTTCAGCAGGAGTCCCAGAATGATATTCCTTTCAAGGTCTCTTTTTTTTGGGGGGGGGGGGGGGGGGGTAACGCACGGCCACATCGGGAGCCGGGGAAAGAAGAAAATTGTGAAATAAAGCAGGATATCGCTGGGGTCAAATGCAATAGCAGTGATGTAAGAATCATAAACTATCATAAACGTATCAGCCTGAACTTCTTTTTTAATGCTGATCATTTGTCACAATGATAGCCTAGCAACACGCACACACACAGGCACGTGTGTGACTCATAAAAGTGGCTACACAGTTCTCGTATATTATTGAAACAATATCAAGCAACAACAACAAATTCAGAAGAAGCGAACTTCCTAGGAATTGTGTGTCTGACTTATGGAAAAGAAGAATTAAATATAGTCGAAGGCAACTCATTTTCTTTCCCAAATCAAAGGTCTGTTGAGAGAACAACGTAGCGGGGTCCCGTTAGCAACAACCCGTTAGCAACAACCTGTTAGCAACGTCCCTCTAAGCGACTTCCCGTTAAGCAACTTCCTGTTAGCAACGTCTTGTTAGCAACGTCCCGTTAGCAACGTCCCGTTAGCAATATCCAATTAGCAACATCCAATTAGCAGCATCCAATTAGCAACATCCAATTAGCAACGTTCCGTTAGCAACGTCCCGTTAGCAACGTCCCGTTAGGCAACGTCCCGTTAGCAAAGCCCCATTAGCAACGTATTTGGAGCAAAAAAAAGATTGCTTAATTTCACCTCTTTAAAACAAAAACAAAAAGCATAAATGCAATTTCAAACAAGTCATAATTATGGATTTCGCAAACCAATGCAATAATTATTTTTTTTTAGGGACATTTTCACATTAGTTGAAGTCATTTTGATATTCTGCCTATTTGTTCTTCTTTTCCCATCTTTAGTTGAACTGGAAAAGAAGAAGTGAGCACGAGGCCGTGTAACGAAGTGTCTGAGCAGCTGCTGCAGAAATTAGTTTACAGAAATCTGATACGCCGACCGCCGTTTGAAAAATGTCTCTCGAATCTACTTTTGTAGTTTTGCAAGAAGCTTAAAGATCAAAATCATAAAAACCCACTTCCTCTGCACGAGACCTTGAAGCAACAGAATATCACGTCATCGTTCTCTCATAGGCTGCTGCAGAAATGAATCCTACAAAAAATAAATAAAAGCTTATTTTTGTGCAATAATCCAACCGCTTGTCCAGGGAACCAGCACGATACCCAACTACGCCGTCTGGGTGCTCCCGTTGTGTCGTTTCGTTGGTATGGCTACGGATCAACGTTGACCCAAAAATGACAGCTTTAACAATTCAGCCAGATACATCGGTCTCTCCTGATTGGTTAGAGTGGAAGCAATTTCAAGACTGACGATGGAAACGAGAGCGTAATGAGTCGACAATTTGTGTCTATCAGGCAAAAATGTCATTCTTTCAATTAAGCTCAACGGCCAGAATATCTTTGGATGCCTTTCCCTTCGGTTTCTTATGGAGGTGTTCGAATTGGACGATTGGTGGGCCCTCCTGGTCTTTGACTGGAAAGACACTCAACACCTCATTAAGTGTTCCACCGTGACTCCAAAGCTCTGGTCACGCTCTGGGCAGTGCACAGGTTATTCCGACCAGTCAGCTACCGCCCTGACCGAGTTCTTTTTTTAACAAGTGCAACTTGTATTTGCCAAATCTGAAATGAAATGAAAGAACATATGGAAGACGAGAGGTGTCTGAGGTCGGGCACGGATTCTGCACTCAGATGTTACTTCAGATCTTCACCGGTTTAAACAGATTGTCAGTGCGATGGAAAAGGGACGTTAGAAGAAGTCACATTCAAGACAATCGTTTGTATTTATTGTGGATGAAGACCTTGATGCACTGGAGCTTTACTGTGAGATATGGTTTGGGATCTGGCCAAACGTACTGGTGCCTGGTTGGTGGATTTATAGACTGCATATAAGAACTGGACGTAGTCACCGTGCCCGCCAATCATTGGTTTGTGAACTACAGTTTAAAGTTTTGAGCTTTTAATATTCACCATTTTGGTTTTTCTCACCGTAGCAATCTTGGTTTTTGGCTTGACACAAGAGCTACAGTAAATATGATCAAATGCTGTATTAAATATTTGCTCAAGACACATGCTAAAATGAACTTCTATGATTAAATTAGGTTATTATACCCAATTCAGCATTAGCTTTCACTTTAAAATGATATATGCAGTTTGGCCAGTGTGCAGCATTAGAATTGTAGTGATAAACTATCGTTAACTGCCCTAGAATTGGCAGATAACGCTCAAAATCGGTGCAGAGGGGACTTATTTTTTTCCGCCCTTTAACATGTCGGGCCCCCGAAACCCGCAGACCCCGGTGGAAACTCAATCCGAGCCGTCGTAAAAGAAAAATTAGCGGTTAGAATCTTCTTTTTTTTTCAACCCAAAAGATATTGTTTTCAAAACGCATCCCCGTTTTTGCAAAGAGTTTCGCGAGTCTCCCAGAAGATGGGGCGCAGACGGCGAACATGCCGAGACTTTACGTTTCTTGAATGATCACTTTCCCAGATGGACTGGTACCCCCCCCACCCCCCCTTACAAATCGATCCCTCCACCACGAGACCCGCATGCTCTCATCCTCTGGCTGCAGAACCCGTTTGGATGCGGTTAGAAGCTGTTGGCCGACGACGCAGATCACATCTTTCCTTTCATGGCCCGTCAAATGGCCTTTTTTATAGGAGCTTCACTTTCTTTGTTCGTAAATCCTTACATTCAGTGTCTGACCCAGCTTAAAACATTTGAATTGACGGACGTGTCTGGGCTGGTGTTATTCCAGCGATCTTTTACATCTCCTCTGGCTATTACGGCATCCCCTCGGATGGAATATGGGAAACGTGTTAGATCGATTGATGCGCAAATGTAATATAGGCTGCGTTTTATTCCGATGGCTTCCGTTGATCTCTATGGAGAGGTATGTCTCACAAAATGGACTGTTCTATAAAATGTCTCCAGTAAAACCAAAAGGACACATACGTTAAAGTGTTGTTATCCTATCCTCTGATCTTTCTCGTAATATTCGTTCATAAAAAGCGTTTGAAGGGGGAGCACGGCGTGTCCATTTAAGAGCGGTGGTTATGGGACATGTGCAGATCAGTGAGGCTTGAAGTCTCCATTAAAAGAAGAAAGAGTAGTTTTTAGCCGGGGGATGGAATCTGCATAGCAACAAGTCGGTTATCAGACAGCAACGGGCTTCACGCATCTCCGTGGGCCACTTTGCAATCGCAATGTTCCAACAACCCTTTTTTCCTTTCTCTTGCCATATTGGGCCCTAGCTACCGATATTCGTAAACACCCTGAATCCATGCACCGTGTGTACAAATCTTTATGATCTGCCATTTCAGGAAAGATTGTAGTTGACTTGTGTTGGCCGTCGGATACATTTGTGGGTTCCTTTTTCTTCTTTTTTATTGGAAATCTGCCTCTTAAAAGTAGTACATCGGGGTTGTTGGCCAATTGGAGACATCGTGAATGTTTAAGTCTCTGTGTGCCTCAGGGATGAATATGAATAAGGATGTTGACGTATTGGTCTGTGGGTTGACGTCTGCAGACTGGGCGAGGGTCGTCTGGTTATCGACTTGTGAAGAGGAGAAACTGCTCATCCTGATGTGCACATTTGTTTTATTTTTAAATTAGAACTAATGCATCCGGGATTGTGAGCTTGTCTCTCTCTGTACGTCTACATTTATTATTAAATGAGTTTGCATTAAAGAGGAGAAAGACTAGTTTGAGCCAACAAGAAGTCAACGTGTCACGTAACTTTCTAACAAAAAGGGGTACTTCACATATTTTGTCCATTCCCCCATTACAAAAAAAGTCCTGCATCACATGTCAATTTCCGCTCGATACATGCATATGTTGTTTCAATTCACACTTTTATCTGTGCGTTATATTTTTCGGCAGTTAGCTCTCGTTTTAAAACAGGGAATGAGAAAAAGTATTCCGACTGAATGATGTATCGTAGAAGACGTGAAACTAGTCATTTAGATTATAAACTCATGTTTACTGAGGTAATAAATCAAGTGACGATTAGAGTTATTTTCTTATAGAATATTTTTTGCTGGTGGCCATGATACATAATGTAGGTTTAAAGCGCATCAGCATTGGCTTCTCTTCTCAAGACCCCCAAGGTCGCCACTCGACTTTTAGCTTTAGGTGTGCGTGCGTGTGTGTTTGTGTGTGTGTGTCTGTGTGTGTGTGTATGTGTGTGCGTGTGCGTGTGCCTCGACAACACAAAGACACCGTTTGTTCTCAACACCAACGGCGGCTCGTGAGGCGTAGATGTTCTGATCAGTTCTACCAGAACTGGGAGACACTGAAGGCTCGTCTTCATGGAAAAAGGTGTTTTTGATCTTCTCCAGTAGAGTTTGATTGACAGATGATTCAACCAATCACCTGCCAAGTATTCTTTCCAAACACTTTATTGAATGCGTCAGATGGTTGTGTAACAAACCATCTGGAGCATCAGGTTAATGTCTGACAGGGCGAGCTACATGAAGAGAGTTCAGTCAGTAGACACGAAGAATAAAATGGGGAAATAAAAGAGTGAAAAATAAGTCTTGTTGAGACCAACCAGGTCATTTCTCCATGATCCAGACTTAAATATCCATTCAGTTGCACTAAAGCTGAATCCTCATGACTTTGCCCATCCCCTGAACATTTTTGTTTGAGTATTTGCTGTATTTTCCTCCACTGATATCCAGGGTGCACAGAGAACGAATGCCAACAACTGTGATGACTGATGTCCTCCATGACCAACTAGTCAACCATTTTTTTTAAAGACCAAAATACCTCAAAGACTAGTCAGCCTGAGGTGTTTTTCCTCACAACAGCTCATTAGGAAATGAAAGCAACTCATTTTATGAAGTAAGGAAGTCAAAAAGTAAAATTCTCATCCTTGCTCAAACACTGTACATGTGTTTGCCTCTTACGTTGTACAGTTTCAGCCTTAAGTTCAACAACATATGACATTTAAAAAAACTGTTCACTCTATATGATGTTCATAAGTAAGATCAGGAAGAATCAGATGCCAATAAAATCAGATTAAAATAGTGCAGGTTCCCAAAAAGCGACTCTGGAGCGAGGAAGCACTACCACCTCTGTCCACAGGGGCCGCCAAAAACACAAACTTATAAGCAGGGTTTCTGGAAAATTACACAGTGTATTGATGACCCCATTGCCTCAAATAAATCATTAAAAGCAACATCGCAACAACTACACACGTCTGCATTTTCAGATGGTGAACCGTGGCCTCCTCGCACCGCTCAGACGCTACCTCCCGTCTGTGAAGCAGGGAACAAGACGTATTGTGTCTGGATATGATCAGGACTGAGGACATGAAGGAAGGAATGCGGCGTATAGTCTGATCTCTCCTGCAGACATGAATGCAGTGAAGGGGGGTAGACGTTACAGAGTGACTCAGCGGCTAGGTGCTAGGCCCTTGCAGTTTCACGGGTGTCATTAAATGCATTTCCTCGACAAACAATATAGTCTGAGGTTTAAGATGCTCGCAGGTCAAATGAGGTGAAATTTTCCGAGCGATTCCATTTGGAAAAATGTGTCCCTTTTCAGAACGTCTGTCGACTATAAAGGATATTTTGCCGTAGAAACCTGTCGGATTACGTTTCCAGGAAAAACAGCAACACAGACCTTTACAGACGAGGAGTAGCGTCGGTACACATTAAGGATGTCAGAGTGAGTTTGTGTCGAGAGGACGCACGTTGACGCGTTCGCCAAAGTAGACGGTGAAAAGGAGTAGGAAGCGTCTGTGTTACATTACAACGCCATCGATCACGCAAAAGGCCAATCCCGAGAGGAGCAAACTAAGACGTTCATCATTTCGCATTCGATGTTCCTCATTTCCAGTTTCAGTTTTTGATCCACACAAATAATCTTTAATGATAAAAAGGGGGGGGGGGGGGGGGGACGAAGAAAGAACGACCTTGGAGATGCAGAGTTACAGATGTCGCATATTAAGTTGATTGCCAGTGAGTAGCGAGAGGTCTGCTCGTCCGGTTCTCTGCAAGTTGCTTTAATCCAGACCAAAACTCGAGGTGAGTCATCTCGTCGTTCACCTCGTTTTCCTTTTCCTTTCGTTTGGAAAAAGCCAAAAGGATGCCTACAGTCTGCGTCCACCGCTGCCAAAGTGCTAATGCTGCGGTTCTGTAATGGTGCGAGCAGCCATCCCGTGTCATTAGAACCGATTATTGCTCTGCATGGTTATGTAACAGCCAGGGAATGAGGAGGTGGAGGTGGTGCAAACACTGTTCCTCTAAAGATCCTGATGAGCCCATAAACACTGCTAAACAAAGCAAAGCGTGGCCTCATGAACACTTATTAAGAACTCCACGGTAACCACATTAACACACACACACACACACACACACCTTTATGAGATCAGATACATGCGAGTGTGTTGGATTTGTTTCCTTCCTTGTGGAATTGGAGGATTTCCTTCATGACCAAAGAGACGATATCCTCCACAAGTACATCAGGATTTGTGTGGCTTCCCTCAAAAGAGAAATTAGTCTGTTTCCTCATGATTCGTTGTTTGTTGTATCGTCCACACCCCTGGACTTAAAACTCGGCGGAGATACAATCAACCCTCTCTGAGGATTCGCTGTTTGTTCCCTACGAACGTAATGCTAAGATGATAAGATCCTCATCTGGAAAGTGTTTGTAAATGGTTCTTTATCGCACGCACATTTAAAGTCATTTCTGCTCTGCTGTCGTTATCTCACACCATGTGTCATTCAATTTGTCAATTATAAAAAAAAAATTCTGTTTCCTTTTAAATAAGAAGCAACAAAAAGAGCTTACACGAACAACGCTTCACCACGATGCAAGAAGCATGTTTTATTATCTTCATATCACTTATCAGTGATGATATGAATCCATGTCACAGTGATTATACACAGCAATCACTCTCACAGCAAGCTGACAAATAAAAGATTAATACAATATTGACATTTTAAAAGAATGACAAGTTTTGGATATTTATTTTAGTTCAATTGAATTGTTAAATGCATTATCAATTTTTAATTTCTTTGAATAAAATCGTAAGAATAATCAATAAAAGAAGGAATCAGGTGATTTATATATATATATATGTATATAAATATATTATACATATAAAGATATATAAAGATATATATATATATATATATATATTTAAATATAAATATATTTATACATATAAAGATATATAAAGATATATATATATATATATATATATATATATATATATATATATTCATATATATAAATATTTATATATGAAGATATATATATATATTTGTATATGAATATATTTATATATATATACATATATTTATATATATATCTATTCAGAGTTCATACAGGAAGCAGACCGCCACGCAGCAGCGATGACAAATTGACAAAGACCAGAGGAACCAGGAAGGTATCAGAAGTGACTCAATGGGGAAGTGGGAACAGGTGCAGGAGGACACTAACGAGGAACATGTGACAGTAATTTGACAGTAATTAGGGCGAGGCGGACAATCAAAATGGGCGGGAAACACACTTGAAGGCAGGAAGCGGCGTGAAACAAGGGAAGAAGTGAGCAACACAAAATAAAAAAAGGAAACAAAGAATGATATGAATGGAACACACTGAGGAGCAGCACCGATTATCACAGTGGTGCTTCGCATAAATAATAAATAACGTTGACTTTTGACATTGATGATAGAAGAACAGAAAAGCACTAAAACGCGTGCGTATTTATTGCACTTTGCTTTTTTCTGTTCTGAGATTTAGCGTCAGAGTTCAGCGGCTTGACGGAGGCTGGAACACAACAATTGCTTCAAGCTGTTTGATTGGCACGCGGCGTCTTCTCCTGATGGAAGAGGTTTGTATTCACAGACGAGGGGGTGTTGAGAGTCTGCAGCCATTTTCTGCTGCTTGTTTCATTGCCGCCCAGGGGGCACAGGGTCTGCACGGCCTCACAGACTGGTGCCTGTTACCACTGTTGCGGGAAGCCTGCTTTCAGTTGCACCTTCAGGCTGTACCCGAGACTGTGTGTCATAAATATACATATAGTATTTGTGTATGTATGTATATATATATATACCCACACATATATATATATATATATATATATATATATATATACCCACACATATATATATATATATATATATACACACATATATATATATATATATATACACATAGATATATTTATATAGATATATATATATATATATATATATATATATATATATTTGTATAATATATATGTATATTTTCTTTTCAACTATATTTGTATTTATATATATATATATTATATATATACACTTTATTATTTATTGTATAACATATTTTTATTTATACATTTATATATCTATATTTTATATATATATATATATATATATATATATATATATATATATATATATATATATATATATATATATATATATATCTTCCACTTCCGTGCTAGAAAGTGAGCAAGTGCCAAAAGTGGTACCATTGCGTTCCCATCGCCTGTGTGATCGGCGTGAGGATGTCACGGCTCCAGGGCCTTGAGTACTCCACCAGGTGTCTTCATCTGTCTGCGGACAGATCCTCTCACTGAGATGGCGTCACAACCGAACGTGATGATGCAGCCATGAAGCTTTCCAAGAGTTCAGTTCAGATAAAAAATAAAAGCCATATGTGAAGATGAGGTGAGGTTGGAGCATGAGGAGGGGGGAAGCGGGGTCTAGTTTTTCATTTTCCGGATCTAATGAGTCTGTATGTTATTGTGTTTGATCATAGCAGATTACTAGAATAAAGACTTTATAAACCCGTGCTTGATGTTGTAAACTTGCTCTTGGTGATTTTGGATCTCCTTTTATGCCTATTTTAGATTATAAACGGCTTTAAGCAAAGTCAGCAGCATTGCAGACTTGTTTAGAGCGCATTCAAAAGCTCTAAAGTTTTATTGAAAGGGCCCTTGACCACTTATCGTTTTCACAGCTCATCGGGAATGCTGGTGACATCGGGACCGGGGCCAGCTGTCAGATGTGGCTTCAGTTTCTTGTCCGCCGAACATCAAAATTCAGTCTGGATTCGCATTTTTAAGCAATTTTTTTTTTTTTTTTAAAGGAAATCAGGTTTCCTGAGCCAACGGCAGAGTTTCTCCTCAAAGCAGCTTTAACTCCCCCGTGAATCCAGAAGCACTCGAATGACAAGATCTATCGCAACGAGGAGCGAGCAGGTAGGCCGGCTTCTTTAGCTCGGCTGTGATATTTTAGAAGATATTCGAAGGAAAGAAAGAAAAACGTCAATCCGGAGAAGTTCGCCTCCCGAGTGTCCGCGGCGGATGAGTGAGGAGACATGTGAAGGTGGTTCTCCCGGTTGTGGACAAGACAAGGCTGGTGACGGATGGGTTCGGGCTCCAATATCTCACCCGGGCCAGACCGTCTGCCCGACACGAATAGCTGCACCGAGCAGTCGTCCAATCCCTGCAACGCAAAGTCAAAGAAAAATTTATGGACAACCGCTATCCTCATCTTGGCCCTCCCCTCTCGCTGTCTGCACCTTTTGTTTACTCGTCCCGTCCAGACCACCGATTCACATTTTCCACTGTACATCATTTTGAATGTCTGTAATTACTTTTTTTTTTCCTTCCTTCCCCTCTAGCCTAAAATAAACTGATCATTTTGAGCTTATTTAGTTAAATATATAGCGTGCTTCTCACCTCTCGAGAGCGCCAAAGCACAGAGCTGTTGGTGATGACTCGGTTACGTCAGCGGGCAACTCGGACCTGCAGACCTGCAGACCCCTTCACCACACAGCGCCTTTTGTTTTTTGGGGGGTTTATTTCGGGTATTTACATAGAGACACGATGATGACGTGCTGTGGGAACTTAATTATTGAAGCAAAAACATTCGAGACGACTTCACACATGAGTCTCAAATGAGTCTCAAATGAGTCTCAAATGAGTCTCAAATGAGTCTCAAATGAGTCGTGTGTGGACAAAAACTTAATAACCACGTTTTTTTTCAATATTTAGTTTAGTATTAGTTGTGTTGTACTTTTAAGCAAAACTCTGATGTTTTTATTCAAAAACAGTAAAGTTGATACCTAAAGTTTTTTTTGTTGATTAAACCTAAGGAAACACATGTTACCTAAACATAATTTAGTTTTCCTACAATTTCGTAGTAATTTTCATCCTAACCATAAACCTAACAAATTAAATATGTTGCCTAGACATAACAAAGTACTTTTTGTAGCATTTTCCCCACTTTCATTCAATTTCACACATACTTTCAAAACTGCCACCGCGTATGGGAACTTAAATTTGCCTGGAAAATAATAAACCAACGTTGTCAAAAGCATCATCATCATCATCATCATCATCATCATCATCATCATCATCATCATCATCATCATCATCATTCCGTTACATGACATGCTAGTCCATAATATTTCAACGCTAATGTCAGTGTGCAGAGTTCAAAGGTCACCGATGGAGACGTGTGCAGAACTGTCCGAGGCCGAGAACACAACTTTTCTGAGGACTCGGTTCCTCCGCTCCGGGTTCTTTACCCTCCTTTACCTCTCGCTCTCCGACTCGTGAGACGAGACTCAGCGCACCTTCTCCCTTCCTGCCTTTCACACGTCTCCTCGCCCCGCGAGTGGATTTCTAATAAGCCGGAGCTCGCAACAAGCGGTCTCTGTTTCGCATCACTCGGCTCCAGACCGTAACTCGCGTCGCCTTCTCGGCTCAAACCGGCCAGCGGCATTATTACTGGCACAACCCGGGCGATGGAGACAAAGCGAATAAAAGTAGAAGAAATACAGATCATTTGCAAGGTTTTTTTCATGTTTTTTTGCCAATTTGTATGTGGCAAGAAAACTTCAATACGGGAAAGGTCAGATTCATACACCGATGTTAATTAAGAGCCATGAATCTACTTTATCGTAGACACACGTGGGACCGATAAAAAACGTTGAGCTTTAGGAGAGCTTGTTATTTTTCCTCCGAAGTTACGTTTTTTTTCGGTTTCATCGACTTTCATCCGATGGAGGCGTTTTGTTTTCATGCAAGCGAGTGAAAACGTGTCAATACTTGCGAGCTCAACGACTTAAACACCGGCTCACGAACACCTTGTTATAATATTAAGAACCTGCACTGTGGAAACCTGAAAGAAATCAGCCAAATACATGTCTGGAGCGCCCGAGGGAGAACAATAGCGGGCTTTATGACTGATAATTAAAAGAAATGGTTTTGAACTACTTGCGCAGTACATAAAAAAAAAGTAATGATCCTTATTCACTATACTCTTTGGCAAGAAGTGCAACGCTGTGTGTATTAAGGCGCTCCCAATAAACTCAAACGGGGCCACCAAGAAAGCCTTGGAGGAGAGCTGTGTTTGCAGAGCCGTAATGTCTGAACATAAAACAAAGTCATAAATGGATTTTAATATAAGAACATGAAATGTTTAGTCTGGGTGTGTTCCTGGTGAAACACGGACAGCTGTCCCCACACGAATGGGGAATACTCCATGTAAACAGGGTAACTAATAACGAATATCACGGAGAAATATCACGTATTGCATAACAAGTTTTCTATGCAAATGATCAGTTAAACATAATATGTGCTCATTTAATATTCATTTTCTTATTTTTGATTTTTCTTTGTGATTTTTCTTTTTCTTTGTATGAATTAAGTTGAATTGCATAGCATATATCTTATCCTTCGACTGTACTGTGCATCTGACTGCACTGTTTTTACTTTGTTGTACTATTTTTAACTGTTTGTTTCACAATATGTTGTGTATGTTTATTGTTTTTGTTTGTATTGTATTTTGTCCTTTCTGTGGACCCCAGGCAGATTAGCAGTCGCTAAGGCGTCAGCTAATGGGGATCCAATAAATAAACAAATAAACACATTTTCAGATTGGAAATCTGACATTCACTCGATAATTTTGAATGAAAGTGTTTTACAGCTGGGGATTGTTGGATACCTTTTTGTATCACTCCATAGAAACAGAACATACTGTCAACATCCATTACAAAAATAAATTTTTCGCCCACGATATTTCTGGAATACGATGTTGTGTAAATCAGGCTTCTGGGCGATGTTCAGAATATATGGAGGAAAGAAACTGGAAAGTCTGCTGTGTTTAAATCATACTGAAGTGCAGACTTCTGGCTCAGATTTAGAGAACACGCCTTCAAATATATGTTTTGTAAAATGATGACATACATTCTGAAGACATACAGGGAATAGGAATAACACCATGTACCAACAGATATATCAGCATGAAACTTCCCCAGTTGATTGCTTACAACAAGGGAATAACTTTTTGTATTTAAAATGTTCTGAAAAGTATTAATGTTTGAATATCAAAGGCAATTAACTATTACATTATACTAATATTTGGTAGCTTATGGTGAATTTAGGGGTCAGTGTATTTAAAAATAGTGTTTTTTTAACCTAAAATGTCTCTAAATCTCCCTGATTCAACATGAAAGGTCCGTTTTTGTGGTTATTTTAAGATGTGATAAATCGACGAGAACCTAATCGATCTCGTGGGCTCGTGATGATTATTATGTGCGCCGCTCGTGCGCTCTCTCGTGCAGCCGCGCTCGCGCGTCGGTGCGACGGCGTCACGCGCCTCGGCTCTCCCTCCCGGCGGCAGGCTGCAGCCCGGATGGAGGCAGCTCAGTCCCGCACCGCTCGGACCCGGTGGATAAAAATATGAATATTTACCACCGATATAAACCTGCAAAACAATCCGAACACACACACACACACACACACACACACACACACATAGCGTTTTCGTAGCTTGATAAACGTCATGGCTTCCGGCTCGGGAGACGGAGAGGAGACCGCGGAGGAGACCGCGGAGGAGACCGCGGAGGAGACCGCGGAGGAGACCGCGGAGGGCGGCTCGTGGAGACTCATAGGCCCGGCCGCGGGGCTCTCCTCGCGGCGCTGCCGGCTCATGTACTCCCCGCTCGGCTCCGCCTCGGACGTCTGCCTCTTCTACGTGAAGGGGGAGTTCTTCGCCATGGACGCTCGCTGTTCACATTCCGGTAAAAAACAACAACAATGCATCTGAGATTAACCCCGTTAGCTAGCTGTGAGGACCGGAGACCGCCGTTAAATCACGTTTATTAAAAAAATATGTAAAATAACGGCTTCACGTGAATGCGCCGTAACACGGAAATGAACCGACAACCGAATATGACGTGGGGCTTCATTTATCTGGATGACAGCATCCTCTCAATCCCACTTGTGCAGAAGCTGGTTCCTCTTGTAGAGTCTAGTTCCACATGTAGAGTCTAGTTCGACATGTAGAGTCTAGTTCCACATGTACAGTCTAGTTCCATATGTACATTCTATGGTTCCACATGTACAGTCCAGTTCCACATGTACAGTCTAGTTCCACATGTACATTATCTGGTTCCACATGTACATTATCTTGTTCCACATGTGCCGTCTATGGTTCCACATGTACAGTCTAGTTCCACATGTACAGTATATGGTTCCACATGTGCAGTCTATAGTTCCACATGTGCAGTCTATGGTTCCACACCTGTAGCTACAGTCTATGGTTCCACATGTACAGTCTATGTATGTTGATGTATTTATCTCGAGAGGGAAGTCATTTTATTTTGAAAAGGCGGTTCAACCATTTCCTGTCTGCGTGTCCCAGGCGGTCCTCTGTGCGACGGGGACATCGAGGAGGCCGACGGGGTCCTGCAGGTCTTCTGTCCCTGGCACGACTACGACTTTGACCTCAGGACGGGAAAGTCCGGCACGTCCTTACAGGTATGGCACTTGGATGTGTATGTCAAGAAATCATCCTCTTCTGTGAGAAGTTAGGACATTCCGCCGATTCACACGGCATAAAAACAAGCTCATGAGTCACAGTTTAGATTATAAGTTCTCCTTCTTGTTTCCATAAACATCTCGTGCTCTGGGTCCATTCATCATTTTCATAAACGGTTGTTTTCTCTTGTGCATAACAAGCAGCGAAAGAAACACAACAACATTTTTTCTAGTTTTATTCGCATTTAAAACGGAGATTTCATTTTCCATTTGCTTTGATCCGATTTGTTTATTTACTAATTCACAGCAACAAGTGTACGAGGTCAAGCTGGAGGACGGCGACGTGTACGTGAAGCACGCCAGCCGTCTCTCCCTGGAGTCTTTTCCCACAGAGAAGAAGAAGAAGATCTGAACAACCCGATGTTCATCGTCCGTGTTCCAAGACTCAAAATTCACAAGCGATCCGAAACATTCCCGAGCCTCATCTGTCATTTCTCACCGAGCGCTCCTCCTGCTTTGATTTTCTGAGAGCTCGGGACGTCTGAAGAGGACGTGACGTCAAGGGTTTACAGTTGAAAAACTTTAATGAAAGAATTAATGAGAAATCTAAATCAATCAAAATCTAAAAAAGTTAATTTTATTTCTTAATGTTCACTCAGCACCCCATCTGGACAGAAAGAAACAGAAATATAAAAATGTTTGCAAATTTATTAAAGAGAAACTTTAATGAAAGTATTAATGAGAAATAAAATCAATCAAAATCTAAAAAGTTCATTTTATTTCTCATAAAAAAAAAACAGAAATATCGAAATTTTTGCAAATTTATTAAAAAAGAACAACATTAATGAAAGTATTATTGAGAAATACAAATCTAAAAAAGTTTATTTTATTTCTCATTAATGTTCATTCAGCACCCCACCATCTGGACAGTAAGAAACAGAAATATAGAAATGTTTGCTAATTTATTAAAAAAGAAAAACAGAAATTTCACATGGTCATAAGTATTCAGACCCTTAGCTCAGTGTTGAGTAGAAGCCCTTTGAGCTAGTCCAGCCAGGAGTCTTCTTGGGAATGATGCAACACGTTGTTCACGCCTGGATTTGGGGATCCTCTGCCATTCTTCATGCAGATCCTCTCAAGTTTCGTCAGAGTGAAAAATGTAAAGGGGTGTGAATACTTTCCGTACCCACTGTTTAACCACTCTATTGCCACTCTTAACTAAAAAGTTACTCCGAAGAACTTTAATTTTGTGTTGATTTTTCGTGTTAGGAATATCAAAAAATAAATAGCCCATCTTCTCGCCCCATCTTCTCGTTATCGAAGGTCATCTAGAGACATCTGTACTACATCCAGTCGGTTTTCAAAACCTGTTAAAAGTTTCTCTTACTGAAAACAAAAATAATAATGGGATCAATCCGTAATTGCAAAAGAAGGGATGATTGCAAACCATATTTTTGAATCCCTAAACAAGTAGATTTTGATTATATTAAAATGATTTTGAGCTCTTAACCGAGTGCCAGTGCATTTCAGTAAGTAATACACTCAACGAGTGTAAAGCTTCCAGTCGTTTCCGTGGAAGAATTGATACAATCATGAAACAGCGGGCACTAAACGGGTCCGTTAGCACCGATAACCCTCTTCCCTTCAACAAGCACCTCGAGGCCCAGTCGTGGCTTTTTTTAATGTTAATTTTTTGACTTTTGTGAAAAATAGAATCCCAGCCAGTAGAACACACATGAAGGGGCCCCGCAGTTACGATCGGTGGCAGGTTCCCGGGGTCGAGACGTCTCCATCGGCGTTTCCCTGGCAGCGACCGGTGACTCTGTTACTGACGCACTGGGGCTCTAACAGAAACGGGTTGTGAGGCGCCTGAAATGCACCATTGCCTCAAGAAATATGTGTTTTCCAACTTTGTGTGTGTGTGTGTGTGTGTGTGTGTGTGTGTGTGAGGGCACTCGCTCGCTATATTTTCTGGCAGAGTCACCGAGTCACGAAGGTGTCGGTGACTCTGCGGCTCAACGCTCTCCGTTTGTTTTTATTTCCTCCCCGCTGTGATTCCTGCTGCGTAACCATATTATAATAATAATTCCTCTGGCTGGACGGGTCTGTTGTGTGCAGTGGAGGTTTTTCCTCTTTTCCCACGTGCATCATAACTCATCACCTGCCGGGTAACGGGTTATTTGGGGTCGGTAGAAAGTGAACGTATTGGGGATGCTGCGCTCGGGTTGTGAGCCCTCGACTTTAGTGAGTCGTGTTGGTCTGTCGCTATGTTTCCTTAATAGTTTTAATGCATTAAAAACAATTATAATTATTTGAATTATGTATCTGGTCTTTTATGTTTCTGATCACTTCTACTGTAAACTGCCGTTTTGTTTGCTGTAAACTATATTTATTGTCACTTGTGCAAAGCTGTATATTTATCCATATTGTTTAATTCACAAAATAAATGATATATTGATAATGCTGCTTTATATTTCAAAGATAATATACATTCTACTGTGGAAGTGTTTCATTCTTGTGTGGGTCCTTAATCCACAAAACACGACTCGGAAAAAATTATATGAATCCGAAAATTACACAAAATCATTTATTTACAATTTATTTTTCGTACATCAATTAGTAGATTTAATACAACACACAATGTACACATGAAAACATATAAAAGAAATGAGATTGGCGACGCCATGCAATAGTTGAGCGTTTACAGAGTATTATCAGTATTATCATTCACGTCATTATTTTACTGGCGGGTTAGGACGTCTTCTGGAGGACAGTTGCAAATATGAAACTCCAAAAGTTGTAGAAAAAAGTTTGAAGATGACCTGAATAAATTAGGACCTCTCTGTACTGTCAGAACAGAAAATGGATGAATCTGCTTCAGTTATTAGAAATTGTTGGTGGTTTTTGGTAGATTAAGAGTTTTTACAGCCTAAAGTTTAAAAGTGACCAAGAGGCAAAATGTGGTAAAGTATTTAAAAGCAATTCACTTCATCAGATTTTTGGTTTCAAACTCATTACAAAAAGCAAACCAAGCCAGTTGACATCATCGGAGTCTACCTGGCACCTAAAAACAAAGAATAATTGTTCTAATAACGCAGCTTTACTTGGAATGGATAACTGAAATATAATTACCGTCGCTCACTGACGAACACGATATCTTATTAAACCCGTCGACTCCGGTGAAGTTCAGGTCATCCAGGCCAAGATTCCCCTTCTCTGTTCGCTGCATTGTCTATAGAACGATTATCAGAGTTGAGAGACGATGTCGACTCATAACTAATAAGGACAAGCTTATTTTAAACCGTTACAAAGCTCAAGATTGCATTTTGGCTCGTTCCGCCTGCTCTGCTCTCCAAACAGATTATTTACCTCCATCCATGCAAAAAGCCTCTCACGAACGCGATCGGTCAATACGACTCGGACTATAAACCACACAAGACAGAACGCTTCAGATGCCAAACCCACCGTGTCCCATTGCCAACAGATTCCTCATTTATGGAGATTATCTCATCTGTTCAACAAGTTGTGCTAAGCCACCAGCGGGGTTTCCAGTCGTTCATGCTAAGCTAAGCGGCTGCTGGCTGCGACCTCATACTCGATGACCTCTCGATGAGAGTGCTACCGATCGTCTCGTCTGACGCTCTGCAAGCAAAGCTCCATAATGTCAAACTATTCCTTTTTAAAAGGTGTAAAACGGATTTCCACGAAGCTCCGCGAAGCCGTGTGCATAGTATTGGCGGTGAGCGATCCCCCCCCAGTGAGATGAAACGGTTGCTGTACTTCTACCGCCAGTTCAACGAGAAAAACATCCAAGCTCAAACTCTCCTTCCTTTGATTCCGAAGACTTTAGAGACGTGCTCTTAAGTCGTCAAAGCCAAACTTCTCACGGTTTCCTTAATCTCCTTTTGAACTTCCCCCAGAAGACGGAGTAACTGTCTGGAGAGCGCAGCTCACTTTCCAATGCGAAGCCTCACATGATGGTTTACTCTACTTACGCCTATTGTTGTTACCTTGTCCTCCAAACCCTTCTGATAACTTCTCACCGTCAATGAGCCAATTCTCCCGTCAAAGCTTAATCCTCTACCAAAAAAACCCATCAACGCTGCATTCTTCCATGTGCAAGCACTTTTGAAGAGCCTGAGATTCGGTAAGTGATGGACCGGGAGGCCAAAGCCCACAAATATGTTCCCTACCTTCTTTTTTTCTACTTTACCAAACAGTTCCCCAAAAAATTATGAAATCCATCACTTGATAATCTCGCTTAGTTCTCTTGATGTCTTTGCTCCAGTTGCTCTCCAGCTGTTGGGCCTCCTCAGCTGACCTCACACACCCACTGCATTGATCCAGGAATTATCTCTTCCAACACCTGGACTCAATCATCAGCTTTCTCTTCTTCTTCTTCTTCTCTTTTCTCCCAACAGGGTGGATGCTATACTTTTGCTTCACAGAGATGTTTGTTGTGATCTGGGTATTTGAACTGGTGATCTGTGAGCAGCCCACAGGCCTGTGATTAGAGAGGTCTGTGATAATAGCGATGATATCGCCCTGTATTACTGGTTTTCTGGGGTGTGCAACTCCGATTACATAATGGCAAAAAAAGGTAGGGTTTCTTCTTTCTCTATGTGGAGCCAAGTACAACTGTTGGGTTGCGGTTCTCTTTCGGTGGTCCACCATGGGAACTTTAGGAGGCAATGATTCTACGATCCTGTTTGAATTGTGCCATGAATTACACATCTGTCCATTTGAAATGCAATTCTGCATGTCGGAAAAGGAGCAATTGGTTCATACGATTGTGCAGTTTTGTTGGATGAAAACAATATAAATATCCAAACGATGACTGTGTGTTCACTTAGCGGTTAAAAACAATTTCTCCATGACTACCTGCAGCTTTGTACAATTAGATTTTCAAATTGACGAACGTAATCTGTTCTACCGTTAGCTTGCGTACAGAATATGGCCCCCATGGGTTTCACCAGATGAGGCTGGTCATTTTTTATACACACAACTTCCCATTTGCAACTTTTAAGCACACCTTTTAAACAATAAATCTGTGGCACATTGGGAATAACAAATGTAATCAGACTTAAATGGAGTTGCGTGAGCAGTTGGCCATTGTAATGGAGAATTTGTCTGACCACCATCCCCCTTGTGCCCGGTTTATTGTTGATGACTCAACTTCATCCTGTGTGTCTTGGACACAAACTTGTTTGGCTGTTTGTAGAAGTCAGGGTCAAACTGTTTTAATAGTTCTCAAGAGGATGAGTCATTTATTTTCTAATTAACAGCAGACTTATATTTACTCGTAAGCCTCTCCTGGTTACTCGGTGGACCGCGGCCCCCCTTACAGTACATGCTTTTGGATTAGTTTAGCTTGAGGAGATCTTCCCCGGGATCTGCAAGTCCTCATTTTGCAGATAAACAAGTGTGGCACTTTTACCAGAGGAATATTTCTTCTAATCACCTACATCAATTAAAATAGCCTACTATTTGTTATCGAGGTCTAATAATCTACATATCTCTAGTATTAAGATGTACATTTTAAATTGACTTACGTGGCCGATAAATTCAAAGGCGTGTCACTTTCTTTAAATTGTCACTCTCATGTGTCAGATAATGGGTTGTGTTGATGAAGAGAAGGTTCCGCTGAGAGTTTTAACTCCCTCGAACAAGATTGCTCTCTGGAGTAAAAATTGTAAGAAGAAGAAGAAGAAAATCAACTGAGTCATGCAGCAAAGTGTGAAACGATTAATAGACTCTTGGCAGTTCAGAAAGTTGAAGAATGATTACATACGTAGGAGTTAAATGATTTTTCCTGTGTAAGGTCTCGTACAAGACACTATCTACCACGCGTACTGAAGGAGCTGTTGCTTCGTTCCCCAGCAGAACTTTTTATTTATTAGTTGGTTACATGCTGATCTTTAAGAATTCTTAAGTTAAATCATATAGTTATTGCACTTCAAAATACAAAGGCAGCTCTCAAGCACATTATCCAACAACAACAAAAACAAAGCTGGACCCTGAAGGAGTCTGCGAAAGGTTTTCTGAGAATGTGAGATATTTTGGGAATATTAACTTTTTATTAAGAAATGTTTCTCTGGTTTGGCCAGTTTGGAATATGCCGAGGACAGAAGGGAATTGTGTCATATGTCTCAATCAGCCACTGGCGAGATCCACGCTCGTCTTGGCGGAGGCCCTGGTCTAGCACATTAACTAGGTGTGAAAGGATGTTTGGCAAAATTCACAGACGGCAATGTGGCACGCTAATGAAAAAACATTAAGAAGCATGACGGAAGATATCCTCTATTCTCTGGGTGGCAAGCCTCGCCCCGCTGTCTCTTTTGGTGGCGAGACTGTCCCAGTTTGTACAAAAACAAGTTGTTTTTTCTTCTTTTTGACCTGAAAGAAAAGTTCAGTGGAAAGCATCGGCTAATTATGAAGTGTTTGGGGTCTGGCGTAGTATTTTATAGTTTATAAATGTTTGTTTTTTGAAAAGACGTCTGCAAAAAAAGAATAACAAGTGGAAAGTGGAATGCCACAGATCAGAACTATAAAAGTTACATTCTCAAATGTCAAGTCAGTCTATTCGTACATTAAATGAGACCAAAGCTAATTACGTGAATGCCAGTCACCGTGCTACACACAGTCAAATAACGCATGTCTTTTTAGAGAAGGAAGACATTTATCTACCAAACCCTTCAAGTAAGTATAATGAATATCTTCAACCAATCATTAATTTTGCTGAATTGCTGTCTGCCTCCGTTTGGTGGTTTCCATAGTCAAGAGGGAGTTCAAACTCATCACCAGACGAGGCCACTTTTACTTCCCTGATTCGACGGCATAATATCAGTCTTGGCGGAAGAGCTAGAAATGAAAAGGAAAGCGCATTTAAATCATTCGGACATTACTCTCAATGTAAAAGAGACCTTAAACGATCTTAATTAAAGCGACCCACCTTGGAAAACTCTATTGCCGCTGCTGTGTGCGTGTGGACACTCTTCTTCTGGTTGTGGAGGTGGTTCTCTGATTCTGGGTCCTGCCCTGCTGCTCTGACGGATAGGCCACTATCCGGGTGGGTAGTCTCTGTGCCTGCATACCCTCCGACTCCCTCATGCTCCTCCCCATCTGGGCCAGAGTCTGAGACGGGTTGTTCTGCAGGCGTTGGAAAAGGCTTTCTCTGTTTATTTTCCTCTCTGGGCAGCTGAAGGTCAGCGCCACTCCAGCGTCTGTCTTCATCTCCCTGGAGAAACCATCCGAGGTGCCGTCAAAGCAGCGGCCAATAGCGATCTCCTTGGCTACCCTCGGGTTCTGGTCTGTGACTGTGTAGATGCCATAGTTGTGTCCCAAAGGATCGACGGGGGCCAGCATGCTGAACCCATGGCTGTCGTTGTTCGGAGCGACCGGTGGATGCTTGATGAGGTACTCCTGGAGGAGGCTGTTGGTGTTGGTCATGCGACAGTTCGCCTGTGGAAGCACTGAGATGATAGATCGGTCCACCTCAGCTTGATCAAACAACATACCGCTGCATTTGAACTCCAAACAGGCCGCTGAGGTGTTGGCTTCTTGCATGTCCCGGGTGCTGCGGATGTCTCTTATGCCATAAAGTTTACCTTTCGTTTCTCGGTGTGTTCCCCCGTAATTCCTCGACCTGACCATCACTTCCTTCTGTCCATTGATCTTGACCTTGATGAAGCACGCTCTGAACTCTTGGGGGTTGGGCCACCAGGAGAGGTAGTCGCCCATCCAGGTCGTCAAATCGGTCTCTTCGAAGGGAACAACATTGTATTCATACTTGTCCTTTTCCACTCTGAAGAATCTGAAATGATTCGCATCAGTAGGGGCATTTTCACAACTTAAGCCATTCTGATACGCATATATTGGCCCATTCGACTCGTCAAAATTATTTTGATTTGGCTTTGCCAAGTTCATTTTGAAGGCCGTTTTCTTCAGAGCCGGATCGTCGTGGTCTGAGCGCTGGTAGTTTATTTTATCTAGGTATGGCTGGGACACGCCAATGATGTTTGGATTCATCTTGGGGGCGGAGGGAGCTGCCTCCAGTTCTTCCCCACCCATTATTGCTGTGACATAAGCTGTGTAAGCATCGGGCCTTTGGGCATCACAGAAAGCCGGCAAACAAGCCCCGTTGGGCCCAGTTATGACGCTGTCGAAGCGGCCCCATGCCCTAGGGTTGGAGGAAAATCCAGGTTCAGGTTCTAAATTTATCAAGCTGATCACAACGCCCTCCAGCTGCTCACTAGATAGGAACTTGTCGTTCATGTAGGCACGGACTTTGACGTAGCAGCGTCTATTCTCAGGCACGTCCAGATTAAAGAGCCTACGCTCTCTGATCTCCATGTTGCCGATGAGGAATGTGCGTTCCTCTCGTTTGCTCCGTCCATGACCGCTGGAAGTCGTGTAGGAGAAGTCGCTCTCCTCTTCCCATACTCCCGTGTCCGGGTTCATAGACCACAGTTTCATTTTGGGAATGTGTTCTGGCATTTTGACGTGCTGCGTGTCGAGAAGAACTTGAACAGCTCCAGCTCCGAGGATCTCCTTGTTGGTCTCATCTCTGAAGTCCACAGAGAACATGCCATAGGTCCTCAAAGGGAGCATGTCGCCCTCACCGTCCACAAAGTTGAGATCGCCAGGCGTCGCGGCCGCCATGGTGATATTTCTTGGGTCAAAGAATGTGACGCTGGCTTTCACAGTTCCCTCGTAGATGTCTCCATTGTCCTTGTGGAAGGAGTTGGGCGGAATCAATAACTGACCAATGGGGTCTTCCCCATCAATTTCCCCGAGGTTAATAGAGTTGGTTTCTGCGGCATTGATGTCAATTGGTTTCTTCTTTCTCATCACCTTCACATCGTGGTAGATGGACCCGCCTCTCTTATCGAGGATGAACACTTTGGGAGTGTCAACAAACTTCTCAGTGGGGTCAACAAAATTGACCACTAATCTCTGCGTATCAGGAGGAATTTGCAACGTGAAGCCTCCTTGGTACCCGGTGGTGCCCGCCCTCTCTTTACCGATGTAGATGTGCCCAAAACGCAGAGGCTCACCATTGTCGGCTGTGACCACTCTGCCACGAACGAGCACAGTGGGCTGCAAACACTTCTGACAGCTGCACTGAGTCACAGCCCGGATCGGGAGGATGTAGCTTCCGCAGTCGATCTCTCGACTCTCCATGTCTTTGACCCCGCAGCAGAACCCGGCTTCGTCTCTGCAGCGCATATCAAAGTCCAGGGAGCCGGCACATTTGTTGTGAAGGCAGCGGCCGGTGTTGTAGTGCATGGAGTCAGTCCCGGGTTGAACGCAGTCCATCGGCAGTCTGATGAGGTGCATCTCGGGGGTGGAGGTGCACGTTGGTTTACCTTTGGCTGTGAAGAAGACGATAATAAGAGGACATTAAGCCGGTGTCTAATCTGTTTGTCATCTGATGTACATAAAACACGAAAGGCTATTTCTCAGTGCAAAAAAATGGACATACTTGCCATGTTAAAGTTTTACATTCTCTAAGATTTTTAAAGCCTGTCAAATCAGTTTGATTTATTAATTATGAAAATCACAGGGTACTTAATAAATGTATAGTGGAATACGACATGTGTATAGTGAATAAATTGGAACCTGCCAATTGGGTATTTGAAAGATATTATTTCTGCCTTTTTCACACACATATCATTTAGTCACACACACACACACATGTGGCCTGAAAGTATCTGAGTGGTCAAGTTGAGCGGTGCATGAAAAGGGAATCCAACATAAAGTTGAACAGAACATTTATTTACCAACCATCCAGAAGGGAGTTGGAAAGAAATAATTAGCCTTCACCTCGATATTGGCAGAATAATGAACGCATATGATATCACAAGTTGATTTTGAGTTTCATAGTCAAGTCCTTGTTAAGCTCCCAATCTCCCAAGTAAGTCAATGATTGCAGACACATGGAACAGTGCGATTTGTATGCAATTATGTAACTCTTCTGTCTCTGTGGTTGAAACATGTTTTTATGGCGAAATTCAACTTAAACTTCTGCATAATGTAAAAGAGTGTTCCATCCTGCTCTGAGGCGCAGGTGTTGGCCTGCACACATGGGAGCGCTTCCTGCCGTAATGACTGTTGGAGTGGAGGGATTTGTCTGCGGCTTGGGATGGATTACTTTAGAGAAAACCCTGTGTCTTAACCTGAGTCTTTGCTAACAAGCGCCCCGAAGATGATAAACAACGCGGGTACTGTGGAACTGCAGACTCATCATCCACTCACAGGAGGAAAGAAACTGGATTTATTGACAAGCTTGGATTTTGCCTCAATACCGAGTATTGTGTGTTGGTGTGTGTGTGCGAGGATGTTTTACAGTTTCCAAAATCCAGAGTCATCTCACACAATAAAACATCCCGGGTTAGGAAGTCGTAGATTCAACCAATGTCAACATAATAAAATACCTACTCCGAGCGCAGCCCCGATACTTCGTATTTTCCTTTTCTCTCTCAATGACAGACGTTCTATCACCGGACTCTTTTTTTCCTCTCACTCTTAGATGGTAGGGCACTGCGGTTTGGTTTGAATCCTCTTTTATGCGTGGACACGGCTCACGGACGACGCGACCCTCGCATTCCTCTTTAAAGTGTAGACGCAAGCTCGGAGGCAGCTGCTTTTTATCTCGTTAAAATAAAGTGCGGTTGTTAGCTCTTTTTTTTTGTCAGCGTTTTTTACTCCAGTGCCGTGTGTAGAACTTTAACTCAACACGTCATTGTCCAACTGCAACTGGGATGACAGCCACCCTGAGCTGTAATCCCCCTGTGCCGCTATATCATCACGGTTAATTATTCTCTTTCCGGGCTGATGATGATGAATTACAGTTTTACATTACATCACTGACGCAGGAGGGAGCTTTGGTGTTGTTTCTGACAATGGGAACAAATTAGACCAAATAAAAAAATAAAATTCTCAGCAGACTTATGGCCGTTTACTGGAACGAGCGGATTTAAGTGGTGAATACTGGCCGATTTTAACAGGTTTATGCCTAAGTGGAAACAATTGCTTTTAGTAAGAGTTGCAAAGCGTTACCGATGACAGTGAGGAGGGCTGGAGAGGACTTGATGCTGCCCGCGGAGCTGCTGGTCTTGCAGTAGTACTGCCCGGACTGCTCCGGCTTCAGGCTCCACAGGACCAGGTCTTCTTCGTACTTGTACAGCTTCCTGTCCAGAAGAGTCCCATTGTGGTACCTTTGTAGAAGAGTTACAGACAATAATGAGAGGGATTTTTTAAAAACTTATTTTTTACTAATTTGTTGGTAGATTTATACAATAATAAGTCAAAAAAAGAGTTTGTTCAGTTAATTGTAATAATGAGATTTGAAATTTAAAGCGGCACCGATTAATAATGTAAAATAAACATGAACGTTTTTTGGTGTACATTACGGTTTAGAGAATACATATTTAAAGTTGATGACACAGCCACTCAAATTCACAAACTTCCCACCCCTTTCTGATACTCAAGGATTTTTTTTAACAATCAGCTGTCAACCAATTAAGTGATACTGTTTCACAGATCCTGTAAAAGTCACAAAAAAGTTATATTTTTCCAAGTTGTTGGCCTCTTGTCTATGTTGGGAGTGTAATAAAGTGTCTACAATGTTAATAAGAGACCATACAAGTAAACAGAAACTATATCTGCTTTTGGCAATGTACAACTTGGTGCTCGAGCCAATGAGTCAAACGTCTCTCAGAGGAGGAAAAACCTCCGACTCAGCTTCCTTCAGCTCATCGTTCTGCTTCACCGCTTTGCTTCAGTCTTCCTGCTCTCATCGAGGTTGTTTTCCAGCTGCAGCGGGACGATGATTTCACCCCCCCAAAAGGCTTTTATAAACCTTATTATTTCCCGATATGTAACCGTAATCACCAGTAGTATTTGTCAGGTGCCGGTGACCCCGTTGCCTTGCAGCACATCATCACCCGTCCTCCCTCGTAACGCACTTTGTCCTCCGGGTGTTTCACGATGTACGGCTTCTCTGCGGAAAGAGGAAAAGACTGTTATGAATGCTGCCGCAGAGGCTTTGAGACCTCTTAAAACACACTTTATCCTCACAAAGATCCCCGTGCTTATGAAACATTATTGTTTGGGGGGGGGGGGGGGGATTACTTTTTCAAGAGCACAGGGTTATTTTTTCATTTGGTTTCCATGCAACCAAACAAGTAAGTGAACCAGACAATAGGGGAGTCTGACAATAGGCTTACACAATTTCCTGTTTTATAACTCTTGCAAATGTAATTTACTGGCCTTGGATAACGATAATAAAAGAAATCAAGAAAACTCTTTGTTGAAAATGGATGTAGTCCCTTTGAGAAGAAAAACAACAACATCTTCATTTATTGTCGAATCGTACTTGCATTGTTTGATTTTATTGAAGGTCACAAAAAATCAATAAATAATTTGTTTGTTTTTTTATCACGAGAAATCTTTCGCCTTAGCACTCACCGGCTGATCTGAGGACGGCTCGTAACCATGACGACCCTGTGCCGTTGCTGACGGCGGAGACGGTGATGGGGGCAAACTTCTCCTTCCTGATGGCGATCGAGGTGGAGCTTAAGGAGCAGATTCCCGTGATCCTGAACTGACCTTTGGCGTCTGTGAGGGCGCGGATCACCTTGGGCTCCCTGTCCAGCGCCACCCAGGCGTCTGCCACAGGAACGCCGGTCACGCCGAGGACCTCGCCGCGCAGCACGTGGTCGTCACACGTGCAGCGGCTGCAGTCGTCGCTGGGGCGACCCTCGCTGCACACCAGCTGACATTTGGCTGTCGGGCGAAAAGACAGAGACATGAGCACACACACAAACACACACGCACACACACAAACACATACACAGACACAGACACACATACACTACCGTTCAGAAGTTTGGGGTCACACAGAGAGTTAGGTGTTTTTCATGAAAACTCACTTTTATTTATCAAACAAATTGCAAAATAAATAGAAACTATAGTCAAGACATTGACAATATTAGAAATAATGATTGTTATTGTAAATATGAATGTTGTTCTTCTTGCGGCTCAAAGGAAGACCCGTTTTATAGCTTCTCTGACCATTGTAACTGTTTTCAGCTGTGCTCACATACAAAGTTTTTTTAAGGGTTTTCTACCCCTCCGTTAGTCTTCTAAGGCGATAACACAATGTACCATTAGAACACTGGAGATGGGCCTCTACACACCTCTGTAGAGACTTCATTAAACACCAGGGAAGAGAAATGTACACATTAACTATGTAGAGAGTTTATTTATGATTAATTTAATGTTATCTTCATTGATGAAAACAGTGCTTTACTTTGAAAAACAAGGATATTTCTCAGTGACCCCAAACTTTTGAACGGTAGTGTATACATATGTATAGATGTCAGAATATTAACGGCGTGGTTCCGGCTCACGGTACCTGGACACGGACTCCTCCCACACTTCTGTATTTCCGCCGGCCGCCCGCTGCACTGAACGGTCCCTGAACTCCTCGCGCAGGTCCTCCTCCTAATCCTGCGACCGCCACCACAGGTCGCCGAACACGACCCCCAGCGACCCCACGGGCCCCACTTGGCTGATCCGGAAGACAGGAACAACGTGAGTAATACCTTATTATTTTCTGGTTTGAATTCAATAACTTCATGATTCAAACTTTTAACAAAGTGGTCTGATAAGAGTCGTAAACTTTCTTGTGTATCGGGCATAATTATCAGTTGTTAACATGGTGCAATTTATACAGTATTGTTGGCATAAAAACTACAGCTATGCTGATTACGTCGCTGCAATTGAAAGAGCGTTTATTCAGAAGAAGCTCAATCAGGAACACTAGGGTCTGCTCTCGAGGGCGCCGGAATAAATCAGACTAAAGAAACCAGCGCGTTGGCCTTTTGAATGTCAGAACCAATATCAAAACTTATTTTTTACATAATAATTATACATAAAAGGAAAAATATATTCCCGATTAAATGTTATCCCCCCTTTAATAATATTTTATTCAGATTAATATTCATCCCACAGTACAGAATACTTCCTGTACAGTACACAGAAATCTTGTATCCACTATTGGGTTAACATATGAAGCGTAGACCTCTATACAACCAGAGGAATCGCCCCCTGGTGGTCAGGAGAGAGTATGTAGCTTTAACAAATGAAGCATAGATTTCTATATAACCAGAGGAGTCGCCCCCTGGTGGTCAGGAGAGAGAATGCAGCTTTAACACATGAAGCATAGATTTCTATATAACCAGAGGAGTCGCCCCCTGGTGGTCAGGAGAGAGAATGCAGCTTAAACACATGAAGCGTAGACTTCTATACAACCAGAGGAGTTGCCCCCTGGTGGTCAGGAGAGAGAATGCAGCTTTAACACATGAAGCATACACTTCTATACAACCAGAGGAGTCGCCCCCTGGTGGTCAGGATACAGAATGCAGCTTAAACACATGAAGCGTAGACTTCTATACAACAAGAAGAGTCGCCCCCTGGTGGTCAGGAGAGAGAATGCAGCTTTATCAAATGAAGAATAGAGTTCTATACAACCAGAGGAGTCGCCCCCTGGTGGTCAGGAGAGAGAATGCAGCTTTAACACATGAAGCGTAGACTTCTATACAACCAGAGGAGTCGCCCCCTGGTGGTCAGGATACAGAATGCAGCTTAAACACATGAAGCGTAGACTTCTATACAACAAGAAGAGTCGCCCCCTGGTGGTCAGGAGAGAGAATGCAGCTTTATCAAATGAAGAATAGAGTTCTATACAACCAGAGGAGTCGCCCCCTGGTGGTCAGGAGAGAGAATGCAGCTTTAACACATGAAGCATAGATTTCTATATAACCAGAGGAGTCGCCCCCTGGTGGCCAGGAGAGAGAATGCAGCTTTAACACATGAAGCATAGATTTCTATATAACCAGAGGAGTCGCCCCCTGGTGGCCAGGAGAGAGAATGCAGCGATTCATTACAAAAGGTAAAGTCGTGGTAAATCTCGAGGCCTCTCACCGGCACACGGCGGGTTGGAGCACTCCCTCCTCTCCGAGTGGTGGCCGATGCACGCCGGCACCAGCAGCAGAGGCATGGGCTGCGTGTTCACACACTTCCTCTGGCGCACCTGGATGCCCACGTCGTTACACGCCGCGGTGGAACAGGGACCCCACTCGCTCCAATTAGTCCAGTAGCTCTGCACTAAACACACACACACACACACACACATTGAAGGAAAGAGTGAGGGCATCCAGAGCAAAGCCGCCATGAAGAAGGAACTAAGTGGAGCGTGATGTCGGCCCTGAGCCGCTACCTGGGGGGCACTGGAAGCGGACGTGGTAGTTGGAGCAGACGTGGCCCCGGGGCTGCTCGTTGTTCACGCACCAGAAGCCCTTCTCCAGGCTGGAGTGGACCACCTCCCCGGTGTCGGCCGGCGCCACCCAGTCGGTGGTGCGGGCCTCCATGGCGACGGGCCGAGCGCAGACCCTCTCCCTGTAATAGAAGCGGATGGCCTCCAGGCGCTCGTAGTCTCCGTTCCCTCCGGGGTGATCGATGTTGAACCAAGACGTCCACTCCGTCACGTCTGGGGGGGGGAAGAAAAACTATTCTCAGGATCCAAAAATAATTTGGTTTGGAGCTGGTTCTGGGCAAATGGGTCAGAACCACAAGGATTCAAGAGGGAGGGGAACAGAAGGGATGGGTTACACACTTTAAGAGGTCTGCTACCGACATTTGACTTCTAACAACCCAAGGGAGCGTTGCCTTGTCCAGGTTGTTTCCCCCCACGCTTTGACAGATGGGGGAATGTCGTCACGTTTTTTTTTTAAGTTTCGAAACCCGAGCGCTTCCTCGGGATTCAAAACCAAAAAATGAGCGAGGGACAGAGCGATTGTTTCTTCGGTTGTTTTGGTGACAAAAAAATCTGGACTGAGGCTAAACTTCCAATAACCACATTCCTGTTTCAAGCCACCAGCTCTGAACTCCTCCATCCCTCCGGGTGTAGTTGGTACCTGTCGTCTGGGTGTCGGTGAAGGTGTTGGGGGCGACCCTCCTGGTCCGGTCCGACTGGCTCCTGGTCCTCACAGGTCCTGCAAACCATCAACGGCACGTCGGCTACTCAGTGGAATCCTAC
Source organism: Liparis tanakae (assembly GCA_036178185.1). Taxonomy (NCBI): domain Eukaryota; kingdom Metazoa; phylum Chordata; class Actinopteri; order Perciformes; family Liparidae; genus Liparis; species Liparis tanakae. Next base: position 22,271,527 of record CM070102.1, read on the forward strand.
AGTTTACAGCATGAAGCTACAATAATTCTCTTTATCATACGTCTTTCCATCCTTCATTTCATATTGCCCTCCTCCTCCTCTTTCTCTTCCTCTCTTCCCTTCTCTCCATCCATCAACAAGCAGCTGCTGTTGAGGACGCTAATCAAGCTCCAGCTGTGACGGACCGGAGCGCGCAGTCGTCTGTCCACAAGCTTCACTTTAACTCGCTCCGTCACCTCTCACACACACACACACACACACACACACACACACACACACACACACACACACACACATGTATTTGCTGTCAGTTTATTTAGTGATCTTAAAGATAATAATGTGTGCTCATGCTTAGAATCGTCGAGTCACTCTTACGTCATCTTGATGATGATGATGATGATGATGATGATGATGATGATGGAGGCAATATTGCCGTATTAGAACGAAAAGGATATTTACACGCTTTCAAGTTTAATGAAAGCACGTTTTGTTGTTTGTTTTGTTGTTTGAAAAGAGAAAAAAGTCAGCTGTTTTCTGAACATTTCAACTTTGAGTTTCATGTGTGTGTTTGGATGTGTGTGTGTGTGTGTGTTTGTGTGTGTGTGTAATAGGTGAAAGCAGTATGCCCTTTTGTTTCGCAGAGCCTCCCAGCACCGAGGCCGGTATCCATCCCAGTCCCCACTGGTTTTTACGGCTCACTCCGACTCTTTATTGTCCGGCCAGCACATTTATTACTAACACTTTCAAATAGATTCAGCAAAGGAGGATCGCCGCTCGCCGCTCCACGGAACAACAGATACAAAAATGCATCGCCGTTTAGTTTTTAGGGGAAACGTCGAGAGTCAGCCGACCCTCGCTCTGATGCAATGGAAACGCTCTGGTGCAATGGGAACGCTCCGGTGCAATGGGAACGCTCCGGTGCAATGGGAACGCTCCGGTGCAATGGGAACGCTCTGATACAATGGGAACGCTCTGGTGCAATGGGAACGCTCTGATACAATGGGAACGCTCTGGTGCAATGGGAACGCTCCGGTGCAATGGGAACGCTCCGGTGCAATGGGAACGCTGGGCAAACAGAAGCCAACGTGCTTTCACCCTGATCTGCTGGGCAGATGTGGCTCCGGTCTAGTCGAGTAAATCAAATCAAATAGTTTTCCACCCGCCTCCTTTTGTCTCCAGGATTCTGTCTTGATTACATTTTTACAGTTTTTTTCGGCCATTTTTTTCTCTCTTGAGAACCGTAACCCCCCAAAAAAATATATATATATATTTATATTTTCCTGGTGACGGAAACACAACCAGTCCGTGTGTTTCACTTAATTTACATGGACTTCCAACTAAGTTAATTAGCATTTATTTCCCCAGACGTTTGACTTCTGGTTATCGTTTCAAGATGTTGGACGAGGAAAAGAAAAGACAAAAAAACATAAACAATTGGTAGAGTTTTACGAGGTGATTAATGTATTTTTTAAAGTTAAAAGAGGAAACTTGTGAAGGTGAAGTTGGTTCCTTGAGTGGTGTGTTCACAGTTTATGAATTTTTAAAAGCTGGAGATTTTATTTGGGGCGCGCTTCATACGGCTGGCATGGGAGTGAATCCACCTCCTGAAGCCGGAGGGAGCCATGTTGGCCTTTATGACTTCCTCAATCATCCACCTTATACACTTCATCTTGTTTGTCCTCATGCGAGCGGGTTTGGGTCGGTGCTCTGGAGACACAGCTCTTTCCATGGAATACGTTTTATAAATAAATTTTAATGACGTGAGCGCGCTTCAGCGAAGGTTTGGTTTTTGGGTCTCGTCGCGAACGCGACTCAGTCGGGTTCTAACGGAACATCGTGATTCGGGTTTCGTTTTTACAGCGAGTGCCACTAAATCCAGAATATTTTCAAGTAAAAAAAAATTCCATGACAGTATGATGAGCGCAAAGCAGGAAGTCAGGTGTGAGGAGGAGGGCGGTGTGGTTTAGTAGAACAGGTCGAGGAAGAATTTGAGTTTATGTTATGTTGCGGGTCACAAATATTTGTAATTCCTTTTTCTGTATGAAACTTCTTCTGCTTACCTTATTAAGTGTAATCAACGTAAAAAAAAATACATTAAAAATATCCCCTGCAGGTTTATATAACAGACATGATGTGAAAGTGGAGGCTAAAAGACGTCAGAAGTGTCAAGTTTAGATCATTTCTTTCTTTGTAAATGTGAGACAGTCTTTCTTACCAAACACAAAACACAAACAAACACACCCACACACACACACACACACACACACACACACACACACACACACACACACACACACACACACACACACACAGGAGGTCGGTGTGGTTTAGAAGAACAGTTCGAGGAAGAATTTGACTTTAAGGAGAAGGACCGCCGTTTGTAAGTCGTGAGTCGTGATTGGAGTTTTCTTTTCAAGCATGGCATGAGGACAAAGCTCCCCCTGACCTTCTTAACATAAACCACGATCGTTCCCTGAAGATGAGGAAGAAGCTTCCTTGCGTTGTTAAAGAAGACATAGACGCGTCTCTAGACAGGTTGGAGGACCTTCATCATCTTGGACTCGAACCCCAATAAACCGCCTGGTCTCTCTCCCAGTCACGTACCAACACTTGCTTTCAATAAAAAAATAGTTTTAAACCGTATAATGCAAACATCTGTCTACCGCCTGTTTCATCCGAGGGTTGGAGGACCCATCAGTCCTCCTAACCACTTGACTTCTTTCATCGCTCCCCTCGGCCACTAGGGGGCCTTTACATGTGAACAGCCTTCCTCTAGTGAGGACAGTATCATCTTTGTGGCTTTGCTTTACGGCTTTGACATCTCACAGCGATCGTGGTGTAATGAACACGCGGATGTTTCGTTTCTCTCTCTCAGTTCCACCTTTGACATGAACATGTGACGGGTTATTATCCCCCGCAGCCGGCGTCCCCGTGACCCTCGTAAACCAGATGCTTTACAGGGGCGCTGACGTATCAGAGGAGGCCGGTTAGCGTCTGGGCTCCACATATAGCCGCATGGCAGCACCTGCGTGACTGACGGCAACATGTCTGGAACACAAAGCCGCTGCTTTACTTTGTTTCCCTCGCTGAAGTCATTGTCATCTCTGCCCTCTGCGATTCTTATTTTAGAGGACTATCTTTGGATCTTATGATTTACGACACGGTGGTTGTTCTGAAGCACAGCGGTGGGCGTGTTCAGCCAGTTCACACTCAAAGGTACGTCCTCCTCCAATGGTCATCAGTGCCTTTGCTAAGGACCGCCTCCCTATGCTGTACTTTACAAAACAGTTGGCATAACACACATGTTGGCCTCGTAGGATTCTGCTAAACATTTGATTCTGTTGAATATCTATTAAAAAAGCTTCTTGTCACGCTTGCAGAAAATAGCGACAGCTCAACGAAATAAGGCAATCCAAAAATGCTAAAACCTAAGAATGCATCGGACTAACATATGTAACGCAACAATGTAACGCAACAATGTAACGCAACAATGTAACGCAACAATGTAACGCAACAATGTAACGCAACAATGTAACGCAACAATGTAACGCAACAATGTAAGGCAACAATGTAACGTAATAATGTCACCTATCAATGTAATATAACAATTTAACGCAACAATGTATCAACACTCTCATATGTAATGTAATCACACTTAGTTATGTAACGTAACGATGTAACGTAACGATGTAACGTAACGATGTAACGTAACAATGTAACGATGTAACGTAACGATGTAACGTAACGATGTAACGTAACAATGTAACGTAACGATGTAACGTAACAATGTAACGTAACGATGTAACGTAACAATGTAACGTAACAATGTAACGTAACAATGTAGCCGAACAAAGTAGCGAAAACACTTCCTGGCCACTGGGCCGAACTGTAGAGAGTTTTCTGTCTTGGCCAGAATCTGTGAACAAGCTGCTGATGAGGAGGAGAAGAAGAAGAAGAAGAAAGAAGAAGAAGAAGAAGAAGAAGAAGAAGAAGAAGAAGAAGAAGAAGAAGAAGAAGAAGAGGGGGAACAGAAAGGATTTCATGGAGTCAGATTAGAGCGCCACGGTTAAGCCTGATGCATGCTGGCGGAGGAACGGGGCTTAAACAGAACGGATCGGTCCTGTTTACGATATCCCAGATCCGTACAAGGATTTAACCCCCCCCACACACACACACACACACACATACACACACACACACACACACACAGGTTACGTCACCTTGAGAAGCAGGTTTTACAGTATTTGGCGTAGATGTGGACTCATGAATCTGGTGACGTGACTGTATGTATACGTTTGTTTGGGTGCATGTCATGATGTGGTCATATGGAAGCTGTGTGTGTGTGTGTTTGGCTGGATTCTCCGCTGAGGTGTGTGTGTTGTTGATGAAGAGTTTGGTTTTTCTCTCTGCATCTCTCTCTCTCTCTCTCTCTCTCTCTCTTTCTCTCTCTTTTCTCCCAACAAACCCAAAGCCTGAATCCTAAAAAAACATCTGTAGCTCGTTAAAATTGGTAATTTGTCCCCGCCGACATTAACTAATGATGCAAATCAACTTGACAAAAAGGTAAAACAAAGGCGTTGTGCGCTTGAGCGACTTCTCCCCGACGCTATTTTCTTTTGGGCCGCTTTGAATTATTTCCGCATTAAAAATGTCGGCGAGTCCTCGTGTGAACCTGTGCACAGGTCTGGAGCCAGGAGCTGGAAATAGCTCAAATGGAAGAGGCTGATTAGTCCTGCAATAAATAACATATTGGCCCACTCACACACAAATATTAGGAAAGATGAGCTCGTTATTAATGGGAATTTATTCGCATTTCCCCCTTTGATCCACCGTGATTCCTGTCTGAGTCACTCAGGTCAGTCGTGTTCGGAGCAGGCAGTGGTCAACATCTGGAGAACTCGCCCCGGCCCTCCAGCTGCTGCTCACGTACGCCCCCTAGCTGTGCAACGAGATAGAGAGAGGGAGAGAGAGAGAGAGAGAGAGAGAGAGAGAGGGAGGTTTGGAAGTCCTCTGGTTTGAAGAAGAAGTCTCGGAGCTGGAAGCTTACGCTAAAGAGGTGGCGATGCCACGGCGGGCAGCTGCCCATCTCCAAATGGGAAAACAGACCATAAATCTGGAAGGTATTGGGCGGCGTGGAGAGAGAAATGGGGGGGGGGGGGGATTTGTGAAGGAATTCCTGAGGGAGGTAGATTAGAAATAAAAAAAGGGAGAACAGATGAAGACACTTCTACAGATGGAGACATTAATTAAGTGGTGGACTGGGGTGGAAGGAGAGTAGGGGGGGGGGGAAGGGGGGGGGGGGGAGACCATAAAAACAAAACAAAAAAGGATAAAAGGAAAGAGCGACGTGCCGGCCAGGTTTACACGGGAAGAGTGGGCTGTAAAGTCATCTCCCCTGTGCCCTTTCCCCCCCGCCCGTCCTTATATCTATCTATCTATCTATCTACCTATCTATCTATCTATCTATCTATCTATCTATCTATCTATCTATCTATCTATATATATATATATATATATATATATATATATATATATATATATGTTTATGGTCTATATGTATATGTATATATGTATATATATCTCTCTCTCTATATATATATATATATGTTTATGGTCTATATGTATATGTATATATGTATATATATCTCTCTCTCTATATATATATATACATATATATATATATATATATATATATGTATATATGTATATATATATATATCTCTCTCTCTCTCTCTCTCTATATATATATATATATATATATGTGTATACCATTTCCTCATTTAGCATGAACCCAGCAGGGGGCCGAGCGGCTCGCCTGGTTTGCGATCATCGCTTCTTGTTTCCACGGTGACAGGGTCGATATCGCTTAGGGCTGAGACGAGGACGGCGCGCTGCAGGGAGACGTTTACGTGGAGCGGAACGTCTTTAGATTTTAGGTTCCGGCCTTCGTTCTCCACCTGTCCCGAGTCCTCGTCACTAAACGGCGCCGAGCCTTTCTTCGCCCGACGGGCGCGGCGACCCCGAGGCCTCCGAGTCCGACGAGAGAGGCGCGTGGAGAGCTCGAGCAAACGCAACGCGGGCGAGAGCGGCGGGCGCTCAAAGGGTTGTGATTATCTGGGAGAGCAGAGAGCATCATGGGAGCTGGCGGGTCGCCACAGCAAAAAGAAGAACAAAAATTACGGAATCAATTTATTGAGTTTTAATTGGCCCTTTGTTAGGTCATAAAGGTCATAACACCTCCCTGAGACGCTCCGTGGGGCAGTTTGTCCATCTGGTTATCGTTTTTTATATTTATCCTGCTATTTGGAAACTTTTAAATTACAGTTACGTATGATGAGAGTGTGACTAGAGTCAAATTCCATGTTTAGGGACGTGTAGGTTGCCAATAAAGCCGAGAATGCACAACCAGGACCTTCAGTCACCTTCCCCTCTGGGACCTGCTCCTCTACCACCTCGCTGCGGTTCATTGAAATGAGATGCTTATATTAACGAGAGCGATTAGGAACTACAGATGCAGTCTATACAATAACACACACACACACACACACACACACAGACAATGGCAAACGCACATCCTTATCACATGAGCTCACCACCAGAGTGCTGCCGCTCTGGGAAATGCCGTCAACTATAGGAAAACCCTACAGTGTGTGTGTGTGTGTGTGTGTGTGTGTGTGTGTGTCACACGGCCTTCTGTCCGCCGTCATTTACTGAGAATGACGGCGGAGATAAAACTCTGAACCCCAACCATGTTCCACTTGGTTTTCTTTTAGGAATCTACATTTACACATATTTTTACTGTAAAAGATAATTAAAAAGTGTTTTTTTGGCGTCAATATTTTGTTTTTTTTAGCTTAAATAACATTTAATATTCAGTTACACTTACCTTGGCCCAGAGCCTCTGAAGCCAGGACAGACAGCAGGATTGCCACCTTATATATTTCCAACATGGTGGCACACCGTCGCTCTTCAGAGGGTTTGATGCTCGTCTTGATCCTCCTACAGACTGGATATGCTATTAATATCAAAAAATAAAAATAAAAATAAAGAGTTGATTCTTCAGACGGAGCTGAGAGGTGTGAGTGATGATGCTGCTGCTTCCTCCTTTTGACTTGAGTTGCTGGGAGTTGGAGACGGGAGCTTTTAAAAAAGAAGGAGCGCACCAATCCAGCCCCTCGGCGCTCGCCATTGGCCACTGAAAAGTAACATCTGGGTCCCCCAGATCATCTTCCAAAAATAGGTGAGGGTTTGGTGGGGGTGGAGAGAGAGAGAGAGAGAGGGAGGGGGACGGAGGGAGAGAGAGAGAGAGAGAGAGGGAGACACTAGCAGAGAGAAGGAGGGATGGAGTGTGTGTGTGTGTGTGTTTGGGGTTGAAAGGTGTTGTTTTGTAATATTTTTATATTTATTTGATGCGTCATCCTCTTTGTCTTCATGGCAGGTGTGTGTGTGTGTGTGTGTGTGTGTGTGTGTGTGTGTGTGTGTGCGTGTGTGTGTGTGTGTGTGCTTTGTTATTGTATTGCGGTTTATTTAAACGTTTCCGATTAAAGGAAATTGGTTTTAAAATGTCATCGCGGTACCGGCTCCAGGCTCTAGGTTCACTATTTATTCCCGTGTGTTTAGAAAGAAAGAGGAAGCACGTTGTAATCGTCTCACTCTTTTCAACACAAATCTCTCTCTCGCTCTTTTTCTTTTTTCCTCCTTTCTCTCTTCGTTCTTTTATCTCCACCAGACAGAACCAGATGCTGCTCGGCCTCTGGTTCGACTTCTGGTTCAGTTTTGCAACTCTTTTTTTTTTCGAGGTCTCTGATTGCGGGGGCGATGCTGTGCCAGAGAGGGGAAGTGGCGTCATATGGCACGGCGAACAAACGCCTCGCCGGACGCCGACACCAGAGGCGCTCGCGAGGCGCTAAGCACCCGGCGCCGCTGACACGCGTCCCCCGGCGCAATTCAGCGACTTTATGATCGGAAAATAATTTTAAAAATCACTTTCATTAGGAACAGAAGATTTTATTTGACTCTTTCACCAATTTATCTAGGTTAACAATTCGAAATATATATAATTTTTTTATATACGTTAAAATATTTACATATTTTCACATGGGTGGGACAACGATTGAGTAAAGTTTAGGATATTAAAGTTAAATACAATATTTTCACACTTAATAGCACAGATAATGTACACGTGTGAGGTATTAATACTTTACTTGAGTTGTATATGTTGTATTATTCATGTGACAAACAGAGTTACTAGTTTTTCATTGTAAGATTTAAGCGCTATGTTTGGCTCCAAGTCACAATTCAGAATATTTCCCCCAGTTAACTTTTTACATTGTTTCATTTCATAATTATTATCATAAAGAAAAGTCTCAAAACACAGAAATATGTTGCAGAACTTTTATTTCTTCTTTCCTCTCTTAATTATTACCTCCGGACGCCAAATATATCACGGGGCACTTTTACTTAGAATTCATACTTTTTACTTGAAGTAATATTGTATTTTTTATGTTGTTGTATTCGTATAACATTCTATTTTTTTGCAATTTTTTTACAATATTTTAGTATTGTTCTGCTATTTATTTACTATTTTCTTTTGTTATTTATTTACTATTTTCTTTTGCTATTTCTTTGCTATTTTTAGCTGTTGGCCATATTTTTTAATCATGCACATTAAAATAAACCTAAATAAAAAAATCCATACAAAACCAGGCTCCTTTTGGACAGATGTCTTTCTCAAACCCGTAGAACTAAAAATAAATCATAAATGGAATCACTTTAAACTCACACCTGTAATGTGTGACCACCCTTCCCTTAAGTTTTCTGCATTAACATCTGTGTTTATTTCCCTTTAGAATCACGTGTTAGCCCAACGGCTATCGGGACATACTTGTCCTGATAGAAAAAAACATTACATCTAAAAAAAAATAGTACTTTCAGGATATAATATGATGTTAAGTGTTCAAATTTTTATTTTGTCTTTCATATTTCCCACAAAGAAAGAGCCTAGATTTAGGGAAATGTCCCTGTGTGTTGTCCAATGGAAGCATACAATGTATTCATATTAAAACCTTCTGCCTCGCTCCACTAAATCTCCCGTGAGACGCTCTCCGTCTCTCGCGACGTGCCGCTGTCACATGTGATCGTTCAATTTCCGCGCGCCGCGCCGATGACGCCTCGGGCCCGTCGCTCGCCGTTTCACGGGCGAGGAGAACATCGGGCGACGGCGCGGCGACAAGTCCTCGTTTCCCCGTTGGACGGGCATGAAAGGCGGGGAATCCTCCGAGCGCTCACTCACACGCACACACACACACACACACACACACACACACACACACACACACACACACACTCACGCATTTCTACAACCCTTCGTCATTTCTGCCTCTGACAGATTTAATACCACCGGATCGACATTCCTTTTTACTGACTTTCTTCCCTCCACGCTCCCTCGCACGTGTTGGTCCACGCATTAGCGTTCAGGAGAAGCTCCTGAGAAGCGTTCCTACGAACTCGCGTGACCTCATCCGCAAACACACGGACGCCTCTCTTAGTCATTCTCCTCGCAGCGCGGTGACGAGCCGATTACGGCCCCCATCACACCTGTTCATGGCTCCCATTAGCAAATCAGATCCAGTTGGGAACCAGTAAACAGAAGTGATGCGCTCAGGCAGCTCACGACTCACCGCATGTGCAACGTGAGCTCGTCCCTCAACTCAGGGGAAAGAGATCACGCTTCATTGTTATAACGACGACTTAAGTTACGCGGTGTTGTGGGATTAAGGCCCTTAATTTACGGTAGCTTGACGAAGACCCGCCCTACTCGGCCTCCTCTACTGTGATTGGCTGCTACCCGTTGGCAACTGTCTAGCTGATGAAGAAGATCACAGGAAGGTCGGCGAGGTCCTGATTTCAACTCACAGCTGTGACGCTTATGAAAGGAAAGGGCTCTCATGTATATAATAACAATGTCTCCTCATTATGGGAAAGAAATATATCTTCTTTTTAGATTAAATATTCGTCAAATGTTGATGTCTCGTGATCAAAGTTAACGTGAACTTTGTTATTAAGGCACGTTAACAACAAGAACTTAAAATAATGTCACCCCTGCTTTAAAGCTACAGTAATCTTTTTTTTGGGGGGGGGGGGGGGGGGGGGCGAGAACCATCTGAAGCATATGTTTGTCTCCATATAAACATTTGTTTGTGACCATTATTGCCTAGACTAGTGGTTCTCAAATGGCGGTGGGTGTACCCCTGGGGGTACGTAAAGGCACTCCAGGGGTTATGTGAAAACAAATCTAAAAAAATGTATATTTAAAATTGGCATCAATTAAATAAAAAAAATCTAAAATAATCATTTAATAAATATTCAATGAAATATAAGTGTAAAATACTGAACTGAATTTTAGATATTCTATATATCAGATCCTGGTGGCTGAGCACTGTGTATGTTTTTTTTACAACCCCTGGCCCGCTCTCATTTGGACTCGAGTCCGATGTCCGCTCTGCTTTTATCTCTGTTTTGGTCTCCACCTGGACGGATAGATGTTATTTCCTCCTCTATATTTTGAGGCTCTCCGATGTTCTCCGGCTTAGTTGCTGACTTTTTCCGTCTGCCGTTTATTGTGGAGCAGGTCGTGGACATTTGGGGTTTATTGGACCCTTTCTCACTAAAAGCATCTGTCCGTGTCTACTGGACGCGCGGTCAAGGCTAAAAGGTCAAGTTATAGTCTTATAATGTAATATGAAATACAAAACACCACTGAATCCTTTAAGATATTTTGGTCTTCTTTTTTTTTAATTTATTGGACAACAAAAACTGCCTGGGCCTTTTGTAACAACTGAAGCTCGAGGGCGACGCAGACGTGAAGGCCGGCCACGAAAAAAACCATCAAAAACAGTGAAAACACAAAATTCAGAAGGTCCGACCTCCACGGCGCCTCATCACAGCAGAAAAGTTAAAACGAAAAAAGCATCCGGAACAAAAACATTAAAAAAGATTTTTTTTGAAGGAGATCAAAAGGAATCAGTAAACAGTGTAATGCTACATACAGCTTTTACAAAAAAAAACTCATGCCACTGCCTTAAAGGACTCAAACCACAGCTTCTAAATATGACCCTTCTACTGTAGCTCCACGGCACATTCGGCTAACGTGTAGTGCCTGATCTACACAACGGAGCGGTTGCACATTAAATCACGTTAACGATCTATAGAAAATACAAAACAAGAGAAGGGATCCTTATTTTTATATATTCTTTTTAGAGTGTGGTCACTCTGACTTTTCCCATGTGTTACAGTTCCAGGAGACAGTCTGTGCCGGGGTAGTCCGGGAGGTTGAGCTCGTATTTCTTCTGGATGTCGTAGGGCAGGAAGCGTCCGGCCAAGAAATGCTTCCCCGAGAAACCTCTGGCGCACTTCTTCGGTGCCGTGAGCGAGATGAGGACCTCGGGGTTGATGCCGTCCTCGCTCGCCTCTTCTACGTCCCAACCTGAGGTAGAAGGAGGAAGAGGAGGAGGAGGAGGAGGAGGAGGAGGAGGAGGAGGAGGAGGAGGAGGAGGAGAGGAATTTAGGGCGAGGAGCGGATTGTGATCATTTCACACCCAGCAGGTGGTGTATTTCGGGGTATGATGAGCTCACACTGGGCCGAGAGGAAGATTTATCCTCCACGTGTGCCTCCAGACCTTTTGGAAAACTCCTGCCCGGGAGCCAAGACTCCTCGGGAGCTGCCCGGAGGCCTATTTATCAAGTTCTGAGCCCGGGCGGCGGGGTCGCTCACCTGAGGGCACGTCCACGCTGGCGATGGGGATCTTGATCTGCTTCAGGGTCACCAGGATGCCGGGGTAGGGCTCTTTGATGTTGGCCCAGTCCGCGTCCGGACCCAGCATGGCATCGATCACCAGGTTGTAGGCGTCGTTTATGAGCTGCACCTGAACAGATTGGACCGCAGCATGATGAAGGGGGCGGGGGGGCGGGGGGGGGGGGGGGGGGGTATGAGTAACAGGACAAGGGAGTCATGTCTCTGCCTGATGGATGGTGGAGGTCTCCAAACTCTCCATCGTGGAATATGCCTACTATGAACTATTCATAAACTCTGTCATATTTCTTGTATGTATTTTAACTCTAAATCTGTCCTTCTGGTCACAATACATCTATTGTTCCGTCCATCCTGGAGAGGGATCCTCCTCAAGGTTTCTTCCCTTTTTCCCCCTGAAGGGTTATTTGGGAGTTTCTCCTGGTCCGATGTGAGGCTTTGGGGCAGAGATGTCTATGTGTACAGACTGTAAAGCACTCCGAGACAAATTTGTAATTTGTGAAATTGGGCTAAAGAAATAAACTGAATTGAATTGAATTGAATCTGTAAAGTAGATGTTTCATTTTTATTTTTTAGAAAGGCTCACAAACCCGAAATGATTTGCGTAACTTTTTTTTGAACGATCTAATCCGACGGCGTAATTTCTTGGGATTATCCAGAAAGCACGAGCGATCTGTTCAAGAAACACACCTTCTTGGTGAGGTGTATTACAGGGTTGTGGTTTGGGTTTTAAATAAGTATGTTTGTACTTTCTATCAGTGAAAGTCCTGTGTTTGTTTCACCCGCCCTTTTTCCCGCCATCCTCCTTC
>CM070102.1:22289123-22304123 GCA_036178185.1 Liparis tanakae
TAATCTGATGTTAATCCCACTGAGTTCATTTAAAGTGCCACCCTCTGTGTGTGTGTGTGTGTGTGTGTGTGTGTGTGTGTGTGCGTGTGTGGGGTGTGTGTGTGTGTGTGTTTGTGTGTGTGTGTGTGTGGTATAATGTCAAGCACTCTGTTCCGAGCGGCTCCCTGGAGGGAAATGAACGCCGACTGTAATTACTGAACCCGCCGTGAACCGCCCGGATACTGGAGGTGTTATTTGACTAAAATAAAACTGTAGAGATCAAAGGAGCGGAGGCGGAGCCACACAGCTGCACAGATCAATAGTGTTTTTGTACGTTAATAATGGACGAGTTATTAAGAAATGGCCGTGTGTATTATGAAAGTGGAATTATCGCCCAACTCTTTAGCTTCTAACAGATATTCCACGCTAATTATTAGTGGTTGAGCTTCAAAAAAGTACGTAAACTATATAAATACACAAGAAAACAACGTAACTCACGTAAGTACTGAAAACACGTCACTTATACAAAATGTTAGCTTTCTCCACAGAGAACGTCCTGTATTTTTTTGCTCGTTATGAACTTCATCTGCGTGTTACGTAACTGACGTACGACAAAAGAAGGCTAACGTTACTGTGCGTCTCGGATCCGCGAGCGGACGATAACTTGAAAACGCATTAGCAATTACATCTTTACAACAGTGATAAAAAAATAAAAACACGTCAGTGTTGTATTTACAGCTTCTTCCACTTTGCCAAAGTGGAAAAAAATAAAAAATAAATAAAGCTTTAAAAAAAGAGCAAAATTCCTCTCCGAGGGTTTATTGGTCGTTTCCTGTGACGGTTAACAGCCGGTCGGGAGGATGGAGGGACATCGATGCCGGAGCCGGTGAAGCCATTAGAGCCTCGCACCGCTGCGAGGTCGGCGGGCCGGATCAATGCAGGCGTATCCATGACGACGCTGTGACTCCTCCAGAAAGAAGAGACGGAGAGCATCGCCGATACAGGTTTCAGTCTCAAGTTCATCTGATTGTGTTTTAAATGGAAGAAAAAGGCGCTATTCCTAGGCCTTCTTCATGTACACATTGAATTTAGTGGTTTTTTTTAACAATAACTTGTATTATGAACACTTTCAGGACCTCCCTCACAGCTCAGACACATGTCTGACCTGATTGTTATAAGGTCTCCGAGGGAATATACCCTCTTTGAAATAAACGTTATACGCACATGCTTCTTTCACCTCCAATTAACCCGAAACACACACCGGGCCTGAGAAAACACCACCGGGGGTCCTAGAAACACAAATAAACTCACATGTGCAGAAAAACCTTTTAACATGTTTGTGTTAGAAGACCGAAAAACGACCGTAGGGGGGGCTCCGGTGTTGAAAAGCCACATAGACACACACAGACAGTCTGGACCTGCATGGTGGGACAGTAGCAGATTTAGCTGTAATCTAGAGGTGTGTGTGTAGGTGTGTGTAGGTCTGTGTGTAGGTGTGTGTGTGTGTGATGCTTGTTTGTGTGGTGTACTTGTGGCCAGCAGCAGGAGGCCAGCAGTGAAAATCAGACTCAATCAGACTGTCTGCGTCTCCTCGGACTGTAATTCTCTTTAAGTAGCAGTGATGTCATGTGAGCGGTGGCGTGCCGCAGGGCGCTGTTCTGGGCCCAGTGTTTGTCTAGTAAGGCTAGGCTGCTGGGGGAGGGCCAGCGGTGGCGGCTGATGATAATAGAGGGGAAGTGGATGCAGTGGGGGGGTTTTAATCACACGCTCCCCAGGGGGGAATCTGTGATGCTGCCACTCGGCCTGTCTCTCTTTTTTTTATTCCTTCTCTCTTTTTCCATTTTCACTTTCTTTAACACTCTTTTGTTTAGACTTAGAGGGTGATTTTCTCACCTTCCGAGAGTGCGGCGGCTTTATTTTTTAATTTGAACGATATGCAGTCGGTAGTTTATATATTAAGGATTCCTAGGAAATGACTCAAGTGTCACCAGTTAAACCTGCATTAGTAGTTATTCCTTGGCCGCTCGGGAGCTGCAAACAGAATGTTTACTCATTATCACCCTATAAAGTGGATACGAAGCACATGTCAGCAGACCGTTGCTTATTCGCTTAGTACAGGAGTACAGTTTATTTAGAAAACAGTTTTTTTATAACAACGTTGCTATATCTGTTTATTTTATTGTTATGGGTTTCAGCCCCCCGTGGCCATTTTGGCATTTCTGTACTTCATTCTCCATTATGCTGAGGTTCAGGTAGCAGAACTAGTTGGTTAGGTTGTATTATATATATTTAAATAAATATATATTTAAATATATATATATAAATATTTTAGATATATATACATATATAAAATTGCATATATAAATATATATAAATGTATATATATATATATATATATATATATATATATATATATAAATGTTATATATAATGTGTATATAATTTTTTTTTATATATATAATTACATATGTATATATATATATATATATAAATAAATGTTTTTATAAATATATATATATATATATATATATATATTAATGTTATATTTTTTTAAATATATAATTGCATATATATATATATATATATATATATATATATATATATATACTGTATATATCCTCAAATCAGCTTCATGAAGCTTCATAGGGTTCCAGCTTATTGTCTGATAGCAGTTACTGTTTTAGTTCACTCTCACTCTCAGATATACTATCACGTCTCCAAATTAATGATAATGTTATTAAAATAAGCAAAGTTATGGGTCCAAATGTGCTACTTCAGCATAAAAAGGTTATAACATATTAATGTTGTGTGCTGAACTTGTTTTGTGGCCTTTCCAGAATTCCAGATTGAAAGAAAACATTGACACATCGTAAAATCATTATTATTGTCAAAAACAATGTTATGATCCTATATAGCTGAACGTCTCTCTTCATCGTTGTTTCTGTTTCTTCTCGAGGAGACTTTTTAAAAAGCTGTCTAATAAATGATGCTGTTATAAACATTCATCTCCGTGTTTCTCTGTACAACTTAACTTCCTGTAAGTCGTTAATTTGTTCTGTCTCTGGCAGCTTTCACGTGTCTCGCGGCTCAGACTCTTATTCATCATCACGGGCTGAAGAGGCGGCTGAGAAAAACCAGCGTGGCGTTCAAGCGAGCCAGTGGTCCGGCCAAAGGGAACCACATGTGTTCCCAACCGACACACACACACACACACACACACACACACACACACACACACACACACGACTTGACACAGTCCAGACCAGAAGAGCCGTGCTTCCAAATGCTTTGGAGGTTAAAGTCACAGAACGTTACAACACTTCCTCGGCATAACAATCAGACGTTTTAGTCAAGTTGATGCAAATTAGGAAAGTGTGAGCAGAGCAGCTGTGACCTTTCTTCTTCTTACGACTTTTTTTTTTTTCGCCCTCTGCTATCGAACATCACGCCGAGGTATATTCCGGAGCTCCGTCATCATTACCGTGACGGAGCGCGGAGCAGCTTTTCTAAAAAAGCAGAGGGATGAAGTGTGTGACCTTTTTACGAAGGAGCCGCTGAGTGGCGCCCGGCGGATGCCATTACCGGGACTCGGCACGGCGCTTTGATTTATGTCACCGGCTGCACGCCGGAGGAAAGGGACATGAAATGGAAAGAAATGTCATGATTTTCTGGGATAATATCAATTTTTCTCCTGTTTGCTGATGTAAGTGGTGAGACAGAGGGTGGGAGAAAAGCATTGTGGGTAATTTATTAATATTTGTAGGACAGAAAAGCAGAGATGGAGAGGAGACTCATCTTTTCTATTCATGGGGAAACATCACAAAATATATGTAAAATAAATAAATAAAAATATTTGTTAAACTTAATACCATAATTATGTTATACGTCGTTGCTTTTTCACCATAAAAGGTTATAACATATTAATGTTGTGTGCTGAACTTGTTATTGTGGCCTTTAAGTGACAAAAAAAAACAATTGCAGATTGAAATGTAACATGTAAACATCTGGAAATCGTGATATTTCTGAGGTTACGGTGTTTAACATTGTCCAAAACAATGTTATCTTTCTTGCTATAATCTTATTCTATATGTTCTACATGTTTGCTTTTAGTCCGATTTTGTTGTGTCTTTTTTTGTGTCTGCTTTTAGTTTGAGCTCAACTCCGTCGGCAGACATGTTTTTACATCTTTTTTTTGCCTCAAATAGAAACGTTGAATGGTTGAGGCGACACGTTCAGGATGAAGTGAGAGAAGAAGATCACGGGTTGCGTTAAAATAACTTTCTTATAACGTTATGTAACGGGGGTAAAAACCAACGTTTACCTTTCACACAGGACATGAACAGAGGCCTCCGGACATCCTCACATTAATCAAAGCGAGGAAGACGTAAACAAAGACATGCGGGTTGAACAACAAGGAAGTGGTAGAGAGAAAATAAATGAATAGAAGTGGCGCCGCCGACCTTGGTGATGGCGAGGGCGCACGCCTGACCCCAAATCTCCACCAGCTGCTGCTGCCCGAACCTGTAGTCCCTCAGCAGCTCCGTCTCGATGGCCGCCGCCTCCCCTTTACTGCGGGACACAGAACATCGTGTTAGGGAGACAGGAATTAGTCATCATCATCATCATCATCATCATCATCATCATCACCATCACCATCATCAATAAAAACATCTCCACCAGATGTTCGTGGTAAAATTTGCCGAAATGTTCCCGTTGCTGTTGTTGTTTTTCTTCTTTCTTTTATCAAAGCAGCCTTTATAGTCTGAACGTTGGGAAGAGAAATCCAGTCAGAGTTTATTTATTTTTTATTTCACGATGGAAAATTATTTGTTATTTTTTTTCAATCCAGCTCAGCCCAGATCTGCGGCGGTTGTTCGAGCCCCGACCGGATCTCTGCTCCCTGAGAGCTGATGGTGCACAGCTGTGATTAAAAAGGCTTCACGCAGAAGTAATTAACCAAGCGGCAGAAACGTGGTGTGCCTGAACGCACCACCATGGGCCACATTTGTCTTTTACAGGACACACAAATTACACATAATTGAGCCGGTTCGGTGAAGCACACGGTGACCTGCCACACACAAATACAGGGTATTTACAACGCAGATGCCTTGCTCACAGGCTCGGGAGCTGCGTGGCGACCGCATAACGAGCACGAACAGATACGGGGAAGCATCCTCGTGAAACTCAAAACAGAACCGTGGCCTTTACGGTCGCTGAGTACACACGACAGGTGAGCGGTAATAGCTAACGTATATATATATATATATATATATATATATATATATATATATATATATATATATATGATTGTATATATATATATACATGTTTATATATATATATATATATATATAAATCCAATTACATACCAGTTATTCTGACTAGTAGCAATTCCAAAGATTAAAGATTATTTTCAGTTCATTTCTCACCAGTCAAGACAGTGAAAATGTTCATTGTTGATGTCTGTAACCTACAAATAGTCACTTTGTACCGTTGACTTCTACTCAAATTCTATTCTACGTTTTATTTTGTAATAATCCCAACTTAATGTATCCTCAATCATCAACACATGGCCTTCATGTTGGTAGTTTGCCGGTTGTTGTCTGACCAGTGTGTGGGTGGGTAGTGGGCAGTAGACGTCATCATGAAGGTTCTCCTTCACTGGGATCCTGTTTCTTCGAGTCCATCCCCTTCACTCTACAGACACCTGGTGGTCATGCGCAGTACTGCAGCTCCTTAAGAGGGATGACGCGGGTCCTTTCAAAACCTCTCAGACATGAGAGAGGACTCCATTGTTTATGTGTGTCTCACCTATTGAGGATTATTGATCCGACTGCTGCAGAGTGTGTGTGTGTGTGTGAGTGTGGGGGGGGGGTATCGATGCGCAACATCAATATTTAGTTTTATATTTTGTATTTAGCACAAACCTAACACGGCCGCTGTACTAAAATCGTTACCTCCTTTGCAAGATTGTGTGTGTGTGGGGGGGAGGGGGGGTCTGCATGTGTGTGTGCATGTGTTCCTAGTGTGTGTGTGTCTGCACGTGTGTGTAGGTGTATGTGTGTGAGGGTGTGGTGTGTGTGTGCGTGTATGTGTGTGCGTGTTTTCCTAGTGTGCGTTTCTGGTGTGAGTTTGTATGTGTATTTGCGGGTCTGCACGTGTGTGTGCATGTGTTCCTAGTGTGTGTGGGTCTGCACGTGTGTGTAGGTGTATGTGTGTATGTGTGTGAGTGTGTGGTGTGTGTGTAGGTGTGTGGTGTGTGTAGGTGTGTGTGTGTGAGTGTGTGGTGTGAGTGTGTACGTGGGTCTGCATGTGTGTGTGTATGTTTTTTCCTAGTGTGTGTGTGTGTGTG
This sequence comes from Liparis tanakae, assembly GCA_036178185.1. NCBI lineage: Eukaryota > Metazoa > Chordata > Actinopteri > Perciformes > Liparidae > Liparis > Liparis tanakae. The sequence goes on from CM070102.1 coordinate 22,295,455, forward strand.
TGTGTGTGAGTATGTATGTGTATGCATGTGTGTCTGCATGTGTGTGTGCATGTGTGTGTGTGCATGTGTGTGTGTGTGAGTGAGTGTGTATGAATCTGTAAAACATAAAAGTGAACTCGTGCATTAATTCCCCGTCTCTATTCTCGGTGGTGACGGTGTGATTCATTGTGCATTCCTTTTAATCGTAGCAGTGAGTGTACTTGTGTGTGTTTGTGTGTGTGTGTACTTGTGTATGAGTGTGTGTACTTGTGTTTCAGCAAGCCAGTGTGCTCCTGGCCTTTACCTGCGCCGGGCGGCAGCAGCAGCTGCCGCCCGGCGCTCGCCTCGGGGATGTTTCCTGAGTCTCGGTGACAAGTTGATCTTTGTAAAGTTCAGCCCGGGCCGCGGGGCTTTAATACAGTCACATTCAATCTCTTTTTATTTTGCCTTTAAAAAGAAGAAGAAAAAAAGAGAAGAAGAAGAGGTGGATGTGTGTAAACAAACAGAGGAAGATGCTGCTGCTCACTATTGATCCTGAACATGTCTGATGGTCTAAGTGTGCAGCTCAGCCCGGAGGCTCCACCACAAGGGAGCAGCACACTCAGCACAGATGACACACACCCTGTGTGTGTGTGTGTGTGTTGTTGTTGTTGTTGTTGTTGTCCATCAGCAGCTCCTTTATTTTAATTACTAATCCAACGCGCGTATCGACCCTAAACTCCTGATGTGTTTCTTTGGATGTGGCTGACCTCTGTGGCTGCAAACAGAGAAGCAGGTGCGCAGATACAACACTTAATGTGTGTGTGTGTGTGTGTGTGTGTGTGTGTGTGTGTGTGTGCGCGTGTGTGTAAGCATGTATAGAGGCAGATAAAGACAAAAACAAGGTCTTATTAGTATTAGCTTGTGATGCACCTGCAGCATCAACCCCAGGGGGGGGTGGGGGTGGGGGGTGGGGGGGGATGTGACGCTCTCCCGCGGCGTGTTACTACCTTCATCGTGGCGCTGTGATCATAACCTGCTTAATGAGTCTGTTTACCTCACACGAGATAAGATGAAATGAAACTGTAACGGAGGGCGGTGCACTACAGAGAGGAAGGACACAGAATATATACATATATGTGTATATATATATATATATATATACACAGTATATATATACAGACATATGTATGTCTGTATATATATGTATATGTATATACATATATATACAGGACTGTCTCAGAAAATTTGAATATTGTGATAAAGTTCTTTATTTTCTGTAATGCAATTAAGAAAACAAAAATGTCATGCATTCTGGATTCATTACAAATCAACTGAAATATTGCCTTTTATTCTTTTAATATTGCTGCTTACAGCTTAAGAAAACTCAAATATCCTATCTCTAAATATTAGAATATTTCCTCAGACCAAGTAAAAAAAAAGATTTATAACAGCAAAACAAAATCAAACATTGTAAAATGTCCATTAATGCACTCAGTACTTGGTTGGGAATCCTTTTGCACGGATTACTGCATCAATGCGGCGTGGAGGCAATCAGCCTGTGGCATTGCTGAGGTGTTATGGATGCCTAGGATGCTTCAATAGCGGCCTTTAGCTCATTTGCATTGTTGGGTCTTCCTCTTCCTCTTCACAATACCCCACACATTCCCTCTGGGGTTCAGGTCAGGGGAATTGGCAGGCCAATGGAGGACAGTAATGCTATGGTCAGTACACCAGTTACTGCTGGTTCTGGCACTGTGGGCAGGAGCCAGGTCATGCTGGAAAATGAAATCCTCATCTCCATAGAGCTTTTCGGCAGACGGAAGCATGTAGTGCTGTAAAGTCTCTTGGTACACAGCTGCATTGACTCTGGACTGGATGCAACACAGTGGACCAACACCAGCAGCTGACATGGCTCCCCATACCATCACTGACTGGGAACTTCACACTGACTTCTCCACTAACGTAGGGAGACAGATTTTCCGCCCCCTCCCCCTCCTCTCCCCCTCCCTCTCAATTTCCCTCATTTCCACCTGTGCAGGTGTGACATAAGGAGTGTGATTAAAATAACCCAAAAGGGAAATAATGCAATTACTGATCTCAGGGGGTCTATGTTGCAGAGTGAAGTCACGTAGCAACACATACTGTATGTGACGTCTTGCTTTGTTTAAAATACAAACATAGTCTATCACCCGATCAGGATTAAGAGGTTATAAACATACATCTGAATAATCTAAGAAAATTCTGCATGGTTTTCAAGAGCAGGTCATAATTACTCAAACAGAGAAATAAATACAAAAAAACTTTGTGCAAAAAGGCCACGCCCCTTTTCTCTCTCTCTCTCCATCAACCCCTCGCTCCATCCAACACCATCTAATTGACACTTCACTTCTACACACACACACACATGCAGAGCGGCATCAAAGGACGTGCGGATGAGTCGGCGTGTTTCAGTCCTCTGGTTTCTGTCTAATCTGTGACATTTACATAATCATTAACATCTATTGTGTGTGTAGAACCCGAGGAGGACCCTCAGCACACACACACTCATGTGTTTAGCATCTTTCAAGAGCGTGTACGTAGAAAAACATGTAAATTAAACAAACATGGACTTATTGTCCAGTGTCGTGTTTCACTGCTGTAGCTTAGAGGCTCCTGGGGGACGTTTAGGATACACTGAGCACCTCTCTCCTCTTCCCTCTCCTCTCTCCTTATGGATGTTTAGGATACACTGAGCACCTCTCTCCTCTTCCCTCTCTCCTTATGGACGTTTAGGATACACTGAGCACCTCTCTCCTCTCCTCTCTCCTTATGGACGTTTAGGATACACTGAGCACCTATCTCCTCTCCTCTCTCCTTATGGATGTTTAGGATACACTGAGCACCTCTCTCCTCTTCTCCTCTCTCCTTATGGATGTTTTAGGATACACTGAGCACCTATCTCCTCTCCTCTCTCCTTATGGATGTTTTAGGATACACTGAGCACCTATCTCCTCTCCTCTCTCCTCTCTCCTTATGGACGTTTAGGATACACTGAGCACCTCTCTCCTCTCCTCTCTCCTTATGGATGTTTAGGATACACTGAGCACCTCTCTCCTCTCCTCTCTCCTTTTGGATGTTTAGGATACACTGAGCACCTCTCTCCTCTTCCCTCTCTCCTTATGGACGTTTAGGATACACTGAGCACCTATCTCCTCTCCTCTCTCCTTATGACGATCAATATGATGATCAATCCCTCATCAGACACGGTCAGGTTGGAGTATCGTGTTTATTAATTAATTGCATCGCTGAATGATGACTCACTCATTCAGAAGAAGAAACCTCCTCCTCTTCCTCTTCCTCTTCCTGGCTCGGCTGCAGCAAAAGAAAGGTTCCTATTGCCCCCCCCCCCCCCCCCCCCACACAATGTTTTAATTTTAGACACGTCGGTGTCTTTTCCTGCTCGTAAGAACAAGCTGCTCATGTAGAGGAAGGAGTGAGATGGACTGACGGTGGATTTATATGGTTGGATGAATTAAATGTCTTTTAATTAGTTTTATATTATTAGAATTCTATTTTTCTTTTGTATCTGTGAGCGTATTGTTTTATATTGGCTTTAGAGGTTTACGTGTAAACGCTGTTGAAACAAAAACCTTGAAAAAAAAGAGAAACTGGATTTTGGCGTTTGACCTCTCTCTCTCTCTCTCTCTCTGATCTCACCCTCAGCTCGCCCTTTTCCATTACTCCCCCCCCCCCCCTCTCCATCTCTCACCATCTCGTTGAGGAGAGCGTGAGGCTGACATCATGACTCAACCCGCTTTGATTCGATCCGTCCGTGGGCGTGTTTTTCCTTTTTCTTGACTCTCAGATTTATTTATTTGTTTATCTTGTTTAAAGCGACGTGCTCAGCGGGCGCCGGGCGCCGGACGCGTCTCCGAGCCGTCGGAGCCCTGCAGGTGATCTCGCCGCGGACTCTGAAAGGTTTCCGTCGTAATTGCGTCGCCTCACGCTGACAGGTGGCCCCCGCTCGGCCCCGCAGCTCGTCTCCGTGTCGCCTAATGATGCCCCCCCACACACACACACACACACACACACACACACACACACACACCACCACCCCCACCTCCCAGGTGTAGACTCATTTCATACGTGTCGTCTCAGGACTTCTTTTCATCATCAGGCACGACTTCCCGTAGTGCGCCTCCAGGAAGTCCTGCAGCATCCAGCTAGGAGACGATGTAAAGGGGGAGGGGGGGGGGGGGGTCCAATCTAAATAAAGAGATTAGAGGACGGAGGGCGACATTGTGTTCCGTACGGATGAAGAATACGGTCGTGATGAATAACCGGCTGCAGGTGTTCGACTCCCGAGAACCTAAAGCGTCGTGTTTACGGTCTTTTATTAAAGATCTTCACGATAACGGCAGATTGTGACTCTCCCCACCGTATAGCCAGTTACTATGACAACCCCCCCCCCCCCCCCCACCCCACCCCGCATGTTCTTTGATCCTGCAAACCAGATTTCACATGTGAAGCCGCGGCATCTCTTGACCTCGGGACTCATAACGAGATGTTCTGGATGCTTTCGATGACGCCGACCGCGGGGGGGGGGGAGGAGAGAAGGGGGGGGGGGGGAGGGGGGGGGGAGGGGGCTCAGGTGCTGCGGTGGTGTCTCCTGAAACAGCCTCAGCTGGCAGGTATAGGAGCTCCATGTGGTCCCCCCCCCCCTTCCAACTGACCAGCATGAGCAACCCTCATCAAATCAGGATGGCTTGATTCACTTTGTTTCAAGGTGTGTGTGTGTGTGTGTGTGTGTGTGTGTGTGTGTGTGTGTGTGTGTGTGTGTGTGTGTGTGTGTGTCTGTCTACAAGAAGCATCATTCTTTCAAATGGGGCTTAATCAGTTTAGCCGTCTGCTCGTGTTCCTCATCTCCGGTACGACGAGACATTCTCTAGATCATCCCGATGAGCGGCTCCTGCGATCTGCTGTCAGAACTAATTTCTACCAACACACACACACACACACACACACACACACACACACACACACACACACACACACACACACACACACACCAGTGGATCACATTGAACGCTCATGTGTCGGTGGCGTGCTCCTCTCTGCGTTACCTTTGCGTGTGTGTGTGTGTGTGTGTGTGTGTGTGTGTGTGTGTGTGTGTGTGTGTGTGTGTGTGTGTGCTTGTGAGCTACACATTTACATCCATGAGTCAGGTCTACTTACCCCTGGTACATAAGTATCACCCACACGCAGATACACAACACATCCCCCCCCCCCCCCCCCCCCCCGTGTTCTTGATCCTTCTACCCAGTTATCCAGAACAACCGTTTATAACCCGGATCCTTCAGTTGGGGGCAGCACTAAGTGCGAGGGCGTGTTGTCACATCCGATTCCCTTTCCCCGAGCCGGGGTCTTGTTCCGGGTACTGGAGGCCGAGCGGAATGGCTAATGCAATAAATGATGACCTAACTGTGTTACCAAGTGAGCGGAAGTTTAATAACCACAAGGTTGCCTTGAGTTTCAGGAGGGACTGAAAGATGTGTCTAACTGCGGATTGATTTGAATTAGCCCCCCCCCATATATATATGAATGAATATATACATTTATAAAATATATATGTAAATACATCAATATATATATATATATATTAAAAGAGAATATATATATGTATAAAATATATACATATAATATATATATACGATAAATCTCTCTCTATCTATAAAATATATATACAAAATGTATATAAATATATTTATATATTATATATATATTATATATAATATATACAGTATATATATACTATATATAAATTAATTTATATGAAATATAGACATATAATATATATAATATAAATCAATATAATATATATATATATATATATAAAATATATATAATATATATAAATGGATTTATATATAATATATATAAATATATAATATATATAATATATAAATAATATATATATAATATATATACATGAATATATACAATATATATATATATATATTATATTATTATTATTATTATTATATTATATATTATTTATATAGAAATAATATATATATATAAATAAAATATATATTCATAAATGTTTTTTATATACTGTATATAGAGATATGTTCGCACACAACATGAATAAATGTCCACATCTGTCTCCATCCTACTCGTGTTTCCCATATCGTTCTTCGCAGCCAGCAGCTGATGGTTGATCTGAAAGGTGACCTCATTTTCTCCCCCAGTGCGCCCCGTATGGACAGCCCCGGTGCCATAGCAACAACTCCTCAGTCTCATGGAGCTCCAAGAATAAGGAAAAAGCATCAGTGTGATCCTTTATACATCCAGACGGCAACTGATTCAGTCATTATATTCACACTACTGATTATTTAATCAGAAAGAGTCGGTCTGTATATATTTTGTAAAAGCATCAATGGTCTTAAAACAATCAAACAATCGTCTCAATATCGATATCAAAGTCAAAGATATTTAATCTCTCCATATGGACCAGAACATTAAAACCAATTATGAGAAGAAGAAGAAGAAGAAGAAGAAGAAGAAGAAGAAGAAGAAGAAGAAAAAGGAGAAGTAGAAGAAGGAGAAGGGGAAGATGAAGGATGGAGAAGAAGAAGATGAAGAAGGAGGAGGAGAAGGTGAAAGATGAGAAGAAGAGTAAAAGTAAGAAGAAGGGGAGAAGTAAATGAAGAAGGAGAAGAAGTAGAAGAAGAAGAAGAAGAAGAAGATGATGAAGTAGAAAAAGAAGAAGAAGAAGAAGAAGAAGAAGAAGAAGAAGAAGAAGAAGAGGAAGATGATGAAGTAGAAAAAGAAGAAGAAGAAGAAGAAGAAGAAGAAGAAAGATGAGGTGAAGGAGGAGAATAAAGGAGAAGTAGAAGAAGGGGAAGATAAAGGATGGAGAAGAAGTGTTATTGAGAAGGGGACCTCCCTCCATCGCCCTGTAGAGACGAGGTGAAGAAGGTCTAGACTCTGATGGCCATACAAGGAACACAACTGAAGGAGGAAGAGGAAGAGGACGAGAGGAAGAGGCGTAATTAGGCACAAAGAGACCGAGTCATCCTAATGAAGGCCTGCCACCTCCTCCCTCTCTTTGCCACCTCCTCCCTCTCTCGGCCATCTTCCCCCTCTCGCGGCCGTGGGCGGCTGATTAAACGTTGTCCTCCCGAGACGTAAACTCAGACCACCGCGGGGCGAGCGGGAGGCGGTGGGGAGAGAGAGGAGGAAGAGGAGGAAGAGAGGGAAGAGGGGAATTAGCGCCGCGGCGAGCTATCATTACACGGCTAACGTTGACGGGGGATGGAGGAGGGAGGGGAGACGAACAGCGGGGGGGGGGGGGGGGGCTATATCGGCCCCTAATCACAGAACGTTACCTGACAGTGTAACCAAGTGAGGGGAAGAAGAAGAAGAAGGAGGATGAGGAGGAGGAGGAGGAGTAGAAGAAAAAGAAGAAGAAGATGAAGAAGAAGCTGAAGGATGAGAAGAAGAGGAAAAGGAAAAAGAAGATGATGAAGAAGTAGGAGAAGATGAAAAAGAAGGAGAAGAAGAAGAAGATTAAGACAAATTAGAAGAGGAGGAAGAAGAAGAAGATGATGAAGATGAAGAAGAATGGAGAAGAAGAAGATGAAGAAGAGGAAAAGGAAGAAGAAGATGATAAGGAAGTAGAAGAAGATGAAAAAGAAGAAAAAGATGGAGAAGAAGGAGAAGAGGAGGAAGAAGAAGAAGAATATTAAAGTATTAATACTTTAATATTAGAGTATTGTGACGGATCAGCTTCAAAGCTTCAGTGAGGAATAATCAATACTCTCAACTCTCTCTCTCTCTCTCTCTCTCTCTCTCACACACACACACACACACACAGCAAGAAAGGTAAAGTGAGATGGAAGACAACAACCGTCTTCATCTTTCCGTGACTCCTTCTCTTGCAGACATTGGCCCCCGATGACATCATCACCCGATAAACGACCTCATCGCTGTTTTTACTGGAAGTCCTTCAACGCAACGTCATCAAAGCTCATCAGGAGAGACACACACACACACACACCCACACAGAGGGGCGTGTCCTCTGACTGTGTGTGTGTGTGTTATTACTTTGAGCTAATGGGGATCCTAAAACCTCTTTAATATGACCTCATGGACACACACACACACACACACACACACACACACACACAGATGTGCTGCACAGCGACTCGACAGCACGATTTATTATTGTGTAACCCGACACCAACAGACGAATGTAATCGATACGCCTCGTGTTGCTCCTCGTGTTGCTCCTCGTGTTGCTCCTCGTGTTGCTCCTCGTGTTGCCGAGCGATCCTACGACGCTCCACCCGTCTTCCTCGGCCTTTGAGCAATCTTTTTCGTCCGTTTCTTTGAGGCCTTCCCAGCAGCCACCGTTGTGCGATGGAGGAAAAGTGGGAGGAGCCAGTGGAGCTTTTAAAGAGACGCCAAAATAGACGCATATTCCCCCCCCCCCCGGAACCCGGAATGTGATGCCTTCAAGTACCAAAACAGAAATAAATCGAATCGAAAAGCTATTACCGGCCGACGCAGACGGGACTCAGCGGACGTCAGGACTCGTTGGCGGACGGCCACGTGGCGTTCAGGAACGCGGGCGCTCCCCTTCCCGTGTTTACTGCCGTACCTCCACGGAGCGCCGCCTGCTGTCAATCACTAGGACGCACAGAGCCTCTGATGTCATTATAGAA
>CM070102.1:22306623-22311623 GCA_036178185.1 Liparis tanakae
AATGTGAGGAATGTGAGGAACGTGAGGAACGTGAGGAATGTGAGGAACGTGAGGAATGTGAGGAATGTGAGGAATGTGAGGAATGTGAGGAATGTGAGGAATGTGAGGAATGTGCGACGCAGTGACCTTTTTAATTCCTTAATTATATTACAGGACTTACATATATATATATATATATATATATATATATATATATATATATATAGCACAGCTGACGGCCACCGAGAGGCGACCACGACCCCTCCGTCTCCTCGCCGTCTCCTCGCCGTCTGCATCGAGGCGCCGGTCGTTATTAATTCTCCTCGCCGCCGGCTGATCTCATTACGGCGACCTTCAGCGCGCCGGAGGGGGATTCCATCGACAAGGGGAACTTCGTTTAACTGTTACGCCAATTATTAGTATTCTTCCTCTCGTCCCGCTCACATTTGTTACGCTCGTCACGCGCGGGAAATGAATGTGGACGGCCGCTTAATTCTCGACATTTAAAAGGTAGATGTCTGTGAAAGTGGAACGCGAGACGTGAGTTTGAGACGTTTCAAATGTACCAAAGAGAAGAGAAGAGGAGGTTGAGGATGAATTATCACCACGAAGACGCTCCAGCCGGCTGCAGACCCGGCTGCTCGGTGTTTGTGGTATTTATTCCCCAAGAAAGTGAAGATATCGCCACATCAAAGCAGCCGACACGTGTAACAGCTGATGGAGATTTGTTGCCAGATTTGGTGCCAAACCCCCTCGGATAAAAAAAAACATGTCAGCAAGAAGAGAGACAGAACCGGAGCCAACGGAGGTTTAGCGTCAAAACTTAAGGGGTTAAAATATATCAGTAAAGAGCTGAAGGATCTGAAGAGGGAGCAGCTGCTGAATCAGGTGGAAACCGGCTGGACGTCTGCCGACTGCAAAGAACGGTGTGGGAGATGCAGACCGGAGTGTTAATGTACACCGTGTGTGTGTAGGCTGTGTGTAGGCTGTGTGTAGGCTGTGTGCAGGCTGTGTGCAGGCTGTCTGCAGGCTGTGCAGGGATCAGTCTGCAGCCCTTCAACTCAGCTGCTTGAAACCAGCGTGTGGTTTTGAAGTGTTGCTCAAGAGCTACGTCTCGCCCCAAAACCGAATCCTCCTGCCGCGTCGCAGCGGGAATGCGTTATTATCTTCGCTCTCTTCAAGCCGCGAGGAAGTGAGAAGAAAGTCCCGATGTGTGGCCCCAGTTCTCTGAGTACTTCAACTTCATCATCCTCAAAACACGAGACTTATCCAGACCGTGCCTCGGAGATCTGGAGAGATCTTCTTAAGGCTGAGCCCGGCCACCCTAGGGAGCAAACTCATCTCCTTACCTTATCCCTAAGGCTAAGCCCGGCCACCCTAGGGAGGAAACTCATCTCCTTACCTTATCCCTAAGGCTGAACCCTGCCACCCTAGGGAGAACACTCATCTCCTTACCTTATGCCTAAGGCTGAACCCTGCCACCTTACAGAGGAAACTCATCTCCTTACCTTATAAGGCTGAGCCCTGCCACCCTACGGAAGAAACTCATCTCCTTACCTTATCCCTAAGGCTAAGCCCTGCCACCCTAGGGAGGAAACTCATCTCCTTACCTTATAAGGCTGAGCCCTGCCACCTTATAGAGTAAACTCATCTCCTTCCCTTATCCCTAAGGCTAAGCCCTGCCACCCTAGGGAGGAAACTCATCTCCTTACCTTATCCCTAAGGTTGAGCCCTGCCACCCTAGGGAGAATGGCCACCCTAGGGAGGAAACTCGTCTCCTTACCTTATGCCTAAGGCTGAACCCTGCCACCTTACAGAGGAAACTCATCTCCTTACCTTATGCCTAAGGCTAAGCCCTGCCACCCTACGGAAGAAACTCATCTCCTTCCCTTATCCCTAAGGCTCAGAAATATCAACATTCAATGCGTCTACAAAGCTAATTTAATTTATTTTAATGGTCGGACCTCACCGAGGACTCTCCTGATTTTCGGAGAGCCGACTTTAATTCCTCGGTGGTAAACAACCGCGGAGAGCAACACGGAGGAGCAGATTTACATAATCAGAGTTCAGCGGCGGCGGCGTCTTCCGATTGGAAAGCGAACAGAAGTGCAATCAGGACGCGGCGAGGCGAGACAACAAGCCGTCGGGAAAGCCTTCCTGTGGCGCCGGCTGACAACAAACACACACGGATCAACACACACGCCGGAGAACACACACACACACACACACACAGACACACAGACACAAAAGTGTTTACAGACGTTTACAGAGAAAATCAAATGTTACAGCCGGTTTTGGAGGTCTCTCCCTCACGGAGATTATAACGTCATCCCAAACACGGGATGGAGGGAGGAACATGAGCCGGGGGGATCAGTCGTTACAAATCGGCGCTTATCTGGAGGCCGCAGGCAAAAAAAGACACATACAAAACAACAAGATGCAGCAACACAACGGGGACGACAACATGGAGGGCAACGCGACTCGGGACCGGAGCGCGGAGCCTAGTCCAAACGCCAAACGCCAAACGCCACCTCGCATGTTGGGAGCCCAGCCGGCAACATCCCCTCGCCGCCGTGCAGCTGGGGTTGGTTTCTATGGCAACTGGCACACAGTCACTGTGAGTAACAAGTGGTAACAGCTGACAGAAAAGTGAGAGCTGAGACCCCCCCACACACACATACACTCTCTCTCTCTCTCTCTCTCTCTCTCTCATTACCCAGTTTCTTTCCTCGCCCACTCGTTTATTAACTCCCCACCTCCTCTTCCCCCTCTCTTGTTTATCCGTCGGCACCTTCCTCCTCCTCCTCCGTCTCTCTCCACGTTGATCCGTGTCCTCCGGTGGAGACGACGTCAGGCGAGCCGCTGTAGTGGGTGTCACGCTCATCCGGTCACCATGACGACACTTTCCTCCTCCCTACTCGCATTCCTCAGAATAGCTCCGCTGTCAGCAAGTCGCCCACGAGGGGTTTAGAGGGGGGGGGGGGCTCTAGTAGCGACCCTGACTTCAAGGGACGTCTTTCACAAGATGGCTGCAAGCTTTTAGTTAGTTTCTGTCAAAGTCTCTCACAGTTCTGACGTTTGACGATGTTTACATGGCTTGAATCAAAGTTGTAGTCGAGTTTTCTTTATTTTTTCACTGCTGAAAAAGAATTGGATTGGGCGGGCTGGTTAACAGGTGTATTGGGCTGGGTAACAGGTGTATATTGGGCTGGGTAACAGGTACATTGGGTAACAGGTGTATTGGGCTAGGTAACAGGTGGATTGGGCTGGGTAACAGGTGCATTGGGTAACATGTGCATTGGGCTAGGTAACAGGTACATTGGGTAACAGGTGTATTGGGCTAGGTAACAGGTGCATTGGGTAACAGGTGTATTGGGCTAGGTAACAGGTGCATTGAGCTGGGTAACAGGTACATTGGGTAACAGGTGCATTGGGCTAGGTAACAGGTACATTGGGTAACAGGTGTATTGGGCTAGGTAACAGGTACATTGGGTAACAGGTGTATTGGGCTAGGTAACAGGTGCATTGGGTAACATGTGCATTGGGCTAGGTAACAGGCACATTGGGTAACAGGTGTATTGGGCTAGGTAACAGGTACATTGGGTAACAGGTGTATTGGGCTAGGTAACAGGTGCATTGGGTAACAGATGTATTGGGCTAGGTAACAGGTGCATTGGGCTAGGTAACAGGTGCATTGGGCAGCTGGTAACAGGTGCATTGAAATGCTGGGTAACAGGTACATTGGGTAACAGGTGCATTGGGCTAGGTAACAGGTGCATTGAAATGCTGGGTAACAGGTGCATTGGGCAGCTGGGTAACAGGTGCATTGGGCAGCTGGGTAACAGGTGTATTGGGATGAGGAGGAAGGACATTACTGACCAGCAGGTGAGATGACCTTGGGTGAATAGAAACCGCCCGACGCCGTGGCGGCTCGGCGGGGGACGCGAGACGGACGGAGACGTGACTGTCCCTTTAACTCATGCCGTCTCCTGGTGGTTTGTTTCAAGAACTCAAGGAAGGAGATGGTTGCCGTGGAGATAGCAGGTGAAACCGCGGGACCGTGAGTGAACGTTCTATCAGCGCTCTCCAGATAAGAAGTGATGGATTAGTCCTCAGCATCAGAGGAATATCTAATAACTCGCCTCACACCACGGACTGAGGGATGAAACCGGCTCGTGCTGGATGTACGGCACGGAGGGCTTTCACAGAGGAAACTAAGGTTGCTTTTCTTCTTTTCAAAGTACACGATACATCATCTGTTTGAGATGTTATTTTTCTGCATTTGCAACAAATCCGACTGAGATGATGTCTGGAAGAGAAAAGGACCAAAACATGAAGAACAAGACGCTCACAGAGCAGAGAGATCAATACCTCTTGTTTTTTATTTAATCCCTCTCTCCTCTCTCCTCACGCCCTCTCTCCTCTCTCCTCACCTCTCTCCTCTCTCCTTACGCCCTCTCTCCTCTCTCCTCACGCCCTCTCTCCTTACGCCCTCTCTCCTCTCTCCTCTTCTCTCTCCTCACGCCCTTTCTCCTCTCTCCTCTCTCCTCACCTCTCTCCTTACGCCCTCTCTCTACTCTCCTCATGCCATCTCTCCTTTCTCCTTACTCCCTCTCTCCTTTCTCCTTACTCCCTCTCTCCTCTCTCCTTACACCCTCTCTCCTCTCTCTTTACGCCCTCTCTCCTCACGCCCTCTCTCCTCTCTCTCTACGCCCTCTCTCCTCTCTCTTTACGCCCTCTCTCCTTACGCCCTCTCTCCTCTCTCCTCACGCTCTCTCTCCTCTCTCCTCGTCTCTCTCTTCACGCCCTTTCTCCTCTCTCCTCTCTCCTCACCTCTCTCCTTACGCCCTCTCTCCTCTCTCCTCACGCCCTTTCTCCTCTCGCCCTCTCTCCTCCCTCCTTACGCCCTCTCTCCTCCCTCCTTACGCCCTCTCCTCTCTCCTCACACCCTCTCTCCTCTCTCCTTACAACCTCTCATGCTTGTCGGCTTTCTAAATATCCAACAAGCGCTCACAGAGAAC
>CM070102.1:22319123-22376623 GCA_036178185.1 Liparis tanakae
TGGACGGAGAAGAATAGCAAACACTCCGGCACACAAACATTAAAAACAACCATGGAGACAAACATCTGGATAGTGGCACACCATTTATTTATTAGTATTATAGCTAATAACTCTAGCAGAGCTCTCGTCCTGACGCAGCAGTGAAATGCTGCCCCCTAGCGGCCAGAGCGCGCCAACGCACCAAGAAATGAACAGGCAACCCAACCATCACAGAGGGGTTAAAATTAGTTTTATTATTATTTGATAGAGCAGAAAATAAATCCAAACAAAAACAAAAAAACAAACAAACACTTCTCATACATTGTTTTCTTTTCCATTCGGGCCGCACTGCATCCGTTTCCTTTCCCGCAGCGCCCCCGACCCCACACACAACGGAATGGTGATATTTATTGTTGCCCAAGCAGCAGCAGCAGCAGGCAGTAGTCAGGACAGCACAGGGTTACACTTAGCAGGGCACAACACAAAGGGGTCCTATTCCAGGGGCGGCTACCTTCTGCCTGTCTGGAATGTACAGACAACCTGGAAGATTATTTACGATGCTACTTTTAATATATAAGACAGAAACCCACTTAGAAATCAGGAGGAGTTTAAATTAAACGGTGTGCTCGTATTTCTATCGGCTGCCCAGTTCCCCCCCATGTGTTGCATTTCAGTGGCGCCTGATGATAATAATAATACTCGTACTAATACAGGACACAGATCTATCAGATCACCACATCGTGGATGAATCATGAAATCAAAAGGGAGGCAACAGGGCGGCGACGAGATCGTGGTTTCAATGTGAAAACCACTGAAAAAACAAAACAAGAAAAAAGAAAGAAATTCAGAATATAGAGGGGAAAATAACTGCTGGGATGGTGAGAATCTCGTCAACTTTGCACGTATATTTTATTTATTTTTTTAACACACTGATTCTTCACTCTCTGGCTTTAAAAAACACGATATTTCTTCCCCACTTTCCATTAAAAACTCCGCCGAGGGTTGAAGGAACTCGGCGCCGCCCCGGTGACAGGAATCAGAGACGTGAGTAACGTTTGCTGGAGGACGTAATGCACTTCACTAGCTTATCCTGTGCTGCTGCAACCTGATAAAAACGCTCGTGTGAAAGGCATAGAGAGCTCGACTCAGGGGCACCGACATAAACCGTACACACCGTAATGTTAAAGACTAAGAAGCTCCATGTCATTTTGTTGCTATAGGGATTTTTTTTTTGTCGTTTTCTTTTTGCATAACTACATTCTGAAAGCTGTCCAGCTTCTCTAGGGACCGATCGGAAGGCGAGAGGGAGCCACTGGACGCACGAGAGAGTTTAGAGTGGAGATCCATTCAAACTTGAGGGCAGAAGCGTATAATCCGTACTAACGTGACCCTATAAATAAACCCAGAGACAGTTTGTCTAGAGAAGAAAAACAATGCACCACAATCTATGACTAAAAGCAACAAAAAAAAAAACAACGTCGCAAACGTGACGTTCCTTACACCCTCACGCTAGACGTTTATATCCGGAGAGGGTTCAAATAAACTAGACGCCTTCTAGCAGAAGGGACTCCATTTGGGCTCCACTAGTTCTTTGGAAGTTTTTTTTTTTTATTATTTGTTTTAATCCTTTCCATTTTTTTGTATTTTTTGTATTCATTTCTTTTACAATATTCAATACGAATAGTCCTTTTTTTCCCCCTTCCGGAACACGCACGCTCCGTGTCTTTACACGAGTTGGTGAAACCTTAATCTTTATACTTCCTCTTCGCTTTTTAGAAAAAAAAACAAAGTATTTAAAAAGTAGGCCACGACATGGAACCCAGCAGATGTAAAACCACCTCGACAGTAACATTAGCCTGTAAATTCAGACCTCGACAAGAGGCCGCTTCCAAACGTCTCCGGGAGCACGATACTCAAAACACAGTATAAGACTTACAGATGAAAAGACCGAGAATCCCAAGACAAAATAATCCAGACACGCGTCCGCTCCTCGGGGCGGGAGAGGAGAGGGAGTCCGTGTGCAGGTAGATCATTCTTTGTTTGTCCTTTTGTTGTTGTTTTCTTTCTCCGTTTTTTTTTTTAAAATCATTCTTTTGTTTTTGCAAAGCTGAAGAAGCAGTTATTGTTTGGTGGATGCTCCGTCGAAGCTTCAGTTTGAGTCGAGACCGGAGAGGGGGGAAGGACGTAAGGCGAAGATTTGAACGTGTGTAATGTGTGATTATGTTTTGTTTGCCCCCCACACACACCTGAGCCTAATCCAGAGGCAGGGGAACGTGGGGATTATGAGTCTCGGGGGCAACGCGGAGGAGGGAGGAGAGGCCACAGCGCCGGAGAAGTTTGTAAAATTGTACGAGCCCCATGTACACCCCCAACCCCAAAAAAAAGGTTCCCCAAAAATCACATTCCTTGTTCTGGATCTCCCGTGAAGCACAACTCCGCTTGTTGGACTCGGGTAAGAATGACGGGAGCAGGAAGATCTTAGGAAGAGCGGGAAAAAGAATGAAAAAAGAAACTACGCAGATTTTTCCCAGCACGATTTTTAGCCAGAAGTCCATAGAAAGGATTAGAGTGATCATGAGAATGGCTGTTATTATTGATATTAGGGGGGGGGGGGGGGGTAATAGTTATGATGTCAGTAAGGGAGCACGATTGCATTATTTCCATGTGTTGGCTGCTTGGGAGATGGAGCGGGAGGGGATCATGTCCAGCAGGTACTCCCGCTGGCGCTCCACGGCGGAGGTGGTCTTGTTGTGGGCGGACAAGCTGGGGTTCACGTAGGCCATGGTCACACCTGGAGGGGCAAAACACAGGGGGGGGGGTTAGTGTACAGGGTTCTTACACATGTTGACCAATGGATTTCCATGACCAAACTGAAATCTCGGTGTAAACATGAACAATTTAGAACATGTTGCGTATTGAGAGCGTACGCCGGCTTATATTTTGAGCGTCTTTCTTTAAAAAAAAAAACACATTAACTATTTCAAACTCGGCGTAAATTAACATGTGATCATAACAAATTTCCATGACTTTTGAAAAACTTTTATGATTTACACTTTTTCAGGCCTGGAAATGACCATTTTAAAATTCCATGACCCTACGAACCCTGATTAGTACGAACAGATTCGCACTTTAGTAGCACTTGAATATCTCTTATTGTGGTACTTTTGTAGTTTGACTATGTTGAGGAAATGTTACTTTCTGTATTCTTGTTGTTGTTAGTTTGTACTCTAGGTTGATGCTCTTATTGTAAGTGGCTTTGGATAAAAGCGTCTGCTAGATGACACGTAGTGGAGGTCCAGCTGGTCTATGATGAAGGGTAACATGACAGTCTAAGTGTATCTGTCTCGAATGACCCGATGAAAGTATATTCTGAGGTTACGACAAAAGAGAAAACGCGACGCTTTCGTTCTGAAACCGAGAGGGAGGAGCCTCTCGTCCGGCGCTCGCCTACCTGCGTTGCCGCCGGTCTGCTTCCTCCAGGCGGCCACGTTGCTCTGGTTGCTGCTGCTGCCGGCGCTGACCTTGGCGCCGTGCTGCAGCGGGCGCGCCGCGGCGTGCTTGCCGGCCCGGCTGCCCAGCGCCGCCGCCGCCGCCATGGCGCTCTGCAGCTGGGAGGAGGAGGTGAACGAGTGGGCGAGGCCGCGGGAGCTCATCGACTGGATGTTGTGCGACATGTGACTCTGTGCGGGGAGACGAAGCGCCGGCCGTTAAACGCACATTCTTCTCCTCAATTTTCGCCGTACACCACGACCGGAAGGCGGCGCTCACCTGCTTGTGGGAGTGGTGGGCAGACGCGGATCGGTGCTGCATAGCAGCCCGGACGTGCTTGTACTGCTGGGACACCAGCACCTCGCTCTTGGACAGTGATGGAGAGGAGGTGCTTTTGGAGAGGGAGGAGGAGGCGGAGGCGGAGGAGGCCGCCTGCTGCAGGATGCGCTGCTCGATCTCCTGCTCCTGTTGGAGCGCCTTCACGAAGGCCGCCTTCAGCCGGTTGGTGTGCTCCGCCTTCAGGGCCTTCTTCTGATTGGACGACATGCACTGGTCACACAGGATGGTGCCGGGCTTCTCCTTTCTCCAGCGGGAGGTAAAGTCTGTCTTGCACTGGGCGCAGGTGTGCGGCTCTTTGGGAATGGCGCCGGCGATGGCGGCTGCCGGGCCCAGGTTACCTACTGGGGGAACAGGAAGCTCCGTTAGACCGGCAGGGTTCTGACACATTTTGACCTGTGGATTTCCAGGACTTTAAACCAAATTTCCATGACCAAATTGAAATCTCGGTATAAACATGAACAATTTACGTATTGAGAGCGTACGGCGGCTTATATTCTGAGCAATCGTCTTTAAACAACATTTATTATTTTAAACTCGGCGTAAATCTGCACGAGTCTGCCTCCGTCTCCTCTCCGCTTCTCAGCTATTTTCGTTTCATTTTTATATCCCACTATTTTTTACTGTTTTGTTTGTTTTTACTCTTTTTGGCTATACAAGCCCATTGCACAGACTGGTATATTTATAGCGTTTATTTATAGCTTTTTGCACTATCCTCGTGGATATCAACACTCGTATCAACACTCAATCAATGCACACTTTATCTGTAAATTCTGTATACTCCCGACTCCCTGTGTACACGTTCCCCCTATGTGTATTGTTGTTTGTGAGTTAAGTTTAATGTTAAATGTATAAGCTACTGGATGACCTAAATTTCCCTCGGGATTAATAAAGTATCCATCTATCTATCTATCTATCTATCTATCTATCTAAATGAACATGTGATTATAACAGATTTCCATGACTTTTCTAAAACTTTTATGATTTAAGTTTTTTCCATGACTTTTCCAGGCCTGGAAATGACCATTTTAAAATTCCATAACTTTTCCAGGTTTTCCACGACCGTACGGACCCTGGACTAGACGGAAAAATGCCCGTTGTACCACGTCGACTGACTGTTAATACTGTTAATACACTTACACTTTCCCACACTTTTTCGTACAGTGCTTTTTACAATATATTTTTTACACTTCTATTACTACTACTATTATTATTATTATTATTATTATAGTGTGTTTGTTTTGTATCTCTGTGACTCGGAGAGCCCTGCAAAAACAATTCCGATGCGTCTGGACTGCTGGTCTAGGCACAGACGGCAAATAAAAAACCTTGAACCTTGGCCCTAACCCTAAGCTCCGCCTACCTCTGCCGTGCATCTCCAGGAGTTTCTGCACCACCTCCTCCAGCCCCAGCAGGTAGATGAACTCGTTGTTGGCCGCCGAAGGCAGGAAGTTGAACTCCGGGGCGGGCGGCTTCGGGGGCGGGATCTCCAGCAGCGTCTTCTCCAGCTGCTTGCGCAGCGCCAGCTTGGCGGCCGCCTGCCGGCTGGCCGGGGAGTCGTTGATGTTGGAGTTGGGCGACACCGAAGAGCCTTTGAGGCTCGTGGGAGAGGCCTGGAAGACAGACGGCACTTCAGCAACGACTCGCGACACTCTGGGATTAAAACGATATGAAGAGATTAACGATCGGCACCATAACGGCCCTCGGGCGGCCACAGCGACGGATCGATATTCAATTGTGCGACGGCCTTGAGGAATTGTGCGGTGCGCTCAGTCTCGCTCTCTTTTTCTCTTCACCGCATTCTTGTGGATTTTCAAGGAAAATGACAACATACCAGCAAACATCTATTTTGGGTTTACTGTGTACCATGTTTAATGAATGTAGATTGCGGCTAGTGGACCGCTCCTTTAACACAGTTGTGGGAGGGAGAGTTTACAGTTTTAAAAGGCAAACAAATATGGATTGAAGATTGTTTTAATACATTATGACTTTTAGAATGAGACGAGGACTAAGCCATGCATTTCTCGCGAGTGTGTGTGTGTGTGAGAAAGAGAGATGAGAATGTATAAACTCACCGCCAAAAAAAAAAAGAGTACACAAATCATATTTATTGATCTCAGCATGTGCTTTGTGTTCAATAGCACTTTCCCCAGATGAGTGTGTGAGTGTGTGTGTGTGTGTGTGTGTGTGTGTGTGTGTGTGTGTGTGTGTGTGTGTGTGTGTGTGTGAGTGTGTGTGTGTCCTCACCTGGGGGATGTTGACCATGAGATTGCTGTTGGCCACGTTAGCCACCCGGATGAGTCCCTGCTGAATGATCCTCTGGCCCTGGATCTGGACGTTGGGCACCGAGGCCCTGGGGGCCAGCAGCAGCGGGGGGGGCCCGGAGCCGCTGTGCTGGTGCTGCTGCAGCCGCAGACTGGCGATCTGCTGCGGAGTCACCGCGATGGGCTGATGGGAGCGCACACACACGAGCGAAGAAGAAGATGAAGAAGAAGAAGAAGAAGAGAAAGTGAGCGGTTAACAAAGAGCCCTTTATATTGACCCTCCACCAGACGAGTGAGAGTTTAAAAGTGGGCGGGGCAGAGGCCCCTCGCACTGACCTGGGCCCCTCTGACCAGGGGTGGCATGACAATCTGGGAGGTGTGTTTGGACGGCATGTGTTGGCCGCCGCGCACCAGAGGAGGCGGGATCACCGCGCCCGAGCTTCGCCCTATCACCTGTGAGCACAACGCGCACCTCTTTACAACATCGAGCCGCATCGTGGAAACGTATCACACGGCAGAATCCACCACACAAGGTGTGACGCGACAATCTATCAAGGAGGAGCAGCTACCTGGAGGGGCCCTTTGCTCGATGTGATGCTACCTCTCACCAGCGGAGGGGGCGTGGCTACAGAGCCGGTCGACTAGACGTGAACGGGGGCACAGCGTTAGTCCATAAAGTCGCACGAACTCGGAGGCGTTAACATGCAGACGCGTTTAGAGGTCGACATCGAGGATGTGCATTGGAAAAACGATGACGTCGTGCATTACGAGGAGCGGTCGTGCGGTCCTAAAACCTTCTGATCGGCTCCAGCGAGACACGCGGAAAGACGCTCGACGCCCGTCTGCCGGGGCTTCCTTACCTTCTGTACGGACTCCTTCTGGATCTGGCTCTGCCGGAGCTTCTTGAGCAGCACCAGCTTCGCCTCCTGGAGCCTCAACTCCTCCTGCAGCGTTTTGATGATGCGCTCCCTCTCCTCGGGAGAGCTCTTCTGCAGGCACCGGAAAACAAAAAGCAGGGTTCTTACACATTTTGACCGATGGATTTCCAGGACTTTTCAATGACAAATGTCTATGACCAAACTGAAATCTCGGTAAAAACATGAACAATTTAGAAAATGTTGCGTACGACGTCTTTTACTTTGAGCGACTTTCTTTAAAAATCACATTAATCAGGGTTCAGTTTGGTCAATGTCCACGACCAAACTGAAATCTCAGTAAAAACATGAACAATTTAGAACATGTTGTGTATTGAGAGCGTACGCCGGCTTATATTTTGAGCATTAATTATGTCAAACTCTGATTATAACAAATGTCCATGACTTTTCCAAAACTTTTATGATTTAAGTTTTTTTCCATGACTTTTCCAGGCCTGGAAATTACTTTTTTAAAATTCCATGACTTTTCCAGGTTTTCCGCGACCGTACGAACCCTGAAAAAGGGAGCGTGAGCGAACGCGCGTCTCCGATGCGCCGCATGCAAAGTCTAAACGCCGCCTCCCTTACCATCAGTTTGTCCGTGTCGGTCTTCGAGAAGCAGTGGCCGTTCATGAGAGGACTGGACGGCTCATTGTCGGACAGCACGATGACGTCATCCGGCGACGCCGGCTGCCGCTCACTCTTAATGTCGCTGGGGGACAAAAACAACAACGACAACGTTGTCAATGCGCTGCATAGTTCAAGATTAAATACAGGGTTCCTACACATTTCGATAAATGGATTTCCAGGACTTTAAACCAAATTTCCATGACCAAACGGAAATCTCGGTATAAACATGAACAATTTAGAAAATTGTGCGGATAGAGAGCGTACGCCGGCGTATATTCTGAGCGTCTTTCTTTGAAAAACACATTCATCATTTCAAACTCGGTGTTAAAGAACATGTGATTATAACAAATGTCCATGACTTTTCCCAAACTTTTATGATTCCAGGCCTGGAAATGACCATTGGAAATGACTAATCCCATGACTTTTCCAGGTTTTCCATGACCGTACGGACCCTGTAAATACCTCGATCACTCCAGTTACCGTGCAACCCGCTTGTAGTTGTGTTTTACATCCAGTAGATGGCAGTATACAACAACGATGTGATCAGGGCTGCTTCAGGGCAAACATGTGCTGGGACACACAAGACAAGAACCAAGAGATCAATAATGGAGTAATGGCGGCAGGGGAAGATCGCAGCCGCCCCATTAGCAAAGGCAGCGCCGACGATCACGCGACCTGCCCTCCTTCTTCCCTCCTTCTTCCCTCAGACACACGAGAGTCCGTCACAAGCAACACGCAGACAAAACAAAACAAAAAAAGGGGCAAATTAACCGAATGCGTTTAGTTATTTAGGGGGAGAAGACTCGGTGTTTGATTAGACGTTACGTGGCTCTTTCCCCGAGGACTGCGGAGAACAAAGGGCGACTAGCGGCGAGCTACGTGTGCATCAATCTGGGGAGGAGGGGGAGGGGAGGGGATGGGGGGGCGATCGTAAGGAACGGTAACGTGTACAGTGTGTGGGCCGCGGCGGGGGAATGTAAACGTGCCGCCGTCACAGCGGCGGGGATCCGGTGGGAAAATAGAAAACTCGAGTGGTGAGAACAACTTCTGGAGGATGAGGTACGTCGTGAAGGTGAAGCCGCGCACGCAAACATGCGGCCGAGTTATATAATTGTTTCCGGCGCTGCGGAGGGCGAGTCTCCGGCGCCTCGGCGCTCGGGCCCGGCCCGGGCCTCGCCCCCCCCCCCCCCCCTCTCCCAGCTGCCGACACTAAAGTCACAAGCTGAGCGGAGCGGTCGGCTGGAGACACTGGAGAGGGTGACAGTGAGGGGGGAGGGGAATACGTGGCCAGGAGCCAACCTATTGTGTACACTCTCACTCAGTCACTACTTCACACACACACACACACACCCACACACCCCTCCCCCAGCCTCGCTTACTTCTTCATCTTTTATACTCAAACTCACGAGTCGGCGCTTCACACTTTTGGTCTCGGGACGCGTTTCTTCTGCTCCCTCACACCAGCTGTGTCCCCCACACACACACACACACACACACACACACACACACACACTCAACAGAGAACACACGCTCGGTTCAAGAAGGTCAACTATATGCCAATAACCATGTAGTTTGTACTTGCATTGTGACAGAGCAACACGACCCGCTCTATTCACTTTGCCCCTCCGCTACAGCGATCAAACCGTATTAATACCCGACGCCTCCTGGAAACGTTTTCTCCTCCTGGAGTCCACGCACCGGCCCGCCGCCACGTTATCACATCATTTATCAGGTCATTTGCATTACACAGGAACACGCGTCACTCGCTACCTGAACACGTGTAAACCACACACACACACACACACACACACACACACACACACACCGGTGGTTCAACACTTCTGGATCCTACCCCCCCCCCACAGATGAAGCTACAATGTGAACAACGAATGTGTTGAACTCCGTGAGGAGAAGAGCCCGTTCCCTTTGGCGTCACAGTTCAATGTGGCTCAACTAAAGATATGTATCGCTACCATAAATAAATAGATCTCTAAATATAGATGTTCACGGTACCGGACACATCTCGTTTCATTCAAATTCAGAGAAAGCTGAATCGTGAACAGGCGGCGGTTGCTTTTTTTTCTCCCGTTTCCATTCCTCGCGTACGACGTGCTGAACGACGTCGGCAGAGCGAAGAGCTTCGTCGTCTTCCACAAACAAACAAACAAACAAACAAACAAACAAACAAACAAAGCGTAGCGCCGGTCCGAGGTGGTTCGCTCCTCCTCGATATAGAAGAGCTTACGCAAGCAGCAGCAGCAGCAGCAGCTCGGTTATGTAAGGTCCAGAATCCCCGCACGCCGCCCCAGTCGCAGCTTCCCACCGACCGGACGGCGGGATCGCCGAATCCGTCGTTATTCCTGCGCAGCGGGCCTGAATACATAAAACGTACACAGAGCCTGCAGACCACCCCAGGAGGGAGGAGGGAGCGCTCCTCCTCAGAGACTCTTCACACCTGGCCCCCGTGGACACGCGTCCCCGGCGTGTGCGCGAGGTGTGCACCGACAGGGCGCTCACAAGCAGAGTCCTGTGCGCGCCGCGGTGAGGCAATCGCCTTCGCGGCGAGCAAACACATGCCGAGGGTTAACCGGGGGTCAAAGGTGACGCCTCGAAACGGGATGAATCACCTCTCTGTTCCGCTCTACCCGGCGGAGCCGGCGGCCTGCCCGACGCGTCACGTGACACCGGGCCGCTTCTCTCTGCGGCCATGTGACACGCCCGCCCCGCCCCCACCCCCTCACTCCTCCCAATTGCTCCTTCCAATGTGGAAACCATGGCAACGGCCAGTTGGAACCAGTTTGTGACACGTAGCCTTCATTTTGTGTGAGGCGTGAGGCAGAGTTCAGGTGCTGCTGCGGGAGGAAAATGGAGGCCGGGCCCCCGGGAGCCTCTGAACTTTTCAGAAACGCGGGCGGGCGCCGACCACACGGCGACTTCCTGTTCGGCGGCTGTCAGACCGCTCGCTGGTGCAAAGTTGTGAGAAACCCGAAACTCCGGCAGACGCGTCTACGCTCAAAAACCCCCACGCCGCGCACGCAAAGCGTGAACCATCCCCGGCCGGCGGCGCACAAATAATCTTTCAGAAGTTTTCAAATAAAACGACGACAGAAACAAAGCGCAGAGAGCGAGTCAAGTCCCGCTCGCCGTTCACGTCGCCTCCCTCCAAACACCACGATCAAACATCGGTTTAGAATAACCAAACAAAAGAGCAGCGGCAAACTCTTCTGTGCATCGCCTGCCCTCAGACATGAACCATTCAGTGAGGAGATCATCGTGTAATTTGGATTTCTAACAGCTGGGAATCCTCACAAAGGGATGATTGTGATCATCGGCCTCTGACTCTGTTTTAAGGTGAAGCGTTTCCAGCATTCCTGTCCGTGTTGTTCAGACTAATTACCAGTAAAATGAACAACAACAATGTTCCTGATGAGCAACAAGCTGCGGAGCGCCGCTGGTACCACGACAACAAACCCCCCCCCCCCCCCCCTCACCTTTTGGACGTGCTCATGTCGACGGGCTCGTCTCCGGTCTGCACCTCCACCTTGACGGTGGCCTTCACCTCCCCGGTTGTCGCGACGCCGGCCGCCACCGTGGCGGCGTGCTTTCGCTTCAAGGCGCCGCCCTCGCCCTCGGCGGCGGCTCGAGACCCGCGCGTCGGGGCGCGTCGGCCTCGTCGCCTTTCTCCAGCTTGACCCGCTTGGCGTCCACGTCGTCCAGCGGGTCCGGGGGAGCGCCGCCGTCCTTCTCCAGAGCCCGCTTCTGGCTGCGAGTCAGACGCACCGCCTCCTCTGACATGGCTGCTCTCACCCTGGGGAGAGAGAGAGAGAGAGAGAGAGAAGATGGTTGGAAACACACACACACTGTGTAAACATATTTATAAAAAGACGGAAAATAAACAGCAACAAGAGAAAGTCAATTTTAGGGCTATGCTAATCCTGTTAGGTTCACACACCGTAGACGCAGCTACAGGGAGCAAGGTGTTAGGTGTCTTGCTCAAGGGCACATCGACTAGGGCGGGGATTGAACCTCCAACCCCCCGATTGAAAGACGGACCTGCTACCCACTGACCCTCAGTCGACCCGAATAAATAAAGCTTTACTGCTACTGTAGGATAGCTCGGCATCATTCAAGGACCTCTGGAAATGAGTACGACGTCTCTGCTGTACACGTCTGAGGAGTTCTTCAAGTTTTGAGAGTGTGCATCTTCATCGACAGCAGCTCCTCTCCCAATACGGTCTTAAAAATGGAGCAGAGTCGTCAGCTGTGTGTTTGCCTGGCTCTCTGTCAGAGTTTCAGTGTATTGCAAGCGACAGTTTCCTGTCCAGAGATAGAGATAGTGTGTGTGTGTGTGTGTGTGTGTGTGTGTGTGTGTGTGTGTGTGTGTGTGTGTGTGTGTGTGTGTGAAGTCAGAAGGAACGCTATAGCTGTGAATGAGGCAGTGCAGAGTTTGTACAGATTTTATAAAATATGAAGTAGAAGCAATGCCACCATTATGAAATGTAAATTAAAAGATGCATGCGTGGCGTGCGTTTCATCCAATGTAAACTCTGAAATAATCCTCCTTTAAATAAATAAATAAATAAATATATATATATATATATATTTATATATATATATATATATAAAAATATATAAAAATAAATAAATGAATAAATATATAAAAATAAATAAATATATAAAAATAAATAAATATATAAAAATAAATAAATAAATAAATATATAAAAATAAATATATATATATATATATATATATATATATATATATTGTTTTCGGGCTGTCCGCATTAACGTGCCGCTGCCAGCGCCACAGATGCTGACCCACATCTCACTCGGTACAGTAACGGGGGGTAGAGCCAGACCCACTTGGATTTCTGGGAAAACACATTACACATCAGAAAAATAGCACGAAAAGCAAACCGATGCAGGACGCGTTCATGAGGAGAGAGGCACACTCGAGTAACCATTTTAAAAGTAAATGTTATTAGAAATGTTTTGCTTCTAAATATAAGTCGGAGCGCATGTTTATCACAGAAAACATCTGACGTGGTAGCCGATCTGACGATAGGCGAGTTTACGCGTACGCCGTGTTGTGCGTCCGATCTAGAGACCCGAGGTCTTCGTCGCCCCACGTGACGTCATCGCAGCGCCACATGACCACGTCCCCAAGATTATTATGAGAAACATAAAGCGCTCGCCAGAAAAGCCGGTTCAGACCGGTCTCCGGTTGAGAGACGGCACAGGTTTTTAACCCCCGGGGAGACGGAGTGGCAGAAGGGAGGGAGGGAGGGAGACTGGGAAGCCACAGGCACATCCCACGCAGGGAGGGGGTGGAGGGGGAGGAGATGACGTCATCTTTGGACATTCCAAAACGGGTCTAGCAGACAAGAGAGGAGGGGTGGGGGTGGGGGGTGGGGGTGGGGGGGGGGGGGGGGCATGACTAACTTCTGATGAAATCAAGAGTCAACAAGGCGTAACAATCTGGTCGCCCACCTTTCACGATCTTCTTTAAAAAGAAAATATATATCTCAAGACGTTTCCTCTGCCATCTTTTAGGGCTTAAAAGCCGAGAGAAGGAAAAGGTCATAATTCACCTCGAGAATCCAACGTATACAAAAACTCCCACGACTCGTCCGCGAGGCAGAGAGAAAGAAAGAGAGAGAGAGAGAGAGAGAGAGAGAGAGATGCAAAGTAAGGCGGGGAAAATGTAATTGCTTCCCAGCCATTTCAACACCTCGCCGTCTGCAGTGAGTTTGTTCCAACGCGACACGCGTGTGAACTCGGCAACGTTCGTATCGTCTTTCCACCGCTGCCGATAACACACGTGTTGCACTGAGAGACGCCAAAACATCCACAATAAAGAAACAATACAGTGAAAACGCTCAGGCCTGTGTTTTGCCCAACAGGCGCTCTCCTCGGGGCCGCAACCTCTCTCCCTCCCTCCCTCCCTCCCTCCCTCCCTCCCTCTCCCCCTCTCCCCCGGGGCGATGAGATGCGTCTCGTTGCCAGGACGGCTCCCGGTTGCTAGTCTCGGGTCCGGGGCCTCGTGGCTTCCTTTGTCCCCCGAGGAGACGGATGGGATCGGGGCTCCTGCGGCTCGTGTGCTGGATGCGCTGCTGCTAGGCAACGAGGGGCGGAAGACAAATTAAATTGTCGCCCGTGCATATGTGGCGATTGCGAGACGGGCGCTCGTCGTTGCGTCACCCTTCATCTCACGCTGCCTTTCGGTGATGGAGCCCATTTTCCATTCCTAGAAAAGCGCCTTGAAGGATGTCGTGTGACACGGCGTCCTTCACGGCGTCCTTCACGCCCTCCAGGCTACCGGAGAGGGCGAATTCATCAAATTTAGTGCCCCATGCCATATCGCTCCCCCCCCCCCCCCCCCCACACACACAAGGGCAAAGAAATATAATGTTACCCCCGATATCACTAGGAGGGGCAACAAATTAACGATAATTTCCTCTAATAATTTAATGAACTTGCAAAAAACACCGTAGCATATACGCCCCGGTCCAGTCGGTTGCCTAATAGTCTTATATAGACATTTCATGAGGATTGCTCATATACTGCGAGCCTAAATAACTATATGTATTATTATTTCACAAGTTTCAAAAAGTAACCCCAATTTCTTTTTACATACCCTAGTGGGAGCAACAATTGCCCCCTAAAAAACACGTACATTTTACTACCCTGGTGTTACACTTCCAGCTTACATAAACCAATTTTGATTGAAGTTATACATCAAGAATGTGTACACAATGGCCAGGCAACGATCCACAATCGGTGCGAGTAGCATCCCTGCTTCGTTACCAATGCTCCAGCCCATCCAGGGGTATCACAAACCAGCCCGACTCGCCCACCAGGACCTTGAAGTCTGCGACTCCACAACGTGGCAGAGGTGCCAATTAATGTCCAACGGTGCTGATCAGAGGTCGCCTCCGGTGTCCAGCCGGCCTCGTCACATTGCAGTTCTTTGATTTACAGGTATACAAATAAATGAACGGTTAATGAACGATCTGCCCACGAGGGGAGAACGCGCGATCGTCTCCCTGTTGGTTTTGTATGCTCGTCCGTCTTATCTGCTTGGCACGCTTCCAGTTTTCGGGAGGAAATTCAAGAACCTCCAGTTCAAAGAAGCTGAACCAAAATAATTTGCATAGCTTTTTTCGACACACACACAGACACACACACACACACACACATACACATTATCCACACAGGGCTCTACGACAACTTTTAAGAGTGATCGCCAGGCTGGGAAAACCAGGCCCCGAATCAAACCCCATGAAGATGACTCACTTTGACATCCAAACGCATTACCACATTAAAGACGGCAACGAAAATGGCGAGAGGACGAGAAAGAGAGGAGGAGGAGGAGGAGGAGGAGGAGGAGGAAGAGGCCACCAGTAATTTGTGATCCATGTCTGTTCCTCTCAGGAGACTCTGGAGGAGGAGGAGTACATGCATGTCCCTCTCGCATTCTTCAGAATAATAAGGCCTAAGGGCAGAGCACAGATCCGACATCAAAACAACAACAAAAAGACGGGGGAGGTTGGACTGCCCATTCAAATTAATTTAAGAGAAACAATACGAAGGGAGAGAGAAATAAAGGTTTCGTACCGAGCGGATTCATCTCCGACGGGAAGAGCGGAGCGGCTCAAGAATCAACGCACTTAATAAATTGCATGCAAACATCGGCCTTCTTAAAATAAGGTGCGTGCAGATCATCTAAAAATCCCGCGACCTCGACAGGCGGCGGGTTTCTTTCCATCGCGTCCAGTCGTTGGCGGGGAGCGGATCGATGGCGGCGCGTCATCCCCCCCGAGGTCGCGCTCGGCTCTCGTCTCCGACGCCGCAATGATCTCCCCGCTGGGACCGCACTCGGCCAGCAAACACATTAACGGACATTTAAAAAAAAAAAATAGAACACTACGGCTTTTCAACGGCGTCCTCGGGGTTCAACGGGAGGGGAGACAACAATCATACGGTCCAATAAAAGCAAGGAGAGTATGGATTAGTATCGGCCCGTGAAAGGAAGACGGCGGCGCGGCGACTCGGTCGACCGGCCCTTGGCAATTTTCTCACAAGAATACACGAAGAGGCGATGATTATCTTAATTCAGAGCGATAGTTTACGAGTCATCGCCGTAAAGTCACTTGTGCTGCTGTAATTGTGTTTTTCCGTACTTCTAAAATCAGATTTCTTCCCAACGACTAAATAATTTAAGGCTATCAGAGAGATATCGAGATACGGGCCGATTAGAAGAAACATAAAATCCGACTACCTATGCTAATCTGTGCTCGCCAATCTGGGAGTGGGGGCAGGGCCCCGGCTGAGGTGGTGCCGTCGTTGGGGGAGGGAGAAGGGTGCAGAGCGCGTGTGGCGAGCCGTAATCAAACTGTACCCAAGTGAAAAATACTCTTCCTTGTCTTCTCTCTCTCTCTCTTCCTCACTCCTTCCCTACACCCCTCCCTGCCTCACACACTCCCCTCCTCCTCCTCAGTTGTTCTGTTGTAGGCTCGGCCAGCCCAGAGTGTGTGAGTGTGTGTGTGTGTGCGTGTGCGTGTGCGTGTGTGTGTGCGTGTGCGTGTGTGTGCTCCTACTGGTTGTGTCCCGAACGCCAAGGGTTAAGCCCCTGCCATTTTAACGCCACTGACAGATCAGACCATTAGGGTGTTACCTAACAAAATGGAAGCCTTTAACCCTCAATCTGCCAGGCTGCCTCTGTGTGTGCGTGTGTGTGTGTGTGTGTGCGTGTGTGTGTATGAGTGAGTGAGTGAGTGAGCGAGAGAGAGCCCTGGCTTCACAGTGTGTGAGTGTGTGCGCATGTCTCCACCTGGATTCTCCTTCAGCGACTTGACAACAGAAGCGAGTCCAGGAAGTGCGAAGCAGGCGGTCGTAGGCGAGCGCTCAAGAATGCGTGACCGCGCGGACGCATTAACTCGCGTGTGCGTACGGCCGCGGGTGTTTTTAGAACGCGCCGACGTTCTCGTCGACGTTCCCTCGCGACGTGGAGAACCGACTCCGGGCGGAGTTCAGGGTTCGCCGTGTCAAATTGACTTCACGATTTCGGTTATAAGTTCGGAGGGGAAATCGAAAATGTTAACGAAAAGTTTTAAAATCGTCATTTATTAAAAAAAAAATGTAAACATTCAACAACGGCTCATTGGCCATAATTCTTCCTGTAACATTAACCGACAGACACCCAAATTCTGGCATACGATCAATAATAATAATATATAGCTCCATCTATCTATCTATCTATATATATATATGTAATGCAAATAACGCCTGATAATTAAACCAGCATTCCTCAGCGCTGTGACAGCTGATCAGCGGTTTATGGCCAACAACTGGTGCGCTGGCCAAACGTTGCAGTTAACTAGCGCTCTAGGATATTTTCTGTTCAGCTCATGTGAGTCATTGACACAAACAGCCGGTTGGGTCACGCGGCGTATCGAACAGAACGGTCCGAACACACAGAACCGGTCCACCCAGAGAACTACGGCACGACTAAAAAAAGGTCACACCATGCATACATCTTTTTAAGATTATTGCACACGCTTAAAGAATTATATGCAAAGCATGAAAGTCTTCAGTGGCGTTTCAAACGGCAGATGTTTACTCGCTGTAATAAAAAAGGAAGAGCAACATTTTTTTTTAGGAACCGGAGACGGAGATAATCTCCAATTTCAGGCAAATTGCTTCCAAACGGTTACTCCGTAATCCTATAAAACCAGAAGCCCGTACCCGCACGCGGACCGGCGGGCCGGAGCACAAGCCTACTGCTATCGGATTACATCTCGCAGAAACGGACGGTGGCAGGAAGTGACCAGAGGAGGACGAGAGATTAACGGGTGAAAATAAATGCGGCGTCAGCATTGCACATTGCTGCAGAGGACAACGGGGTGATGCGGGTTGCTTTGCACATATTGTTGTTGTTAATTTAGCAATCTTAGCTTTCAGGAGATCCTCTTCAGTTATGGAGTGTAAAGAATAAAACATGAGATCAGGGTTCTTAAACATTTGACCAATGGATTTCTAGGACTTTAAACCAAATTTCCATGACCAAACTAAAATCTCAGTATAAACATAAGAAATAGAACATTTAACGTATTGAGAGCGTACGCTTTGAGCGTCTTTCTTTAAAAAACATTATTTCAAACTCCATGAACTCGAGCTCAAATGAACATGTGATCATAACAAATTTCCATTACTTTTTCCAAACTTTTCTGAATATTTTTTTTTCCATGGCTTTTCCAGGCCTGGAAATGACCATTTTAAAAATCCACGACTTTTCCAGGTTTTCCTTGACCGTACGAACCCTGGTAGATAACAAAAACCAGGGCAGGCAGGTCTATTTTTGGCATTGTTGGGCAATACAGCATATCGTCATTAAAATGCTGTCCCAGGGTAGCCTTTTTCTGGAATACGAATAAGTTAAAATCTCAAAATACAGCTCTGTGTCCTAATCCCCTCCCACAAGACGAGCTCGGGCACACGTGTCCCCGTCCTTCATAGAGCAGCCATTGATTCATTTCAAACCATCTTGATCACGACTGTGATCCCATTGACCTTATATGGAAGCAATTCCATGAAAACTCTGGCCCCGTTGTCTTTGCGCGTAGGCCTTTAAAGCCCTTTGGGACGACACGCTAGGATTTAAGGCTCTAGCGAGCTACAATATCGGCAACGCAGCGTCGAGCTCACACAGACGGCTTCGCTATAAGAGAAGTGGAGAGGAAATGTGTGCGTATTCCAGTCAGTAGACTAGGATTATTATAGTATAATCAAAGCCAAACCGACTGGTGATGAGCACGCCTTTTTTACTAGCGTCACGACTGGCGTGATTATTTAAGCTCGAGGTAGCGCCTGTCCCACGCCTACTGGAGGATACATGAAAGTAACAATGCCGCCATGAAACCAGGATTAAAATAGAATATTTAGCCAAATGCAAACTCACCATTAGGTGTGGCTGTTAAGTGGCCGTTGTGCTCGTTACCACACGCAACGGTGACGTCACGAGAAAATCATCACGACTTCTCCACGTTTAACTTTGCTTATTCAGAGGGACGTGAACCAATCTTTGCGTCAGAGTAAATTAAATGAAACGGGAAAATAAGTCACTTTTAAAAGCTGGATCGCCTGTTATTTCCCCAGTCATTTCTTGTTTCTATTGCAGTGAAGAACAGCAGCAGCAAATGCCAGGGCTTGAGTTTCCAAACTAAACATGCTGATTGGTGTGCTGAATTAATCAGAGAATAAAGGGATGAATTGCCTCCTAAGTAACCATAAAAACCAAAGTTGTGGATAAACATGGTTGAAAAAAAAAGAAAGACAGTTTCTTAAAGAGTCCAGCTTAGTGCCAACACCACATCAAATGCATCAGAGCTACGTCACAATCTACAGCAAACTCCACAGAACCAGTGGGATAAAGCAGCGTTTTATCAGCGTATTCTCCGGTCTGTTGTTTATCGATGAAGAAAGAACACACTTTTGTGTCACCAACCCGAAACCCGTCACCTATTGACCTACTTTAGATACAAAAATAATCAGTAATTGAAAATCCATGGTAGACTCCCGATGGACCAAAAATAAAAACACAATTTGTACCCCATGTTACAGTTCTCCAAAAGGTCCACATGGTGAACTCGTCCAACCGATTTTGGGGCAGTGGGAATGACGGCGAGCTCCAGGAATGATAATCAGGTCGTTTGTTTTGGGAGAGCGACACGGCGGAAGACAATCGATGCAGTGTGTCCAACGCTTTCTCGGCACCGTGGCACAAAGACGACCGTTTCGGGGCTTTTTTTTAGACTTTACTGTTCATCTCACGAGTCGCTATAAACTTCACCCGATTCTTCGCCCCGGCCACATCTGAAAACGCCGACGTCAGACCGGTTTAAAAGCCGACGCCATCAATAAAACACGTGCGTGTTGGCAAAGGAACGAGTGTTTTGGCCCGGTCGTCCACGAGACTGAGCGGGCTTTAAATATTGAATTTGAACTTTTACGAGCGTCAAAATGCCATCTTCGACAAGTTGGCGTGCTAATCAATTTGTTTACGATGCATTCAGGATCCCTTGGTGGTTAAAATCCCTCGCAGAGCTTCAGGGACTCTGTGACGGACCGGGTGCACCTTGGAGGAGGTACGTCCTCATGGCTGGCAAACTGCAAAAGAGTCTATAGTTGGGGTTTTACAAACGCAGCCCTGTGCACTTTACTCTGCTGATCCTAAACTGGGGAGGTTGGTGTAGTTAACCCTCGTTTGGTGACATTTGGGTCCGGCCTGAAACAGGCAGGGCAGTTTGCCCCTTCTTGGACACATGCCCCAACGCTGCACGCATCCAAGTCGCCCATCTGCTTGTTTACTGCGCTGAGAGTTGCCATGTCATCACTGGCAACACAGGCAGATTAACAACAACAACAAAAACAACAGAAACTTGAGAAATGAATTCTCCTTAACCTGCAAATAAGTTGATTTACATCGGATCAGATGCAATAAAGGTCACGCTAACATACTAGTGGAAGCAACACTTTAAAGAGATGTATAGCTAGAGAAGTGGCCGTTCAGACAGAGGCGAGGAGGTGGCTGATCAGCCGGCATCCAGCTCTGGGGTAAAGCCCCTGGCAACGGATGCAAGTGTAGCCTGAGTGTTGAATTAATGATATTGTTCAGGAAATGTTGCTATGCCATACGGCGTCGCACTGAGAGAAAAACAAAACGGAGCTGGAGGATATCAGTCAAGGCTTCAAGGATCTTTCATGCATTTAAGTTTGCACCAATGTCAAGTAGGTATGTGAATAATTGTTTAACCAGCTTCATACCTGACAACACACTCGTGGCAGCCGGCGTCATTCGTACCTGCCGAGTTTTGTCTCACGTCTTTTCTACTATATTGACCAATGTGAAATGAAAACTGAGAAAGTAGCGCACTCTTTTTCACCGTTCACTTTTCTTCAGTCTTCTCGTCGCAAGAAAACATTCAAGCTGAATTTCTCTACTTCCTCTAATCTTCACCTACAACTTGTACTTATGCGGGGAAATCTCGAACCAAATACAACATCTTACTAGGGCCAATTCAATGTAAGCCATATGTCCCATCTGGTCAACAGGTGTCTATTTATAGAAACAATAACCTAGTCCTCCACAAAAATGTGTGTGTCCAGTCGGAACCAAGGGGCAGTAATTAATTGGGCATTGGCCACACGCTTAGCAGAGCTCTGTCCAGGTGAAAAGAATCAGGTAGGGTCATACTAGCAAGGCTAGATGCTGGTTTGAACCTGAACGTTGATATGGCGAGCATCATTACGAAAGCCCTCATCACATCGTATACCTGTCACCGTCTCAGACAGGTAGATCACACAGTAAACACCCATGCTTCAGTCAATATGAAGTCCAACAGGATAAACAAGAAACCGTTCAGTCAGCCAACCCTTTTAAAGCTCCTCTCCTCCAGCTCTACCAAGTCGCCCCAGGCTTTTCGTGGGTGCGACCCTGTGGTCAGAGAAAGGACTCCCGTCCTCTGGCATTCGAGGCCTTGAACAACTAACCCGACGGAACAGGTAGTTTAAGAAAAGTAAAAATATATATAAATCTGACGAGTTAAAAAAAAAAAAAGAAAAAAAAAAGGTACTTCACGCTGGCCCCTTAATACCCGTCTGTACTCGTAAAACAGTTTTATTCCTTCCTTAGCTCCGTGCTTTCAGAATACAGGCCTGCCGTCTGCCCTGGTGTCAAAAAATAAGTCGGCATGAATACCGTCAACCTTCTGAAAGCCGCTGCATCTCTCCAGCCGTCTGTGCGTTGTTGTCCCACAAGCCTCCAAGCTGTCTTCCTCTCTCTCCCTCCTCTCTTATTCCCCAGGCTTTTCGGTGCTGAACCGTTGGCTATCCGGGGACCTCTCTCCCCCTCTCCTGCCTGTCGTCGCCTCATTCCAGATGTTTTGGATCTGGATCCTTATCCTCCAGGGGATTCAGCATCCTCTCTAGTCTCCGTCTAACCCTCTTCTGTGTACATCACGTCCACGTCTCACTATCCTTCTATAGGCTTGTGTCCTTTCACCCGTGTAAAAAAAAAAAAAAAAAAAAAAAATCTGACTGCCGTCTAGTGGATGAAGAGTCACTTAAGCATCTTTTTGGATTAACGACAAGTAATTACCATCGTTTTAATAAACACAGGAATGTGATTCCCTGCGGACATCACTACAGCTTAATTCCGGTCTTATGTTCTTAAGTACAACAATAGTCCCTCGACTGTCATTCCGCGATAGCTCTTTGATTTTGGAGACCGTGTGTTTGACCCAGCATTTCCTGTTAACATTTTCACATTCGACTGGGCTCACTCGACCAGACCCTCACTGCTGTGTTAAAAATGTGGCTTATTGGAATAGGACAGAATCATAGAACAGTGTATGTGTGTGTGTGTGTGTGTGTGTGTGTGTGTGTGTGGGGGGGGGGGGTTGTAGATTTCCCTGGGGAAAAGACATACCATCATTCACTGTCATGGTTGTGCGAAACAGATGTTTTTACATCTCACATCCATAAATTGTATTTAGACAGTCAACGACAAAACGGTGCGAACACAATTTTGATTATTTTCCCTTTACGATACATTGAGTACACATTACTCTGAAATGGATGCAAAAAAGTAACATTCACATTCATAGGAATCATAACCACTGCTCAACATAAGAAAAGAGCTGCACGTGTTAGAACTCGGCAACAGGGACAAACTCTTGCAGCTAGATACAATCCCAGAGGGAAGTACAAAGACATATAAATAACCATAACAATGAGCAAGGTGCCATTGAGTCTTTGGACCGGAAACGACAACAAAAACACATATGAGATGGAAAATACAGATGCGTTATCAAAACGTTTTAGTCTTGATGAAGAGCGGATCTTGAGTAATGTCCGTCTGGTCACATCCCTTGCAGTTGGGTTTTTCCATAAGAGCCACCCCTCCTCAGGCCAATCCGTGGCCCATCATAAAATGCAAAGCGACACGTGTCCCCCATCACTAGCCACGGGCGCCTACTGTCTACTTGCTCTTAAAAAAGCAAGTTCAGCATAGGTAGTGATATATAAAGTGCTGTATGTCATCCTAAACCCACCTCAAAAGGACAGGTGAAGAAGAAACTGACTCAAACCGACAACTAAAACATGACCCAAGGGTCTTAGGTTGCTATAGATGCTCTGACTGCCTAATAGAAAAAGAGAAAAGTAAAATGCTGAGAGCCAGCAGTCACTACATGAGTTAACCCCTATCTCACAATTACCATGACATTACTACAACACGAATCCCTTTAAATGCTCGACTCCAACCGGAAATGAAGGTCGTGTTTGTATAGACTTGAGCACAAGACAACAACACAACTCATTACAAACACAAAGTGGCGGATTTTATCTCATTTATCACACACATTTGTATTCTGGTGCGAACGCAAAGCAGGCGTTGGGTTGCGTGTAGTCTGGCGATAATCTGGTGATCGATACAACCCCGCCGCGGACAGACAGGCACCCTGACGGAGAGGCACCACCGTCCACCATTACGCCTCCATAAAACGGTTGAGCTAATCTGAGAAAGTTGTGAGATCAATGGCTCATGAGGCGCATAATCGCAGCCATCTACGGCTCAGACTGGTCGGTTTAGCGACAGCCGGCTATGATACAGGCTATAACGTCCATAAAACTTCCACGACTCCAACTTTACCCCTTTAAAAAAAAGATAATATCCTTTTTATTTCTCAACTAATCCATCAACAACAACAAGCTATCTCATGCTAACGTTAACTTGGCTCGCCAACAACAACCTGTCCGTCTGTCCGTCTCCAAGAAAACGAGTGGCTAACTGAGAGCTAACAACCCATTGTGGGGATAAACGGTCACGGAGATTACGGGCGAAAGTCGCCGGACCACGGCGGCGAATTGTCTTTTAGTTCGTGTATCGTAATGTTTTAACTCAAACGGCACAAATAGCGATACACGGCGAGACAATGAAAGCGACTCAGCGAGCCGCTAGCTTCAGAGGTAAAACGGCTAGGTAGCTCGGTATGCTAAGCTAGGCTAGGCTAGGTTAGCAAGCTAGCTCCCTGGACACTCGCGTGCCCGGACAGACAGACGTTTGAATTTATTCACAAATAACCAACCGCGGCTTTACAAACAGAACCGCGGCCGTTTGGTCACAGAGTTGTTGCAGCTGCATTGTGGGTAAATATAAATAACAAAACTTATTTTAGCAGCCGCTTTGTGGGTAAATATAAATAGTAAAACAACTTACATTATATCGTACTAGTGGTGCATCCCCGGTATAAGTTTCACCGGGAGGTGGGGGAGAGTTAGTTTTAAATATTCCTCGACTTTTGCCGGCGGTTGGTTTCTCGGCAGTTGGCTCGGTGGGTGTGTGCGCGTGGAGCCGAGCGACACACAAAACTGTTACCTTGCGCGTGAGCTAAAGCTACGCTAGCTAGCTTAACTTGGCGCTAGCCGTGCTAACGCCGATAGGGGAGAGAGAGAAAAAACTTCACGTCGCCGTAATCATTTTAATTGGAAATTTAAATATTGGATTAGTTAACGCGATAATGGAATCTGTGATACTCACGAAGTCTAGGAGGAGCTTGACCGAGTTTCCCCCCCCACACTTGCGATTTTTCAGATGTTTTGATGTTAGTGTTGCGCTGGCTTCGGCGTAAAAAAAAATCCCGGGGATCCCCTCTCCTCTGTCCGCTGCCACTCCGGTTGATAATGTAATGAGCCACCACAGGCGGCGTCATGCTGCGTTCATACACACCTCGGAAATGTTAAGTTCCCAGAGACGGAAGGGAAATGATGCGTTTGAATGTAGGACAGGGGGGTAGTAAAAAAAACAAAAAAAACGGGGACGGGACAACTAGTGATTTAAAGAGAAGTCTGTGTGGACATGTTCACACCGCGCTGTAATAATATGCTTAGAAGCTGTTATTGTAGACGACGCGTTGCTC
Organism: Liparis tanakae; assembly: GCA_036178185.1. Taxonomy (NCBI): domain Eukaryota; kingdom Metazoa; phylum Chordata; class Actinopteri; order Perciformes; family Liparidae; genus Liparis; species Liparis tanakae. Next base: position 22,343,715 of record CM070102.1, read on the forward strand.
ATTACCTACTTTCTGTGACAATGACGTGGGTATTGTGACATAAAGTGTGCTGGTAGGCCTACTCCAAGAATAAACAAACATAATTCAAATAATTAACCTTATTCCCAATAGAAGTGTAGCCTACTCCAACAGATACACAATTCAAATAATTAACCTTATTTCCAATAGAATGGTAGCCTACTCCAAAAATACAATAATTCAAATAATTAACCTTATTTCCAATAGTATGGTAGCCTACTCCAAAAATACAAATACATAGTTCAAATCATTAACCTTATTTCCAATAGAATGGTAGCCTACTCCAACAGATAAATAATTCAAATAATTAACCTTATTCCCAATAGAATGGTAGACTACTCCAAGAATACAAATACATCATTCAAATAATTAACCTTATTCCGAATATAATGGTAGCCTACTCCAAGAATACACATACATAATTTAAATAATTAACCTTATTCCCAATAGAATGGTAGCCAGACTTGTTTAGCTTATCCCAACTTAAACTTCTTACAGTCTTACACTACGACACTGCAATATGGAAACAAAGGCCAACATAAAAAATAAAAATAAAAAAGTCATACCAATGTTATCCTTTTATCATTGTAGAGGTTTCTCTTTCTCTAACTGATCACATAGTCAAATCACACCTATGTCACTCCCTGCATTGAGATGCTTTACAATCTATATGATTCTCCTTTATTTCAGAACATATGTCACATAATGTGTGTGTACTTTGCACATACAGTACTTTGTATATCTCAAGATATTCTTATGTGCACGTGTGTTCACGTGCATATGTACACACAGACAATATTTACTCTGCTACTGCGTACCGCTGGATCCCAGTTAACTCATAACAATACTGCAATTCCTGAAAATGCATCAAATTGGTCACCTTTAATTTATGTCACACAACACATCATATATCATGTGAGGGTCTCCTCAACAAGGTCCCTGTGATTCATAAACCTTTATTTTATGGTTGACCTAAATATATAAGTGTATGGGGGTATCAGTGACAACACACCAGGAGTTCTGCTCAATGTATATTGTATTTAATGTAAAATATAACCTGCATCATATAAATGTACTTATGAAACAGGATTGCATACTTTGGCTTTGTCCAGACTGATTGTTTAATGATTACATTGTTCTGTATTATACATAAGATGGCAGTTGGTGCAAAGTAGACATTTCCAACCAATCAGCATCGTCCTGCAGCCTCAGAGGACCATGGAGCCGATTCAGCATCAATGGATACTGTATACTACTTTTACTATTAAGAGTCCAGCGCCAAATTGGACTGAGAGCCTCTGAGGTACGTGGTCAGATTACCCCTGAAGTATACGCAGGGATACAAGCGTGTCATGTGACCTGTCCAGACCCCATCATTAGCCCCATGCAGGACCACTTCTCTCTTGTGATCTGGTTTATCATCACTCTATGTGAGCTCCCCTATGTTTTCTGGCTAATTGCAGATCTGCGCACACTGCCTGGCTGATATTAATAATAATAATCTGGTGAACATTGAACAGGTGCAGGGATGCACACACGTCCCCGACACCTGGGATCACTCCACACTGATCCCTGGTCAGCACCAGGTCCATGTGTATATGTAAAGTGTGTTAAATCTACTCACATCTCCACTTCTTATTACATTATATATATTATACGGAAAGTGAATCAAGCGTCACAGGAACAATAAAAACAGTTTGAGAACTAAACAGTGAGCAATTTAAAGAAAAGCATTGACTAATTATTTTGATTTGACTGGTAATTACAGTCTGTAATTGGTGGCGGTAACTTAAGGCACGCAATGTTTACATAGGAAAATCTATTTTTAGTCGATTAATAGTAGGTTGTTTGTAGTTGACATTTATAAAGTGTGAAAATATGACAGCATGAAGCCCTAAAATTGAGATCTATAATTTGTTGAGAAGAATAGGCATTAAATTAGGATAGATAAGTTATTCCTGTAGCAATGTGAGGATCCTGGGAAAGAGGATGTATCCAAATTGTAAAACCCTGATGCAAATATTTAATTTTGGGCAATACAAATGAATTGAATTTAATTATTAGGACAATCGCATGTATATAAACACATTTGTAAGCTCTAGCACCACCTAGAGGTCATTTAAAAAAACATGCTGACCACTAACTCACTTCTCTCCGATTCGTCTTCACTAAACTATTAAAGCACACACACTTAAAAAAAACAAGGCATAATGTTGTCAAGCATGATATTAAAATCAGCACATTTATTTTTCAATCATATTTTTATTGGAAAATTATTGAAAACAAAGCATTAAAAACATAGGCATTGGATAGAATATGGCTAGTACTCAAGCTTAAACTGTGTCCTTACAGAGTGCCTTAAATACCAAGCATTGAGATTTCTACACAGGATAGCTAAAAATACATATCACACTTTACTAAATTGCCTTTATAAAATGTCACTGTACAATAAAGGTTCAACGAGTGGCAAATCTATACAAACATACTGTAAAGAAACCTTTGAGTAGAACTATCAAGAAAAAAGAAAATATAACAAAATAAAAATAAATTTGCTTTTTGTTGTTGTTGATATCTGAAGGTTTACCGTAAGCTCCAAAAGTCTAGAATTGATTTGTAAAAATTAATACGTCGGCAGGGAATTAATATATTATGGAAAAATACATGAGCTGTGTTGCTTTTCAAAAAGGGTTCGTGGCCACCAAATGATATAAAAATTAAGAACATTTAAATGCCGCTCGTCAACACCTGTCCCCATACAATGTACGCTGCCGAGAATTTTTTTCCAACTGATTAATGTGTGAAAATATATTACAAGATGTCTCTACTCTTTCGAATATGGATTTTGTGCAAAACAAAAATAAAATCAAACAAGAATTTATTTAGTTAGCAACCCAAACTAGTGTACAGGGAGTCCACATCAGTAACTTCCATGCATGGGGGGGGGGGAAACAAAAAAAAAAACAGGATCCTTACAAAAAAAGGCAAGATGTAAAATATTTACCAACAGATACAAAAATATCAACATGAATAAATTAATTTCTTCTACATTTCTTTTTCTGCCCTCCCCTTTCATCTCCAACAAATGGAAGACAAACCTGGCAACCGCAGAGAAGGCTCCTCCCCTTTCCGTACGTCGCTATGTGCCCGTCGCTCCAGAGCCCGCCCTGCATCCGCGCCATCAGAAAGTGTGAAACACATGCACGACAGCGGTTGCAAATTGCTTTTGCAACCATTTAAAAATAGTGATAGACAATCGGGAAGCAAAATCTCCAGAAACTAATAAAGTGAAGGCCCTGAACTCTGTGTGAACCTGTTGGGGACAAAAAAATAAAAAAAATCCTCTCCGATCTCGGCGACGGGATGTCGTTTTTTTCTTCTTCGCGGCATCGATCCGTCACTCGTGGTAATAATGTACCGGCTTCCAGCCACGCGAGAGAGAGACAGACTAGGGGGGGGGGGGGGGGGTTCTCATAGGAGGCTGGCGAGGCTGGTGGTCGGGCCGTTCTGGGCTTGGATCTGGACCGGAGGGGGGCCGTCGGTCCACTGGGGAAACGAGACGGGAGAGAAGAATAAACCTCAATGCACACACATACACACCCATACAAGTGACATGTAGAGCGGGGCAACGCGATTAATATGTCTTATGCTAATATTTACATCATAAACTGTCATTTAAAACATATAAAAATGAATGTACATTTCAGATATTGGAGAGAAAGTGCTGTGAATAAAAGTATGAGGTCTATGAGGTTGTGACTAAATATTCAGCCGTTACTTTTCCTAATGTTTGTGAAAGGAACTGTAAAGCGTTAAATATGAGAACAGAATTTGGTTGTGCGGTACAATTATTACTATTATCTTTATTTAAAATAGAGAATGAGTGTTTAAGTGGGCTGTTTTTTTATATATCACCAACACGTCATTTTTCCAATTAACTAATATCTCCTTTTTGCATAATGAATCATTTCAAGAAAGAGACTGTTTACGTAGCGGAGAGAAATGAACCGGATGTAGTTCTACCGATTAAACCACGGAGGGATTTAATCCCCTCAGAACAGGTTTCAGGAATTGAATTCGAGGTCCGGTAGTTTTAAGGAGAGGGTTCCCGGCGCCCGCCCGGAGTCACGTACGCTGATGAGGTTGTGCTCGGGGAGGCTGCAGGCGGCGATGTGGTCCTGCAGCAGCTGCTGGGAGAAGTTCTGGTGCATCTGGGCCGCTTCGTGGGCGTCCATGGTGTTCCCCAGGGCCTTGTTCAGGTCTGCAAGCACAGCGCCGTCAGTCTCGGGGACAGAGTTATCTTCGCTCGGGGCTTTTTCTACGTGACGGGGGATTCACGTATAAAAACAACAAGGAAAGAAGGCCCACCAAGTGGAAGAATCTAAAGACAGGGTTCTTACACATTTTAACCAGTGGATTTCCAGGACTTTTAACCAGATTTCCACGACCAAACTGAAATCTCGGTATAAACATGAACAATTTAGAAAATGTGCGCTTTTGAGCGTCTTTCTTAAAAAAAAAAAAAAAACACATCAATTATTTCAAACTCGCCGTAAATGAACATGTGAATATAACATTTCAATGAATTTTCCAAAACTTTTATGATTTGAGTTTTTTCCATGACTTTTTTCAATGACCATTTTAAAATTTCCAGGTTTTCCACGAGCGTACGAACCCTGTAAAGAACATGACTCTCGTGCGACGTTAAAAAAAAGTAGAATTATAGTCATCGGGATTTACCTTTCAACAGCGCCGAGGACCAGAGCTGGACCGACATGTCGGGGATCTTGCTGGCCAGCTGCATGGCGGGCACCACCATGTTGTTGCTTTCCTAAAGAGAGGGGCGAAAAAAAAGAAACGTTTAGTTTTTATTAAAAAATTGAAGACGGGTGAAACGACGATCCTAGGTCCCAAAATATTAATGAATGCATATTAAAACTAAACAATCCCCTCACGTTATTAAGTCGTTGCTTGGGAACAGGCGGTTTAGTCGAGCACGTTTTTAATGACATCGCTAATACTAAACATAAACATTGCATCTCTCGAGCTGCGGTATCTCAGCGTTTTCTCTTAATAGATTTTGTGATTTATCTTTATGAAAGAAAAACGTTTTGCTTCGTCACCTTGAACAAGCAATAGAAACTAAAAGGACGGGTTAATTACCCACGGAGACGCATGAAGACGTCTTCATCTCCAGACGAGTGGGCGGACCCGAGCGGCTCGCTCCAATACACACACACGCAACCATAAACTACAGCGCGCTCACTCATGTGCGGGTCTGTGTTCACCATGAAACGCCACATTAAAAGTTAATTGCAGGTTAATCGTGAGAGCTAATGAGGCAAACGGCTCATCGCGTTCATTTAGATTGATTTTATAAATTGTGCGGCGGAGTTTCATAAAGCGGGACGTCACGTTTCTGCCAAACAAACCTGAACCTCGTCGCGCCACATAAAAAAAGAAAAAAAAAAAAGAAAAAAAATCAGCCTTTTTCGTTTTTTTTCTTACTCTGTGGTTTCCCAGAACGTAGAAGATGTGTCCGAGCAGCACCAGGGAGCAGGCGGTCAGTCGGTTCAGGTCCTCCGCGTTGGACATCTTCAGGGTTTCCCTCAGGAAGCGTCTGCGGGGTCAGACGTTAACGGGGACGTGTGCCGACGCCGGTGAAACGTGTTCAGAGGTTTGAGCCTCGACCTACTTGGCCTCGTTGTAGCGTCCTTGGAAGAAGGACAGGAGTCCTCGGATGTAGAAGGCGGCGGCACGCAGGCAATGAGAGCTGCATCCCAGAGGGGGGGGGGGGGGGGGGGTTAATGACCTCAGTTTTAGACACAGTTCATCGCTTTATTTTTACACGAGCGAGCAAAAGTTTTACACCTCAATTTCTCCAGTTTTTATTTAAATGCACACGGAAATTCTCAACGTACTCTGAATTTAAAGCGTAGAACAAATAAACAATCGGAGACATAAATAAATAAATAAATAAATAATGGAATTGTTTTTGTTAAACAAGATGTAATCTAAATGTTTGGCCATCTTTTCAGATACAACACTCGTGTAGCATGTAGTCATCAAGTTCTTAACTCGTCACTTGTTCCCTGAAAAGGGCCTTTAGTATAACTTTGAAATGTACATTATTTTTCAGTTTTCGGTAACTTTAACTTTTTAGTTTAACCTCTGGCAGTTTGTTCCATTTCAGTTTATTCTCTGGACGAGATGTAATTAAATTTCAATAAAAATTAGTTCTAAAACTTTTGACCGTTAGTGTATGTATGTATAAAAATATGCACAAACTGTAAAAACTGTATGCCTCTTACCTTACTGGGAAGTTATGGTCTGGGTTTATTCTCTCTAGGAGGCTGTACAACTGAAGAAGAAGAAGCAAAACAGGGAATCGGTTTATTAGGAACTTTCTCACCCGGATGTATTTTCTAATTAAGACATTGTTGCATTTAAGTTCCGACTTTATGCAAAACGAAGCCGAGAGGAGTGAAGAGGACTGATTTGGGAAGTTTTTAAATAATCCTCATTCTTCATCATCGAGAATTCAAATGTGGCGCCGTACTTTAATGCTTCCGACCTGTGTGTGTGTGTGTGTGCGTGCGTGCGTGCGTGTGTGTGTGTCTGTTTATTCGGAGGATTATGGGCCTTTAATTCAGCCACATGTGGTAGATAATGGAAGAGAGGGCAGTGTAAAAGCCCCTGAGCGCGCTCTAAAATGACTGGAACTCCCTCAAATGGAGTTAATGCACTGATGAAGTAGAGTGAATAAAAAAAAAAGGTTTGTCTCCACTCCCGTTTCCTATATTTCAAAATAAGAGCGTGCATTGATAACTATAATCCGCTGACTAAAGAAGACGCGGATCAATTCAAAGTATTGTGCTGAGCGGGATGTTTGTAAGAATCTACTCATCAGCGCCCTCTGGTGGACGAACCACGTAATGGCAAACTGGTTTCCACATCACAAACGAGGCGTAATGAATACAACCACTTCCTGTTGTTGATTTTTTTAAGTGATCGATTGCAGTTCATTGGTGATAATTTAAAGAAGTGACCCGTTATTACTTCACTGACCTCCTGGTGTCGGTTCCCTTCCCGAATGTAGACGCTGGCTAAGTTGGTGACGATGTACGTCCACAGCTCCTGGTGCGTGGTGAGCTGAAAACACAACGGACACCGTTGAGATCAGAGGGGAAGAAGTGAGGCGACGGAAGGAGGGGGAGAGAGAGAGAGAGAGAGAGAGAGAGAGAGAGAGAGGAGAGAACGATTGACGGCGTACTCACCCGCAGAGCCGTGGTGAACTGAGCCTCCGCGTTATCCATACAGTTCACCGAGATACAGTACAGACCCTGAGGGAGGAACATCGGTCGTTTACAACACGGGGATACAGGAGTACGGTCAAATATAAAAGAATCGGTCCTTCGGAAATAAGAGAGGAGCTTTTGGAACGCTTGACTGCTCCTTGTTTTCCATTAAAAGATTTCCGCATTAAAGTTCTTAAACATACCTAAAAAAAAATTTAAATACAAATATAATTCCTATACTTAATTTTTATATGAACATGTCTACTGCAACATCTATAGGACTCTTTAAAAATCTTGATTTTCTAAAGTCACAGGATTTAAAATATTTTAACAAGAAATCTTCATAAGTACAGGATGAATCAAAAAAGAAAATATATATGACTTTTATTATTCATCCCTAATTTAGGGATGAATAAATATATATATATATATATATATATATATATATATATATATATATATATTCTCTTTTTGATCAAAAATGAAGGAAAACCCCAGAATATATATATTTATATATATATATAAATAAAAATAAATAAATACACACGTATATATAGTTTTCATTTTTTAAGATTTTTTGCTAGAAATATTGAAAATACTGTGACTTTAATAAAAATATATATATTTTCAGTTGACCACTGAAAACATCTCCATTAGTTTTTAGTGGTCATTATGAAACAAAAATATTTATTTATTACTAGAATTTGATTAAACCTTTTAGTTTTTTCCTAGCCTTGCCACAATGACAGCGAGGCACACGCACACAAGCGTTGAAGTGTTGCCCAATACTCACTAGTAGCGTGTGAAGCTGAGCAGCGTGGTTGGTGAATAACCTGGGGGACTGTTGGCACAGCTGGCACACCTGAGAGATCTGGACCCAACACAACAGAACCAGAACGTTAGGCTCGCTCCACATTCGCTCTCCTCTCGGACCGGGTCTTCATCTCGCCGCCGTACCTCTTGCAGCGCGGTGGCCTTGTGGCCCGTGACGAGCCGACACATGATGATGTGCTCCAGTAGAATGACTTGAAAGGTTGAGAGGATGGGGCTGCAGTCCAACACTGACACGAGGAGAGAGAGAGAGAGAGAGACATTTAAAGAACATGCACAAGCTTCTTTTCTTTAAGTTTAAAAAACACAGTAAACAACTCACTTTTTAGTTTCTCTAGTTGCATAAGAGCCTTATCGGTGTACTTCTGGGCTTTCTCCAGGTAGCCCGCTTGCATGGAGTGCATGACGGTCACCTGTGAACGGACAAGGAGGCGCCATGAGGCAACGGGCGTGTAACGCTGCAGTCGTGTCACGCTATCTAGGAGAACAACAACAACAACAACAGCGTTATTGCTGTTAGTCATAAACAAACCTAAATGAGTAATCAAGGCGGCTTGTTGTCTTGTTGTGTAACTCTTGGTAAGCAGGGTTTATTTCCACAGCCAGAGCCCTCTCCCCGCCCGCTACAGGCTCAGCACCAGAATAGTGTGCATTCTTTAAGAGGATAAACGCATTTAGTGGTAAATAAATTCTGCGAAACGCCCGGAACGTGTTTATCTAAGGATGGATGTGGAGGATACTCGATGACGTCATCTTAAAAATCTCTTGTGGACGACACTGAAAAGTCTGCATGGGTTGTATGTTTGTAACTTTTCTTTCGTGGAAAATTAAGAATCAAGTGTATGTTCATAAAAAAAAATAAAAAAAATACACAACATCTATTAAAACAAGCGTCCCCCACTGACTGACTCCATCATCCCCTGGTCATTTCCTTCCGGTCACCCCCCCGCACCTCACTTAATTCTTCATTTAAATACACTTAAATTGCACATAACTCTTCCCCTTAAATTAAAACTTGTTAAATTTCTAAAAACCTGCCCATCTGTGCACTTTTATATACTTATATTTTTAATTATCGCACTGTTTATTGTTGTTCATGTCGTTGTCTATTGTTGCACCACCCGCCATGACACTTTCCTTGTATATGTAAATATACACGGCAATAAAAAGTCTCCGTTTCTGACTCGGATCTCTTTTTCACTCACGGTGAAGAACTCCCGCAGACGGGTCAAAGTTCATTCGACTGGAAAGATATACACCGCGCGTACGAGCTAAAAGGTCACATGACAACTTTTCCCGTCTCAACTTTTTTTTTTGAAGAACCACGATTACATTCAGAAGAAGAAAGACTCGGGTGGCATTACCAGGTAGACGAGGACACACATGTGCTCCTTGGGCAGCCAGTGGAAGAGGTCGGCCGGGTTGCTGGGCAGAATCTCGTCGTCGTGGAGCGTCGAGATGGTCTGGATGCACTGCTGCAGCTGCTTCAGACACGGCTTCACGCTCTTCACCTGGCGGCACAAACGCACGGATCACGTCTCGGCCTCAAGCCTCTTCTGACATCAACGTGCCCACGTTTATTTAAAGCCCGGCCCACTTTGATCCCCCCCCCCCCCCCCCTCCCATCCAGGACTTGGTTGTGCCTACCTGTCCAGCGTCCAGGTAGTGTGTGACCTGCAGGACCAGGAAGAAGACCCTCAGGGACTCCTTCTGGATCGGGTTGCCCTGCCAGTTTTCTACGATGGTCCCGCACAGCGTGAGCAGAGGATGCACCTCGCCCAGCTTCCTCTCCATCAGCAGCAGCTGGGGATCACGACACGACTCAAAGTTGATCGAATGCGACGTTTAAAAAACACCACGGCGGGAGTTTATAATTGTGCGTCTGGTGACGGTCGCGGTGCAACGGTACACACGGCGGGACAAAAGGAAGGTGAAGTGGAGCCGGTGACTCACCATTCCTTTACTGAGGAGAAACAAGGCCCTGAAAAGCAACACACACACACACACACACACACACACACACACACACACACACACACACACACACACACACACACACACACACACACACACACACACACACACACACACACACACACACACACACACACACACAAGAAACACAAAGTCAGCTTTTTTTTCTTCCCACCAGCCAGTTCTCACAACCAATCAATATTTCATATATCCATAAGCACTTCGCGTGCCGCAGTTGTTTCCGTAGCAACGGACGCTCCGGCGTCAGCACCGGTCCGGACCGGTTGAACCTTGAATCGTGTCCGGCACATTTTCTCTGTGCAATGGCGTGACGCGATTTGACAGGTGGGGAGAAGAAAAATGACATTTGCAAAAGCAGCTAAACACAACATTGATTAGGAGGCATCTTTTATACAAAAATAAATATATAAATAAATAAATAAATAAATAAATAAATGCCACCCCCAGAGTTTTATTTATTACAGAACTCAAAGACCAGATACAACTTACTGCTTTTAAATATAAAATGAAAGAAATGGAGGCAGGTTGCCAACAATTTGAATGTTTCGTAAATTAACACTATTAAGTCACTTGTCTTTTAACTTTTAGTTTTCTTTTAACTCGACTTGCTGTGTTTTTTTGTTTGTAACTGTGTGTTTCTCATGTTGCTGCCGAGTCTTGTCCAGGTCACCCTCGGAAAAGAGATTTTTTTAATCCCATTGGGATTCACCTGGTTTAAAAAATATTTAATACAACATAAATATTTGTATTTATTCCATGTCTATTAACATGGTTTGAAACAAGGAAAACTCCACATAAAACATGCAAACTGGAGGATCGGTGCCGGTGCAGTCGCCAGATTAAGACCGACAAATTCATCTTACTTGATCTATATAATATTATATTTAGTTTGTGCGCCTCCGATGAAGAGTAATCGACTGGACTCTTGTGGTTTTCGGCTAGACGAAAGTCCCGACTTCAAACACTCTACCGACCATCTCGAAAACTAAATCCACACCGGGTTTTGTTCCCCCGTGGCGTCGAGCAACGACCGACTCCCTCCCGTTCGTTCCCACCTCCTGTCGCCGCTATCCGCCCGCGCGTCGGCCACCTCCTCTACATCGGCGTAAATGAAAACGTGATAACAAATTTCCATGACTTTTCCAAAACTTTTATGATTTTAGTTTTTTCCATGACCATTTTAAAATTCCATGACTTTTCCAGGTTTTCCATGACCGTAAGAACCCTGACGGGAGCCGCCGCGTCACGGCCCTGAAATATGTCACTAATTTAACCAATCTAAGCGTAGAGTCGTGGTCGGATGGCCGTCCTTCACCGTGCGGAGGTGAGACGGCCGTGACATTTCAAGATCTGCAAGATCAGCTGGTTTTAAAGCCCTCAGGCTGCACAGAAGGGCTTCAGTGTAAAGTGCTTGGGGCAAAGTGCTTTGACTATATCGCACTGCATGACGTAATGTTTTTGTTCATCTATTGCTGCTGTCTCTCATGTGTTGGACGCTGCCATTTGTACCCCGTCTTGGATCGGACTCACTTTGTAATAGAGGTTTTCATCAGGACTTCCTATTTAAATAAATGTCAGACACCAAACCGGGAAGATGCTTCCCTACAGGGGACGTTTACCTGGTGTATTCCGACCCGACCACTCGGGCGTACTCGGCTCCGACGCCCAGCAGGTCACACGCCGACACCAAGTCCTTCTCCAGTGTATGAAGTTGCTGGAAGAAGCAAATACAACGTTCCCGTGTGTTGCTTACGAAGGTCAGAAAGTAGAGAAACTAAAATCTAACGAACAAACAAACATACGCAGGACAAGTGAGCGACACGCGACGTGTTGCACGTGTGAAAATGACTTTGCGAACGCAACAATGTGACCCCTGTTCGCCGCCGTGGCCCCCGGTACGTACCGCCAACTGGAACAACAGTCTGCAGTGCCAGTACGGCGTTTGTTGTGAAATCTGGATGGCCTTGCGCAGGAGGGGTTTTGCAGAGTCCACCAGATTCTGAAAATTAATTAAAAAAATTAGTGATAGTCAATAATGAAATCATAAAAACATGCATTTAGTCTTATTTTTAAACTATGCATACCTTATCCTGCATGTAACATAATACAATGTAATGTGCATGTATGTGGTAATGTAACGTTCACGTGACCCCCCAAAAAAACAGAATTTACCTGTTGGCAGAAGAGTTCTGACAAAATGCTGGCAGCTTCAAATTTGACATCTTCGAACTGAGGGACTTGTTGAGATATAAACCACTGCGAAAACAAGAGATACCAAATTTTAACGTCGTTACATTATCGGTGTTTGCTATCTTTATAAAGCAATAATAATCCCATACAGCGGTTTATTTTTTGGGGGGGGGGCTAACATCAGTAAAAAAAAAAAATTTAAAAAAAGGAAGAAAGCGGCCGGCCCGGGACAAATATTTAGCCGGGAGAAGAATAAAAAATAAACGCGCAATGAATCCTAAGTGTCAACTTCTTTCCGCGTTTAACATGTTCGGCTTTAACGAGCTACTTCAACATTTCCCCCCGCCGCTGTTCTCCGCCGGCCGCGGCCTACACTCCGCCGCATCCCCGCTCTTTCCTGACTCGAGCGTCCGCTCACCGCTTTCTCCAGGTGGCTGCGGGCCAGCTCGCTGTTCTTGGTGTGGTGGTAGAGGACCGAGCCCAGCTGAAGATGCGTCCGCGCCTCGATCCTCTGCGGCGGCTTGAACTGAAACACCGCCTGTAGACAGTGCACGCAGAGCCGGATTTTGGGCGGACTGGAGGTTCGGAAATGCTCCGCAAAGCCGAGAAGGGCGAGGTACCAGCGTTCCGGGGCCTCAACGTTTGACGCCATTTTCCCCGACAACAACAAGTTTTTCAGCGCTATGGCCAGACTGCCGGGTTGCCAGTTATGGTCCTCTAGAACCCACAACCGAAGTGTTCAACCCCCCCAAATCCATCGCTTCTTTTTTAAAGTAATTATTTAACCAACACTAATTCAATACTTTCATATGTATATTTATAAAAACATTTTTTTAAACACAGGGTACACCTGATCACATTGTCTCCACGAAGGCAAAATATTCTATAATTTGCAATTTTCACAATTTTGTGGGACCTACTCTTAATTAATTATTTTTAATGGATATATATATATATATATATATATATATATATATATATATATATACTTTGTAAATAAGGGATGAATAAAAAAGTTATATATATATATATATTATTTTTATATTCATCCCTTATTTATGAAGATTTCTTGTTAAAATATTTTAAATCCTGTGACTCTCTAGAATCTATATTTTTAAAGAGTCCCATATATTTCGCAGTAGACCTTTTGTGGGACCTACTCTTAATTCATTATTTTTAATGGATATATATATATATATATATATATATATATATATATATATATATATATATATATATATTGTTTGCTTCCCTACATATCAGTCACAATAAGGTGCTTAGTTCAAAACCTATAATAAACATATACTGAATCTCAACTAACTCTAAACATATACTGAATCTCAACTAACTCTATGGAAGATGTATCAAAAGTACTTTGTAAATGTTCATATCCGGTCAGTAGTTCAAACCTCTGAAATTGGTTATTATTGAGATTAATCATTCTACTTTACTGTGGATATCTAGTTAATCTAACCATTAACTTTGTAATAACTGTGTTGTGCGTGTTGAAACTGCTCTGAAGAACAAAATGTGATGAACGCAGCATATACGGATATTAGCAAAACTGGCAACCCGGTGTTTTAGCTAAATTCGCGAGATTTCCTCCGAACAACGGGACTCGCTCGTGGGTATTGTAGTCCAAAACACTGCATCCCGTTTTTAAGACCATGGAAAGCCCAAATAATCTCGTGCGCAGAACCAGGCGGCGGCAGAACTTCCTCGCAGCACGTCGTCTATAAATAGACGACACACCGCGCCGCTGCTCGGCACCTGTCCTCAACGACACACACTCACACACACACACTCACCCGGGGGGTAAAGGAGACGTGCAGGCGGACACGCAAGTAAGTGTGACTCCCCCCGAGCGAGCCTCCCGAGAAAAATGTGTGCAAGAATCTGCAAGGGGCCGAGAGTAAACACGGGAGCCTTTTAAACACCGAGAAAAACGAAGGTAACTAAACACAGCATGTAATCTGGATTGTGTAACATTCACGTGCATCGTTCATATCTCTGCATGAGTGTGATCCGCGTTGATTTAATCCAGGCGTGGTTGTTATTGTTGTTGTTTTATCACCACGCGTTAGTTTCGGAAAAAAATCCAAGATTTTTGATTTGATAATCTGTTGTGTAATATGTGTTCGTGTGCTGGTAAGTAATCGGATTGTGCAGCAGAGATCTTGTGAGACGTTCACAAGCCAAGCTGCGAGTGTTACTGTGCGTCATGGCGGGTTGTTGTGGATGTGCTCCTCCATGTTTGTGTTTCTTTCCTCCTCCAGTGGGTGTTTTTTTTTTTTTTTTTTTTTTTTTGGATGAGTGACCGAGTGATCCGACCGCCTTGTTAGTCCGTGAAGGGCACACATGGAGCCCCATGTGAGCGACCACCAGAGCCCCCTTCCAGTGTCCGAGGCCACCGGGCTGGCCATGCCCCCCTCCAGCCAGGCAACAGTGAGCGAGCATTGTTTCTTGTTTGTGTTAATACTCACGCACGTGTCGACGTTGAGGCCATTACGTGACATCGATGTAGAGCAGCGGGGACTTGGACTGTTATGGAGCGCACTATCCGTGACCTTGTTTTCAATAGCTGCATGAAAACTGGGTCAACATCACATCATTAACCTGAGGGGAACGACACCCTGACTCTCAAGTGTTACACTTATTAGGCGGCGTGTGCATTGCATTTTAAAATAACATAAACAATGTATATTTTCATGTTTGATTAGTTGGTTTGGTTTATGAAATGTCAGAAAAATAGTCAAAACAATTCTAAAAAGTCCAAGATGACGACCTCAGATGTCTCATTTCGTCCACAAATTAAATCTGTTTAGTTTATTGTCGAATATGAGGAAAAAAAGAGAGAAAATATTCACATTTAAGAAGCTGGCATCAGAAAATGTACACAAACCGATAAAGTGGTTATCAAAATAGTTAATAGCTGAAAACGTATCGATTTAATCGTCACATATCTGAACACAAATCTGAACACAAATCTCTTTTTAACAGGCGCTATTTAAAAAAAAAAAAAAAAAAAAAAAATAGTCCCGATATCCTATTGTGATGTGATTTCTACCCCAGATCGTAGTGCAATATCTGCAATAACTACATAATAATTTATTATGTTGATCTGCACTTCACACATTTCATTTACACTACACACATACACACACTTTTTTGCACACTCTGTCTATATTTAATTAAATTTTACACTGCAGTCATTGTCACCAGTATTATATTTGCGTATTTGCACATATATATATATATATATATATATATATATATATATATATATATATATATATATATATATATATTTTATTCTCGTGTGTTTAGCTTATTGGTGCTACTTTAACAACAAATTTCCCCTTGGGGATTAATAAAGTATATATCTATTCTATTCTATCTATCTAAACCCGAGCGGCCTGTGAAATGGAGCCGCACTGGTTCTGTCACAACACACATCGCTGGAATTAGCCCGAGGACGGCAGCTGATCTAAATCTGGCCTCAGTTTACGAGGAACCGCTATAAGTCGTATTGAATAAGAACAATCCCGTCTACTGCAGCGCCACAGAGCTGGAATCTGTCAATATACAAGACTATATTCATCAAAAATATATATTTCTTTAACACAAAAGACACAAATATATAAAATATAAAACGGCAATCGACCCCCAGATGACCTTTGCAGCGATTGCGGTACTTTTATATCCAGTAGCTTCACTATTTTGCATCCCTCTCCATGTATTCGCACACAAATACGGGAAATAAACGTGTAAATGACAAATTTTTCAAAAATGTGTCAAAATAGGTTGAAGTTGTGAAATCCGGTTCACGTTTGTTATCGGCCTAGTTGTCCATTGGGTTCACCGGCCCTGCCTTCAGCGGAGCGCCGGTTAACCTTATCTCTTGCGGCTGTAATCCACGTGCGGCCTTCGGGGATGATTACACGCGTGTGACGACCCCGTTAAATGTGTGCGAGGACAAACCGAGCGGCGACGTCAATGATTACGCTTTAGATGCAGATATCGTGAGTTATCTCCAGGGCCGGTGTTTGGCTCTTTTGTTGTTGTTGATGTTTTCTGTGGAACGTGCCCCCCCCCCCCCACCACCCCCCACAGGACTTGAGGCCCAGATGGACGGTTCTGGACTCCCTGCTGTGCGGGGCCATCGCCGGAGCCATCGCCAAGACGGTCATCGCCCCTCTGGACCGGACCAAGATCATCTTCCAAGGTGGGGAGCGACGCGGCGGTCTCTACGCGACCGTTCTCTACGCGCCGGTAGACGTGTGTTCTCTAACCTCCCGTCTCTTGTGTCTCCGCAGTGTCCTCCAACAGGTTCTCGGCCAAGGTGAGTTCAGGTGTCAGCGACGTATTCTAATACGGACAGAGTTTCAAAAGGAGGAGCGGTGTGTTGATGCTGGGCATTAATCGCTCACAAGTTTGATAATTGATTTATTGCAAGTATAAAAATACAACAAAAACATTTGTTGTTTTCACATCCTCATATTAATATTTCTTCAATTTATTCTAAATAATGTCTGTGCAATTAATCAAATTGTATCAAAACTATATATATATATATATATATATATATATATATATATATATTCATGCAATAATTTTTTTATGTATAGATCATATAGTGATTTTGATACAAAATCCATATATATATAACAATATAAATTATATGTTTATCTATGTATGTGTATTAGTCTTATTAAATGTAATATATTAATCAATTTAATTCATTAATATAAATAACAACACAACCCTAGTTGGATGCACATGGTAGATCTTTCTTCACGTATTATTTTATCCCTTTATGTCACAGCGACACTCTCTCTCACACACACACACACACACACACACACACACACACACACACACACGTGAGTGTGTGGGGGTGTGTCTGGGGGGGTGTGTGTGGGAGTGTGTGGGTGTGTATTTACAATCACTCCTTTTAAACTACGCGTGATCGTGCACCTTTGAACAGACTGACGATTCTCAGGTCAGATTCCTGGAGGGGCGTGTGTCTCTGTGGCTGACCTCTCTCTCTCTCTCTCTCTCTCTCTCCCCCCCCCCCCCCCCCCCCCATCCAGGAGGCCTTTCGGCTCATCTACTGCTCCTACATGAAGGACGGGCTGCTCAGCCTGTGGCGGGGCAACTCCGCCACCATGTTGAGGGTCATGCCCTACGCCGGCATCCAGTTCTGCTCCCATGACCGGTACAAGGAGCTGCTGGGCGGTTACTACGGCTACCAGGAGAAGTGAGTAGAGTGTGTCTTACAGTGGCAGAGTGGTTGGAGACTGGTATTATTAATATTATTATTTACTACACATTCATTGCGTTTGTTCCAGAGCTCTGCCTCCCTTCCAACGCTTCCTGGCCGGCTCCCTGGCCGGCACCACGGCGGCCATGCTCACCTACCCTCTGGACATGGTGCGGGCCCGGATGGCAGTCACGGCCCGAGAGATGTAAGCGCCCTGCCCTGATTGGTCGAGTCCCATAGCACCCACGACTGTGTGTGTGTGTGTGTGTGTGTGTGTGTGTGTGTGTGTGTGTGTGTGTGTTTGTATGTGTTCCAACTGCATTAAACTATCCATTTTAACGCAGTGGTTCTCAAAGTGTGTGGGGCGTGCCCCTCTAGTGGGGGGCAGTGGTACTGCAGGTACCACTGAAATGCAGAAATACCTTTTATTGAGTGTCACATATTACACAAGTTCAAAGTACACGGGCATGACAGAAAGTCATAAATAAGAAGATGTTGAAATGCCTGAACCTGAGTGTGCATGTTTACGTTACGCCACTAACAGGTTACACATGCGTGACGGCAAAGGATCGCTGATTCTTGGCGTTTTGCCAAAAGCCATTCATCGTGAGATGGCATTTCTTCTATTGTCTTTTCAAAACAAAAGCTCAACATTGAGCGTGGCATGAGAGTGGCCGTATCAAAGCCCGTTTGAAAAAGGTTCAGAGTGGAAAGCAGACTCCTTGCAGCCACTAAATCTAGCACAACTTGACACATTGCACTCATTTTTGGTTTTGCACATGTTGCACATTATTATTCAAAAAATGTCTGCACTGTAAAACTCTTGACGCCAAATATTTGGACTTGAATGTTTAGTTTTTCACAAGCTGCAATTATTGCTATTCTCTTGAAATGATGGGTTGATTGTAGTCCCGATGAGCGATTTCTTTGTGTCCTTTTCTTCACATGTATAACTGTATTTGCATTGTTCTAACAAAGCGATTGCACATTTGGTTGACTTGAAAGTGATTTCAATTTCCTTTTATTCTATTATTTAAAAAAAGAATCACACAAAGTTATTTCAATAAAAAGTCGGCCTAGAACCTTCTGTTGGGGCGTGGCAGAAGGAGTTTGAAGAGCACTGCTTTTCCGTCACATGATTCCTCTGAAGGTGCCCTGCTTTGTCTTGGTGACAGGTACAGCAACATCATGCACGTGTTTGTGCGGATCTCCCAGGAGGAGGGCGTGCGGACCCTCTACCGAGGCTTCACCCCCACCATCATGGGCGTCATCCCGTACGCCGGGATCACCTTCTTCACATACGAGACCCTCAAGAAGCTGCACATGGGTACCGACCGCTTTACTTCTCTCTTTCTTTTCTTTTAAAGGGGCAGCGTGGGAGATTTGGTAGCGATGAAACATGACACCACCTTTGGTGTCAGACGGTATTTGGGTCGCCGTTTGGTTTGTCCATTCCGGGCTACCGTAGAAACATGGCGGTGTGCCACCAGGCATCTCTTAAGATGATGAAAACAGTCATGAGAGATTTATATTTCCTTTCTGCCAATAAATCCGACACGCTGGCCCTTTAAATGTCCACATTCGTTTCAGTGAAGAGGTAATGTTTTGATCGCCGCGTATTTGTATGCGTGCGTGTTACTCGCATAAGTCAAAAAGTATTAAACCGAATCGCATGAAATTTGGTGGGATGATTGGTAATTATCCGGGGACCATTTGATTAGATTTTGGGATCGATCAGGTCAAAGGTCAAGGTCATGGAAAAGTAAAAATCTTCTTTGAATCGCATGAAATTTAGTGGAATGATTGGTTATTATCCGGGGACCATTTGATTAGATTTTGGGATCGATCGGGTCAAAGGTCAAGGTCATGAAAATATCAAAATCTTCTTTTTACTATAGCGTGGTCAATTCCTATCCAATTGTCATGCAACTAATACCAAAATGTTCATAATTTAATGCTCAATCTTGTGATATGTGAAGGTATGCGCTCTACCGAGTGCTCGTTCTAGTTTTAATATTCTGTAGAATCAAAACGCTGTCGTTTTTAAATGTTGAACCCTTTCTTCCCTTTTTGTGTTTTCCCCTCCCTCTCCAGAGAAAACGAAGCTGCCCCAGCCGTCCCCGCCGGAGCGCCTGGCGTTCGGCGCCTGCGCCGGCCTCCTCGGCCAGTCCGCCTCGTACCCGCTGGACGTGGTGCGGCGGCGCATGCAGACGGCGGGCGTCACGGGCTCGTCGTACGCCACCGTCCTGGGGACCCTGCGCGTGATCGTGGCGCAGGAGGGCGTCGTGCGCGGACTCTACAAGGGCCTGAGCATGAACTGGATCAAAGGGCCCATCGCCGTGGGGATCAGCCTCACCACCTTCGACGTGACGCACGGCCTCCTGCTCAAGGGGCACCAGACGGGGTACTTCACACACTGAGGCGGGCCGAGCGGGGGGGAACGACGCGAGACCCCCAAAAAAGATGAACAGACTTGACGTGAGGGAGGCGGTCAGCTCTGAAGAAGAGGACGTCCAGCCGCACGGTCCTGTTCCCTTCAGACCGGAGGAGGAGGAGGAGGAGGAGGAGGAGGAGGAGGAGGAGGAGGAGGAGGAGGAGGAGGAGGAGGAGGAGGAGGAGGAGGAGGAGGAGCGTAGATCTGTCCCGCACAAAGTTCTCACACTCGAGAAAACGCACAGTCAGGATTCACTGACGGAGTCGGTGGAGCGAGAGAGGAAATAATAAAGTGTCTTTCTTTTTTTTAATCGTCGTCGTTCACGCAATCAAAACTTTTATTTTGAAATCCTGTCGACGGCCCGTCGGGGACGAACGGAGTAACGGTGGAGTCCAGACGAGGAGTTCTAAGTTTTTACGACGCTCGCACTTTATGAGACGGCGGACGGTACACGCGATAACTTTTTTTTTTATCGCTTTTTTAATTTCCGAGGGACGTTTTATTTTAATTTCTAATCGCTTTGTTTTCCTTTTGATCGTTTCGAATGGACTGAAGGGGGCTTTATGGATTTGAATGAAATGGTCATTATGCAATAGTTTTTAATTGTTTTTTTATTTCTAGTGAGACACTGTGGGTTGGATGAGATGAACGGAGCGATTGATTGTAGGAGGTCATCGTGTCTCACTGTCCGTCGTGAGGAGTCGTGTCACATTAACATGTCTTATGAGTGGACGCGAATCAAATAAATCTAAATATATATAACGATTTGTTTTATGTGCATATTACTATGTCATTGTTGTATCATTTAAGGAGCCTGCACATTAAAAAATAGATACAAGACCAAAGCTTTCGACTCGATTATACGTTTCAGGTGAATAATTTCCGATTATATCTGGATTAAAACACAGATTAGCACTTCAGTGGCTCTTAAATATCTTATTATGGTACATTTGTAGTTCGACTATGTTGAGGAAATGTTACTTTCTGTATTCTTGTTGTTCTTAGTTTGTACTCTAGGTTGAAATACACTTATTGTAAGTCGCTTTGGATAAAAGTGTCTGCTAAATGACATGTAATGTGATGTAATAAAAATTTAACATTTTAAATAGACTGTAATTCCTCCCACAGCTGGGAGCAATGAGCCCTTTTGTCCACGTGGGGGCGCCACAGGATAAACAAAGTCCCTTTAAGGACTGCTCATTAATATAAATGGTCTCAATAGTTTTTTACTGACAGCGCAAAGATCATCTATTGGTAATGTTGCGTTCACTGACTATATATTTGTTGTGGTCTGACTATAACCATGATATCAATGACGGGTTGTTTTTGTGTTCTGCACCTGTTTACCTCAAATATGATGTTTTAATTGAACCTAAAGTATAAATACATTATCTTTAATGCATAATAATTAAAATGACAGTCTAAATACTGTATAACTTGATGATTCAAACTGTGTCCATATCCCCTCCCGTCCACTAGGTGGCAGCAGTGAGTCGCTCCTCTTCTCTGCGGCTCATGTTGGAGGTCATTTCTCCTCGTGGCCTGAACTTGACCCGCCCCTCACTGAGGCCCTCTGATTGGTATTTTACGGGATTGTTTACGTCACTCAAACGCCCCACTGGAGGCTTTAATGTGAACAATGTTACAAAGCGACATTTTGGAAAAACATCAAAACACTGCAGAGAGAAATTACACACAGAAACATGGCGTACGTAATGTACGTCGTTTGTTTTTACATGAATGTTTTATACATAGATGTCAAAAATAATGGTGTGTGAAACTGAAATAATGAAAATAATTAAATTGTAAGAACTCATGCACCATCTTTGAATAATATTTTAATGTTGTGTTATTTATATGGACAATATATTTAAAAAACATGTTACAAATAAAAAAATTAAACCCACAAATATTTTCTGCAACATGTTTATTAAACATTCACATGATCACATGAACAGCACGTTTTATTTTTTACACTTCTATCAAATATAATTTAAGTATACACATTAACCCAAATCCCTATATCAAAATGTGTTTATATCTTTATGCGTTATATCAATACTGTAAAAAAGAAATTACTTTACTCATTCCTGCATTTATACTTACTATTTAAAACATGTATATGTATCAGTGACATCCTGATAACTGGTTAAAATCTAATATGTGAGTAATTAATGCTGCATTCACAGGTTATTGTTGTTTTCCCCGCGCTGAGCTGGTTATTGTGTGTGTGAGCTGTGACAGGAAGTGAGTGTGTGCCGCATCGACGACGGCGTCGTTCACCATGACACCGTTTCACGAGTCGTCACCTGAACTTCACATCCCTCCATCCTCTCCATCCTCTCCATCCTCTCCTCCTCTCCTCCTCTCCTCCTCTCTTTCCTGTATGACCTTGACTATGAATCATGGGATATTCTGCCACCCGGCCTGGTACTGCAACAATCGAAACAATGCCACTGGGTGGATAACATGGTCGGGGGGGGGGAGCAGTAGCAGGAGGAGGAGGAGGAGGAGGAAAAAGATGCTTCTTGAAGGCGCCGTTGCCATAGGTAACCTGGATCCGTGCCAAGCGGAGGGGAGTGAACCATTTGCATGTATTCAAATCTGGCATGAATAATTCACTTTGAAGCCCCCTGCCGGAGCACTCGGCAGACAATAAGCCGTTCACACACACACACACACACACGCGCGCAAAATACACGGGCGAAGAAATACATGCACAACAAATACACAATATACACGTCCGCTGGGAGAAAGGTCAAGAGGTCACGCCCTCGAAAAACAGAATCAGACTCGGATGCGTTGACGTCCTCCTGGATGTTTCTTCACGAGGAGGCAGAGCTGCTGTTTGACTTTGAGCTGGGGGGGGGGGGGGGGGCACACGTACAGTACACATATGCATTCACACACACACACACACACACACACCTCCTGTGGTGCCCTGCAAAAAGCCACCCTGGCTGTGTTTCCTCTCCTGCGTTTGAAGGCCGTCTTCTCCGGCGCCATGCGGGCTCCACTGCATAAATTCCCCATGCGGCGTTGGAAAAGAATACAAAGAAAGGAAGAGAAAAAAAAAAGCCTGGAGAGGCATTTTATCAAACGTAAACAGGCCTGTAAACGTTTCCCCGTAAACTCTCCTCGAAGAAGAAGAAGAAGAAGAAGAAGAAGAAGAAGAAGAAGAAGAAGAAGAAGAAGAAGAAGAAGAAGAAGAAGAAGAAGAAGAAGAAGAAGAAGAAGAAGAAGAAGAAGAAGAAGAAGAAGGGAACAAAAAAACAAATCACACCTGGCCATGCCCATAAAGCCCCGTCGAGAGGAGCTGTAATCCCTCCACGCACGCACGCTGATATTTATAAGCGCCACGGGGACGTCATCCTCTCCCCCGTAGCTCGCTCTTGTTAATTTCATAAGATCCAGCGTATTGCCACTTATCGGCATGGCGACGCTGTAAAAAAAGCTCCGGGGTCAGAGCGCCGCTCGTCCATTAGAGGGAGTGTTCAGGCGGCGTTGGCCTTCACTCAATCAAATGGGAGCTGCACACGGTGGTGGGGGGCAAGTGCAGATGAGGGTGTGGGGTGGGGGGCACACACACACACACACACACACACAAGGATACTCTTTCATTCCCTGGTTGTGAAACTATATGGCGCATAAATCTGAGCACATAAATCCAGACACACACACACACACACACACACACACACACACACACACATGCACCTATATACAGTACATGCTCCTCCTCACTGTTTTCAAGCCCAGAGGGGGGGGGGGACACATTAATTTGCATGGAGTGTTTGCATTTAAAGAGAGTAAATGCGTATACAGTGTGTGTGTGTGTGTGTGTGTGTGTGTGTGTGTGTGTGTGCGCTTGTAGCTGCAGCTGACATTTTCCAACCACTTGGCATTTGAACAGATTCCACACTAAATTAAATGTATCTCTCCAGCCCCCCCCCCCCCATATCTCTGGATCAGGTAAGACTGATGAGAGGTAAGCGAAGGAGGGAGGGAGGGAGGGAGGGAGGGAGGGAGGGAGGGAGGGAGGCTGATTTAGTACAGATGCTAAAATAGACATTTAAAATAGGATGTGTGTGTGTGTGTGTGTGTGTGTGTCGTCTTGGAATATGTGTCAGTTCTACATAATTGTCACAATCAGTCGTGAAAGTGGGTCAGGTGGATGCCGGCGGCGGTCGGGGGGGAGGGTGGGGGGGGGGGGGGGCACGGAGTCAAGGTCAGAGGAGGAGAAGACGGAGGTGAAGCTGCGTTCCCCCCTCGTCACTGATGATGATGAAGATGATGAAGATGATACAGTAAGTGCCCTCCTTCCCCTCTTCCCCTCGGCTCCACATCGTGATTCGAGGCACGAGGAGTTCATCCAAACGGGACCCGTGGCGTGTGAGGCGGGCGGCGGGCGGCGGGAGGCGGGCGGCGGGACGATGCTTGTGGAGCTTCATGTCGCCTACGAGTGTTTTATTTTATACAAATGGAGGTTTTACTTCCATCCTCGCGGCACGCGGCCTCACGTATAAAGAAGAAACACCTTTGGCCTCAGTGAATGAGTGTGAGCCCGTTTAGAAACATGCATGTGTTGCCCCCTGCCTAGAGTATTAAAAAAAAAACTGGGGTCCTGGTGGTGGTGGGGGGAGGAGGGGAGAGGGGGGAGGAGGAGGGGGGAGGGGGGGGGGCAGACTTTGCATGAGAATGGGTCGGGGTCCTGTGAACCTTCTGCTCCCTGTGTGCGCGCTCAATGGCATCGCTGCAGTTAGCATGACAAACTATAGGCTCCAAAGTTACACACACACACACACACACACACACACACACACACACACACACACACCTCCCTCCCATTCCGAGGACTCCACCATCACCCCCCCCCTCCCCATAACCTTGCTCCTCTGCGTGCACCGTGAGCCTATAGACTTTATGAGGTGTCTGGGTGGGGGGGGGGGGGGGGCTACCAAGTTCAGGGGACCCAGGGAGACGACCCCTGCACACACACACACACACACACACACACACACACACACACACACACACACACAACGAGCTACTGGACGGTTATTTTTAATAGCTTATTTTTGTTCTCAGCAAAATCCAAACTGTACCTGCAGCTTTTATCACTAGTTGCATATATTAATACACCTTTTTATCACACACACACACACACACACACACACACACACACACACACACACACACACACACACACACACACACACAGCTCGTGCTGCGGTCGTTTTATTACACAGGCATTTAGGCGTTGTCTTTATGAACTCATAAATGAACAAATAAATAGCGTCTGAACATTTAGAGATCAGCATCTGGAATCCAGCAGCAGCTGTTTTCACCAAAGTGTGATTTTAACTCAATAGTTTTTTATTCATCGTTTGTTTGTCGTCGGGGAGAAAAAAGAATCTTCATCGTGCTCGGCTGATTTGTTTCTTCTTCTCTTTCTAATTAATTACATCTCCCTCGCTTCCTGTGCCATTTGACTCTACAGAAGATCCAACCAATCAGTGTGTGTCTCTGTGTGTGTGTGTGTGTGTGTGTGTGTGTGTGTAAAATAACAAAAGGCCAACATTTATCGGGAGATGTTTTTATTTTTCTCATCGCAGTAATAACATGACGTACATTATTTGAACCTTGTTCCTGTCAAATAAATAGCAATTTTTTATTTGTTTTTCAAAATAAAAGCCTATTGTTGTATTCCAGCCTGTTTATTACACATTTCAGCCGGTCACAGTGAAGCGAGTGGAAAACAATGAAAGGATGAATGACATCGTCATGAAGAGCTCTATAATTGTAGGATAACGTATAAAAATAAACACATTTTTACTGCGCCCCGCTGCTGAAGGCCTTTTGTGTTAGAGACACAAACAAACAGCAATTAAAAGACAATCAGTTGACCCCTGAAGGTCAACGATGGGACGCTCTTTACGACGGACGGGAGCAGCGGACAAGTGGAAAGAGGTCGGGAAGAGTTTGTGAGGGGAACAATATGAAACATGTTTTATTTACTTTATGTTTTAATCACATGAATGTAGAACAGAACAAAGAACAACAGGGACATTCACGGACTACAATGCATTTTAAAGTGATCAAAAGGATTATATACGGACACATTTAACATTTAAAACACAAATTGGGGGAAGAAAAAGATGAATAAGAATAGAAACATCTTATATATCTATATAAAAAGACAAGATACGTCATTTTATTCTCCAACACAAGCTGCACGGCGCATGTGAGGCGTGACTCCATCTCCAGGTGTGATGGTGTCATTCCCACCATTAAAGAGCTTTCCCACCTTCCCAATGACCTCGGCCTCGCCTCGCGGGACACGGAGAGCGACCTGATGGCGACGTGTGTGTCACTGTACGGGGGCGACGCTGAGCCGCGCGCGTGTGTGTGTGTGTGTGTGTGTGTGGGGGGGTCTAGCGTGGCCAGTAAGCATGTATATCAGGCCATCTCACGGCTGGCTGGACGCTCCCTGGGTGGCCCGCCGTGGTCAATACTGCACTGGTGACTGGACACACAGAATGGGATAATCTCCTACTTTCTTTCAGGGGGCACACACCCACACACACACACACACACACACACACACACACACACACACACACACACACACACACGGACACACGACACACACAGCATCCTTTTATGCCAGGCCTGATTGAGGAAGCTTGCCTGGCCCTAATTTTCAGGTCAGGACCAGTCGGGGCTTTGGGACGACACACACGGACAGTGTTGTTGGGGCGAGAAAGAAAATAGGGGGGGGGGGGGGGAGCAAGGAGCCCATTTCAGCCAGAGCAGTGGAGCACACTGGGGGCACTGGGGCATCACCTCTATACTGGCTGGGGGGGGGGCAAGAGGAGGTGTGTGTGTGTGTGTGTGTGTGTGTGTGTGTGTGTGTGAGTGTGTGTGGTTATAAATGTGTATCATTGTTTTGAGTTTCCTTCAGGTCCAGCAAACTCGCTTCAACACCCACGCACACACACACACACAGACAGACACACAGACACACACACACACACACACACACACACACATACGCACACAAAGGCACCTAATTGACACCACAGATTCAGGCCACTCGGTTTAACTGTTTCCCTTCAGCCACTGCCGGAATAATCAGAGTAATCCAAGCGAGCGTCCAGAGATCCTCGCCGCACATCTTGACACGAGGAGAACACAAGATGGCAATATTTCTGGTGTTATTGTTATTGTCTACAAAACCAACATATGGATCATCTCCTAATACCCAAAGCCCCAAAGCCCCAAAGCCCATTGGCTCACACTGAAGATGGATCATCAAATATATATATATATATATATATATATATATATATATATATATATATATATATATATATGTATATATAACATTTATATATATATATAATATATATTTGTATATCAATATATATATATATATATATACACACACATATAATATATATACATATATATATATATAGAAATATATATATATGTACATCAATATATATATATAATATATATAATATATATATACGTATATATATATTTATATGTGTGTATATCAATATATACATATATATATATACATGTATTATATATGTACATCAATTTATATATATATATATATATATATATATATATATATATATATATATATGTATATATATATGTGTATATCAATATATATACATATATATATACATATATTATATATATGTACATCAATATATATATATATATAAATACATATTTATATATATATACATATTTTTATATATATATATATATATATATATATATTAAAGGCAAATAATTGTTAAAACAGAGACTAGCAAACTTCATTCAAACAGGAATAAATGTAATATATTTAGGGAACACTTTCAGCAGCAAACATATATTCATGTTAGGAGCGTTTTCACGCTGTGGATAAACAGGAGGTCCCGTTGGCGGTCGTCTCTCCATCGCTGGTGTTGGTGTTCCGGTGTGTTGACTGTTACCTGAGGACGGTTGTGTGAGGTGTTGATTTCTTCTGTGAGTTTGCTTTCTTCCACAACCTTTTATATCCCGTCACCTGATGTTTGCGGCCAATCAGGGAGGAGCTTTAAGACTCAGTCTCCCCTCATTTGAGACACTTTGACTTGAGATATGAATAAAATGTTCCCAACTAAACATAATTATTGTTAGGGATGTAGACAAACTCGTAAATGTTCCCTACTTTACAACTATACTTTTAAATATGTCTCCATGAAGATTACCCATGATGACATTTTAAAGAGGACGCTAACTCTTCTTAAAGGGCCGGATACCCACATAAAACTCATATTAAAAGAAGAACGTAACACATTAGGAGAACAATAGTTTGATAAACGTGCACCGTCCTCTCGACAAACCGTCGTTTACAAATAAATGAAAGAATCGCCTCCGTGACATCGACGTTCACGACTAGAATAAAACATTTGAATAAATAAACAAGAATGGAAAAGAAGAGGAAGAAGAGAACGGAGACAGTTTTAATTGCACACATCGTTCAACTTTATTGAAAAACACACATCGGGGCGACGCTCCTGGGATTCTGCAATCATTCCACAATAAATGAGTTCATTAACTAGGAAACGGATTGTATGTGTACATAATGTCTCGCGTAGAGAAAAAAAGAGAAGAGGAAAGTAATTTGACGGCGCTAAACTCTTGTCAAACGATTTTCCAGTCAAATATTAAAAGGTAAATTACTCAGTGAAAAGAAAAGGACCCCCTCGGGGTCTAATCCAATCTCCGACATGAAATTGCTCTCAAATACAGTAATTTCGTATCTAATGAAACTAATTTAAGGGAAATAATCTTCGGCAGCTTTGTTTTTACATCTCAGACAGCGGCTACATCGATCCGATCGTCTTCAACTCACCTTTTGGAAACGCTCCTACGACTCACCTGTCCACCTCCACGGAGGACGCCGCTCCTCCTCTTCATCTTCCTCTTCCTGCGTCTGTGGAGACACGAGCAAATGAACACACGGGCGATTAGTAAAAAATAAGACTCTGCTTAAACAGTCCGGTAACTCCGGGGGTCCATGTGACGACACTTAACTCAACTTTATGCGGGCGGCGGATTTTATATATTTTTTTCAGAATTTTTAAAAACATTTTATTGTCTGGACCGTTACATTCTGTTTTTAATATTTCAGTTTTTATGTGTCTCTATGTCTCGTTTGCATCCGGGATGACGCTGGTGATGTCATCACGACTCCAGACACACACACACACACACACACACTCACACACACAACTGTTCATGTTTACTGGGGCGGGGGTGGGGGGGTGGGGGGGTTCAGTTGTGCATGTGCCTGTGTGCGTTACTCTGTGCGTCTATCAGCTGTCTGTATCAATGGTGTGCATGACCCCTGAGCTAGCAGACAGTCATGGGTCAAAGGTCGCGGGGGAGCCTGTCTGGGCTTTCCTCGCTGACCCCGACGCCTGCAGCGCAAACGCACACATAAACACACGGGGGAGGGGGAGGGGGAGGGCGGGGATGGGCCGCACCCCCCCTACCAGACTAATATCACCTTTGGGATTAGAATCCAGACAGAAACACATTGACCCCAACACACACACACACACACACACACACACACACACACACACACACACACACACACACGCCGGGCGTCTCAGACAGACCCCAGATCTGCTTGGTCATAAAACTCGGTTGCCCCGCGTGACGCAGAGCGAGAAGAGATGCTGAGTCTAATTATATTCTAGAGGCGAGTTAGACAGGAGAGCAGAGGAGACAGGAAGTCAAGGGAACAGAGGAAGCAGAGGAAGCAGAGGAAGCAGAGGAAGCAGAGGAAGCAGGTGAATGAGAGGATGAAACAGAAGAAACAGGAAAAAATAAGCAGAGGAAACATAGGAAATATATGAATGAGAGGATTAAACAGAGGAAACAAAGGAAGCAGAGGAAGTCAAGGAAGCAGAGGAAGTAGAGGAAACAGATGAGGAAGCAGAGGAAGTCAAGGAAGCAGAGGAAGCAGAGGGGTGAGAGGATGAAACAGAGGAAATAGATGAATGAGAGGATGAAACAGAGGAAACAGAGGAAACAAAAGAAGCAGAGGAAGCAGAGGAGGAAGCAGAGGAAGTTAAGGAAGCAGAGGAAGCAGAGGGATGAGAGGATGAAACAGAGGAAATAGATGAAAGAGAGGATGAAACAGGAAACAAAAGAAGCAGAGGAAGCAGAGGAAGTAGAGGA
Source organism: Liparis tanakae (assembly GCA_036178185.1). Classification (NCBI taxonomy): domain Eukaryota; kingdom Metazoa; phylum Chordata; class Actinopteri; order Perciformes; family Liparidae; genus Liparis; species Liparis tanakae. The sequence goes on from CM070102.1 coordinate 22,373,983, forward strand.
GGAAGCAGAGGAAAATAGGAAGAAAAGGAAGCAGCTAGCGTTGCCCTAGCCAGCTACATCATGACGGTGATGCCTTCGAGGACGGAGGATAAAAATACAGAGTGTATCGCACCAGATAACGACATGCATGGAGAAAGAGAAGAAGAAGAAGAAGAAAAAGAAGAACAAGAACAAGAAGAACAAGATCAAGCCGTTTATCTCCGTAATTGTGTTTAACTCCAGCGCTGACGTAGCGACAGTGAGAGCCCAGAGCTCCACCTGGATGAAGAGACATCGGCATTCAAGACGTTTGCAAGAAGAAGAAAAAGAAGAATTAGAAATCAAAGCGGAGATCTCAGAGAGAAGAAGAAGAGAAGAAGAGAAAAAGGTCAAATTCAGAGCTTCACTTCCAGGCCACCGGGAGAACTCCCCAATAAGCCCCGGTGTTAAGCCCACTAATCCCCCGCATTACTGCAACATCTGTGAGGTCTGGAGGCTCCGCCAGTGATTAACAAGACAGATGTAAACAATATCCTGGCTGAAAGGGAGAGAGAGAGAGAGAGAGGGATGGAGAGAGAGAGAGATGGGTAACACTGTGCTGCAAGGATAAAGGAAAGAAAAGATATAGATGGAGAGAACGTGGGGAATATAAAGCAGGTGTAAGGTGGGAGTGAACGTGTCAAGGGATTTAGGGTGAGGGAGAAGAAAAAAAAGAGGAAGAGGAGGAAGTGGAGCTGGGCAGAAAAAAAAAGAAGAAGAAAAAAACACAAGAGAGGAAACGAGAAAAGGAAAGGAGAAAGGACACGAGAAAGCAGCGCCGTCGGCTCGAGGACGTCCGGTCAGAAGGAGTCGAGGGCTGATGGGATACAGTAGATGATGGGGGGGGGACAAGGCGACAGCAGGTGGGGGGTGGGGGGGGCTGACGACACGCCAGGGAGGCCGGCCTGATTTATGCAGAGTTAGGGGCCGAGGGAGCGGAGGATGTCTGGGACCCCCTGAGAACCAAAGGGGAGCGCAGCTATGGGTGCTGCACAGAGGGGCGTGGGGGAAGGTAGAGAGAGAGAGAGAGAGAGAGAGGGTGGGGGCGGGGCTGCTCTCCCTGTCCGTCTGACGTCCCATTAAGGGTTTTGGGACAGGGCATGGGGAACGAGGCGATAAAGGGGAGAGAGAGAGGGGAGGATGGGCCATGCTTAACTCGCTCTCTACTACAAGAGATGCCCCGCCCCCCCCCCATCCCCCCCCCATCCCCCACCCTCTCTTCCCACCTCCACTCCAGTCTTCTTCTCCTCCAGTTCTACCTATTACCGAGCCGTCCGGCTGCCTCTCTGCATACTAATCCCCCGTAACGAGGGCGGAGGGAACGAGGTCGGACTCCATCAGAGACGAGGAGGCCGGCGGTCTGAGAGACACTTCGGGGGCACGAGGAGAGAGACCAAATATGGGCCTCCTTTATTTTTATTTAAATGTTTTTTTTATTGAGCATTTTCTTTATTTTCTATGAATGAAATTTATATCTAATTGACTTTTTTTATTGTTGCAATTATTGAGTCAAAGTTGAAGATGGAGACCAACGCACCCTGGAAGAAAACCCTTGGTGTCACATGATGAGCTAGTCGCTCCAAACATGAGGGTTGGGACCCCCTGAAGGGCCCCTATTAAAAATCGGAAGGGCTAAGAAATACATACAAATATTTGTTGCACAAAATTATATATATCTTTTTCCATTTTTTCTCTATTTCTTTTCTTTTAATATACATTATTATTATATATTATTATATTTATTATTCTTTTATTTAAAAAAATAATACTTGCTCTAAAAGTCCTTTAAATAGAAGAATATGAAAATAAATAAACACTTAAATTATTTGTTGCACAAAATTATATATATATCTTTCTCAATTTTTTTATTATTATATATATTATTATTATATTTATTATTCTTTTATTTTCAGAAATAATACTTGCTCTAAAAGTCCTTCAAATGGAAGAATATTAATATAAATAAACATTTAAAATATTTGTTGAACAAAATTATATAAATCCTTTTCAATTTGTTCTCTATTTCTTTTATTATTTTATATATATATATATATATATATATATATATATATTATTATATTTATTATTCTTTTATTTTCAAAAATAATACTTGCTCTAAAAGTCCTTCAAATGGAAGTATATGAAAATAAATAAACATTTAAAACGGATCACATTCTCTCCATAGGGGGTCACGGACCCTGACACAAAGTATTCGCTTTGTGCGGCTTTAATATCAAAGTATCAGTTTTAATGTCAGTCTCCCAAATCATGTCTCAGGTCTGTGTGAAGTGTTGAGGAGACACACTGAAGGCTTTGTGTGTGTGGATCCTGGCTGAAGGCCAAGTGAATCAGTTGGTGTGTGTGTGTGTGTGTGTGTGTGTGTGTGTGTGTGTGTGTGTTGTCCCGGCGAGGAGCAGAACGGACAGCCGGGCCCGGGTGATGGTTGAAGCCGGTGATGCAGGCAGACAGTTTAATGACAGTCCTCACTCCCCCCCCCCCCACCCACCCACCCACCGCAAACGCACCAGCCAATGAGAGGCCGGCACGCCCGCAGATGTACACACACGCCCGCCGTGTGACACCTGCGCACATACGTGTGATGTATGGTGTGGCGTGTTCTCAG